>CM030835.1:16392571-16682571 GCA_018105865.1 Metaphire vulgaris
ACAAATCGCCCTGCCTAGCCCACGGGGGATTCCTGTCGCCCGAGGCGATTCTATTTGAATATCTATATAAGCGAGAGTAAATCTAAATTTACGTCGCAATATTGCAAAAAATGCTGAAGATTTGGGAGCTGCCGCAAAAAGAGGAGCAGGCGATTGCTCTTTTGCAGGAAAATGGAGTCCTTCATGAAGTTCGTGTATGCCCGAACGGGCATAACATGAAATTGTACGTGGGTAAGAGGGCGCAATGGGCGTGCAAGAAGAAGGAATGTCGTAGAAGCGTGGGACTGCGGGTCGGCACGCGCCTTTTTCTACAGTCAGGCAGTGCATTATATAATTATTGATTAACCCTAACCCTACCTAACCGTAACCCTATTATTTATGAACCCTAACACTAACCCTAACCCTAATTCTAACCCTAACCTTAACCCTAACCTTAAAAACCCTAAAATGACTTGCCAAATAGTCATATATTGCACTGCCTGACTGTAGAAAAAAAGTCGCTCATGGGCACTGCGAGGCACCACAAATAATAATAATAATAATAATAATAATAATAATAATAATAATAATAATGCGATTTAAAGTGGTTCAGGAGGCCAAGTAAGCTTGTATGAAAACCACTGTAGTACTCTTCACATTCAATAACCTAGTTTTCCTAGATAACCTTTTGAAACCGTTTACTGTTTCAACTGTCACTCCCACTTCGTCCAAACTGTTCCATTTGTCCACAACCCTTGCGCTAAAAAAATTTTTCTTTCTCGGTCCCACTCTTTGTTTAAACAATTTCCATTTGTGGCCTCTTGTTCTGCTATATATGCTGTTGGGTGTGAATGTTTGTAACTGTGTATGCCTACTACTGGGTTAGAGAAATTAATATTATGGCTTTATTTTTGAAAATTTGGATTTTATTGCTTAATGTTTTATAATCTAGGTCCCATGTTGTATTGCGGTATGTTAAATAATAAATATGGATGATTTACTGAGATATATATTTGATGGAGAGCTTTTGCATTTAATACATGTCTAATTATGTTTCATTTTTGCTATTATATGCGCACGAATTACTTACTTACGGCATGTCTTAAAGTAGGTCTTGCTTCACTTCAAGATTTTGAAATTTTTGACCAATCACACGCGTTTACCTCCGGTTGCGATTAGCCTAGCTGCCTATAGGCAGTAGCCGCCCACAGTCACGTGGTCTACATGTATGACGCTGTCTTAGTTCAGTTGGGTTCCGACTTCCGACTGAGCTGAGAGACAGAGAAGACGTTCAAGACGTACACCAGGTCGTGATTCTTCGGAATTGTTTGTGAGCTGTATTTCCAGAAGAAAGCAATTGTCATTGCTATTTGTAAATATATCTGATTTTGAAATAATAATCCGTAACTTTTTGGTATAAGCTTTTTCTGCTTTTTGTTGTTCGTGTCTGTTTGTTTCACTGTGTTTGCAGCCTATAGACCAATGCAACGATTTCGAGCCGACAACAAAACTTCTTGTCTTGCAGATCATTCGACCGTCAAGAAAGCAAAGTCAAATATCGATCCACACGCCATGCACATGATTTCGGTATAATATTTATGTAATATGAAACATATACCTTTATTAAGCGTCTTAAAACATGTTGTTGAAGAATGACAATAAAGGTAGCCTTAATATGTGACCGAATCTGGGATAAGGGACCACAAGTCGCATCACAGTTTAGGCTGTAGAGGCACTTTAGTGTTGATTGGTCATATATGGGTCAGAAGTAGTTCTGTGTTTCAGCCTACTGCTATGGCTCTCTAGTATTGGCCAGATGATTGCCAGCAGCGTGATTCACGTATTTTGACCAGATTTTGCATATTAATTGAAGCATGGAAAAGGGACCACAAGTCGGGCAGGCATTTAAATGCCCTGTGTATGAATACAAGCTCTTAAAAGTTGCAATTTGATGATGATTATTATAGATTATGCTAAAGACAACTATAAATTGTATTTTCTGAAGAGTATTAATGTTCAGTATTAACGAAAATGTTGTCTGGATGGGTTTAAATCATAGATATATTATAATCACAAGATAGAGTCTGAGGTATCAGAAAGTGACGCCAGTTCGCATTGAGTGTGTGTCAAGAAATGTTTTCCCTGCAGACATATAGACCTAGCTGCCTGATAAATTTAAAGCCTGCAAACGACAATGGTATCCATGACAACATTGTACCAAATTGACGGATATTTGGCGTCAACTTTCGGACGACTTTGCCATAGACAGACGGCATCTAGTGTTTATAATACATCTATGGTTTAAATGAGAATCTGTATCGAACTACTTACTTAACCTTCGCTGCCACGCCGTTTATTATTGTTTTTCGTAAGAAATAAATTTCTTGAATAATACTTGCAAATTCTTAACGATTTCTAGTTAAATTGCGGCGTTTTCCAGAATTTTACAATTAGTCTTAAAATATTTATTATACTTTATCTATTTCAGTAAACATGAATAGAATTTCATCTGCATTGTTGTGCTGCGTTCAATAAATAACTTCTATGGCGCCACTATCATAATGCCCAGGGCATTAGCCGATGGCGTTGTTGTGAAAGACATTGGCCCTAGTTCGACTAAAACCCAGTGATTTGAGGCTTTACCCCATTAATCGCTTATGACTGTTGAAGTACAAGATGCATAGGGCCTACCTTAAAATATTTAACACATAGGCTGGTTTTATTGTTGGTATAATTTAAAAATCGGACCAAAAATGCAACATTATGTTTGGCGACAGGAGCTTCATTCTAGACCACACTGAGATTTATAAGTATACTCTGTATATTTTCCCCGGTTGTACTCTAAATTACCCAATTTCGACTGCTTAGTATTATTTTGGGAAATTTTCGTTAAGGTACTAACTTGTTTGCAGTTGCAAATCTATTTTTATTTATGAGCTGCAATGATGGTGATGACTTGTGGTTATTAATAACACATACTGTCATAAAACTGACAAGGCTTTTGTTAACAATGAAGTACTTTTAATGTTATGATGTGCCTAACTTACAACAAACTTTAAATTGCGATTTCTCGAAAACGCAGTTTTCTGCACTTGCATTATAATATTTTATTTCTGCATCAAATAGCAATATAAGAATGTGTTGTGGCTAATTGCCCTGCATGGCCACGTCTTTGAGACCTCTGGTGTATACCGTATAGGCCTATACTGCATGTCAGTAGGCTATCACCTAAAAGTACTTGGATCTGTAGGCCTATGTTTGTTAAAATTAATCGATTAATCGATTAAAATTTTGTCCGACCGACAAAATTTAATCGTCCGCTGCCCTACTTATTAATAGTAATACTCAGTATGCAATTTACATCTAGATGTGAAGTAACCATGAGCAATTAAACACTATTAAAAACAGCGAACTATAGTATGGTAGACAGTAGACACTTGACCACGCCATGCATAGCAGTGATTATATAGCACAAGGATTTTCATTGGCGGTTAAATGTTAACAAAAGCTCGTGATTTCATTACTTTTTCAAGCTCGGATTCTCTAATAGATTGAATTATTATTTAATTTATATTTTTATGCGATTAATAATTTTTTAATCGCTATTAATGGATTAACGCGTTAATCGCGCATTAATCGCGATTATTTTACAGCCCTAATTATTTCTAATAGTTATAACATATATTTTTAATTCTCCAATTTGCTCAGGAAATATGAAGAATGTCATTGCAATTCAGCCGAAATTCTATGTTCCATTCTGACAGCGGTGCTACTTTTCACAACTATTTCTAGTATTTTGTAGTTTTAAACTTTTATTATGCAATTAATGGTAGTGAATTATTAATATACATAAAAAAGTCAAACTGTGCTGCTTTCAGGAATTGCTCGTTTCGGAAACACAGCGTGTGGAAGAATCTGGAAATAATTCAAAAGGAGCTCTGAAGGTATGTCATATCTTCATTGCCATCTGTTAGCATTTAGTTTCTCGATCATTACGGAACACGTTAGGTGCCTTATGGATTGGACAATTTCTATAGCGCCGTACGCACAGCGAGGGCTAAAAGTAAAAGGCGATGTTGACAACGTTGACAAGTCAATAATGAACGGAAGATGTTGGTCCAGGAAAGTAGTCCGCTCCGATGTGGTGCTGCGTACTGGTGTTCGTGTCTGACAGGACCTAAAGGAAATGATCAATAATGACATGACTACATTTACTAATTACTGACATAAGCCATGTAACCATCACTGTTTGCATTGAGTAAGACAGCATACAAGCCATAACCCACAGGGCCCATTGTCCATTATTTGCTTGCAGAAACTTCATTTCGCCGCCAGGATGAGGCGGAACACATTGGTACCTACGTGGCATTTGAAATGACTCATACAATGTAACGATTGAAACTGTTTGTTGCTACAGGAAATACGAAAAGAACACGTGGAATTTGTCGTAGTTTCGTACGCTGATCCGACAACAAAAGTGAAGTATGTGTCAGCAGTGCCGAGCCACTGGGTCGACAAATCCGTCGTGTGGTATCCTCAACAAGACAAGTCCGAGAGATCGACACAGATGGTAGACAAGGACACGTGGAGACAATATCCCATGAAAACTGCGCACTGGGATACTTTGACCAGAAATAAAAACGAGGCGAATAAGGTAGCGAAGGAAATAGGGGTCAGGGAACAGCAAAACACCGAAGGCTCGTCTACAGAATCGGAAGTGGACGTGCACCAGAAGCAGTCAAAGGCGTTGGCTAAGAAGTTTGAAATCCCGTCGGCACCGGAGCAAGCGACAACAGCCAAATGTCGGTTGTCACCAGGAAAGCATAAGCAACCATCATCGGAGTCAATTAATCACAATGACAGAGATCTGACTTTGGCTGAACATACAGCCAAGAAGAGTCGACAGACAAACGAACCGACACAAGGTAACAAGACCGCTCGGTGTAATTCAGTCGGACCATGGCGACCTATTTCGCAACTAGCTTCTTCGTCTGCTACCGTGTCTTCAGAAATTAACGTTCCAACCAGAAGTCCTGAACCGGTGAACTTGGATTTGGGCAGTCCACATTCTACTAGCACTCCAAAGAGTGGCAATCCATGTCCAAGTCGGAAATCGTCAGACAACACCTCGTAAGCATTACGTAAACTATTCCTATCATGAACGGCTGAAATAAAGCAGATACTATAAAAATTAATGCGGTGATTGTTTATTAATAAAAGCTAATTATGAATAATGAAGAAATAATAAAATATAGAGTTAATTAATATTCTACAAGTTCCATCATAGTCTAATTATACTGATTGCCTTTCTAATTTTTACTTTAATTAAGTATAGTCCCTCCATCTCCATCTATATCTAAACACTATTGTTGATATAGTCTTTTTTAACCTACACTAAGCTAAGCCCACATACAAACTTAAGTTAATAGCAGATCAGTCACTTTGTTTTCAGGATTCTGGTGAAATCTTGCTGATGGTTTTGGAAACAATGAAGAGTATGCAATCCAGTTTAGAAAACGTTGTATGTCGTCTTACGTCAGTGGAGAAAATGTTGGCCGAGAGATCACTGGTGGCAAGCGAAACGTTCACATCAGCCGGTGATTCTGCAAGCATTTGGGCATCAACAAGCGCAGAGAGGCTCGACGAGAATCAGCGTGCCATGCTGCTTCAAAGACCAATGGTTTTCAATGGTGAAGAACAAATATTGCCTTTTAAACACTGTTTTAAAGGGAGGGAGGGAGGGAGTGGGTGGGGAATGAATGTAGGATGAAGGGAAGCTATCAGGCCACCATCTCCCGTTAAGCAAAAATTCGACTGACTTGCTTGCAGTAAAGGGCCTACTGCTTCTTCTCTGCAAATGCGTGAACTAAAATGTTCCATGTTACCAGTTCTGCTTTTGGCCTACAACTTCCACCATTGACATTGGGGCAGCAGTCGCAGCACTTAAACTTACTTGCCTACAAGTGACTGCCATAAGCTTGCATTAAATTTGACTTACACATTTCATATTGTTGTAACAGATGACCAATGGAAAGAGTTAGAATCACAACTGGACCGTAGCGGACGGCATGGCGCTTTCTTCGATGTTATGGTGACAACGATTGCCGATCGCATAGTCAACAAGACGACCGTGCACAAGACAGCTAACGGCGCCTTACGGGCTATCTTTGACGAGTCGTACATTGCTGAGCGAGTTACGATGGCCGGATATAAGAAGGGTAAGAAACCAGTTCCAAAAGTAACTATTTGATTGTAAGAACGTTGACAGTTTCTTAGTCCAACAGCCACGAACGCATGTAGATCATCAAGTAGGGTTGGAGCCTGTACCCTTCTGTGGTTGCATGGTGTCAATTTGAACTGAGGAGTAAAACATATGAGTCTAAAACATAAAACTCTATACTTACATTACATATCCCTATATTATTACAATATTTTGACAAATAATGAAAATAATTATTATTTCTGCTCTTTCTAATACCCCTAGGTGAATTTATTTTCAATGAATCGGCCGTAGGAGAATTTATGTGAAAATGAATCTGTAGGGCGAACACTCTGGGAGGATTCCTTTTGTAGCACCGGCACTGGGGCCTTGGCCCCACACTCGTGGGTCTGGGTGAGCCACTGTGTATCTTGGCCTCTCCAAATTTTTTTGGCATGAAATGTCCCATATTTTAAGCTTGAATATCTATATACACACATATAAATGTATAATACATATATGTAATGTATATATATTTATAATAGGGTGGTCTTCAAAGAACATGAACAATTTGAATGGTCACAAATTCATTGTGCTAGATTTTTATTTTGTTCCTTTGGTTATCAGTATATTATATACTAAATCTCGCGCAGATTGGTAGGCATTTAGCGGTGTCACCATAGCAATGAATATAGATATATATATAGTTTGCTTTGAACACATTTCTGCATAAGGCTTTGTCTTCTCATGTTACTTGAACAGGTCGCAATGATTCCGCCGGGACTACTGCTGCGCTGGTCGTAGTTTTGTGACGATTGGACGTAGCGTAATCTACTGGGTGATCTATGAAGTAGTGAAACTTGCCTGCAGCGTTCCGACGGGTGATGAGAAGATACAAAAGGCCATCCGTGAAGGAGTCAACACAATACGTTTACATGACAAAGATCGTCGAATGCGAGAAATGAGAAACAGACGTTCTGAACTGCCACTAGAGTCAAGATCTGATCATGATGACACTGATCACAATATAGAGTACGATAACAACGTCGAACCGAATGAGAGTGACTAGATCGGAAACATGCTATTGCTATGTTTTCTTACATGCATGTTTTCAATGCCCACATGTGTGTGATTTTGAATCATGAAGTCTAGTAATGATGCAGAAGTGTATATAGGGGTGTCAGGTCAGGGTTTCTTCCTTTCGCTGTGTCCAGCTATCGACTTCTCCATGACATATCTTCAAAGTTCTCTGTCTTTTGCTATTTCTTAAAAGTTCATTTTCTGCTGCTATTACTTTTTCTCCAATTCTTTTTAATGGTCCAAGATTCACATTCATATATCATTATTGGTATCACACAAGTGTTAAGAATTCTTAGTTTTGTTTTCATCCCAATGTCAGGTCTTTTGAAGATTTTAGTATGTAGCCTGTTGTGGTTTTTTTTCATGCAAACGACATTTGGCATGTTTTTCCACAAATGTAGAGAACAATATTATACTCGATGAGGAATTTAAGATGAATGGGCATATAGTTATAGTGCATGTCATCGTATCACCTTCGTCTCGTGTACCAACTGGTCTACGCACCTTAAACTGTTGGGATAAGAGGTTGATGTCATGTTTTATCTATTCTGCTCTCCTTCTAATGCACATCGTTGCATTGCACAAAGGCCTACATGTTTTTTCTCACCCTCAACATTGCTCGTTTCTTTATGCATGAATTTCAGAACTTTTATGTAAATACAATTATACATAAGTAGCAAGCTTCTTTGATTCTTTTATTATTATTTAGATTATTATGCCAGGTACGGAAAAATTGTGATTTCATTATAATTGTTTGTTAGAGCAATTGTGAATTGTACTTCCAGTAACATATTGCTCTTGTTGGTATAGCTATATTATTAAATATTGAATATCAAAGCAATGATTCGTTTTAGAGTAAACATGATTTAGACATATTGAAATGTTTCCTGTTTAATAATTAGTCACACATAGGAATTTAATTATGATATTTTCATTAATCTTTTAATAATGTGTTATTCCTTGTTACAATGTAATTTGGCTCACTGCTGTACTTTATATTTTTCTGTATGATTGATTGATTTGCATTGAAATACAAATTTATTTAATTGATTTCAGTCGCATTTCGTTTATATCATACAAAGGTTGAGGGGCGGAGAGGGACCGATGAGGCGTGGGGTATGCCTGTACATCCGTTAAGAACTCGTAACGAACTCGTTACCAATCAACTATATAATTCATTACGAATAGTATAAACTTACTTACGAACTCGTAACGAACTGCCTTTATAATGAGTTATTAACGTTACGAGTTCCATTACGAATATTATAATCTTCGTTACGAATTCGCAAAAGAACGGGCTTTATAACGAGGTCCTAACGAGTTTTTTTGCACGTTCTCGTTATGAACTCGTTATACGGGCGAGTTTCTCGTTAAGAACTCGTAACGAAGTCGTAACTAAAACTCGGTAACGAGGGCTCGTTACTTTTTATAACGAAAAGCGTCTACGCCTCGTTACGAGGCCCTCGTTACGAGGCAATGGGAGGCTCGTTATCGGCTCGTTACATTTTTTTACGAACTCGTAATAACTTTCCCGGCAGGGGTTAGCTGTAGAAAGACGTACCTGCGTTGTAAAGTGATGGCTGCCAGTGGCATGTCGTGCGCCACAAGAATGGGTTGGCAATTTTGCACACAAGAAAGCAAGATAATTAATAGCTTTGTATTAGTTTGTAGCCGTCACTTGCAATTAACGCAGCTATGCAATACATATTTTTACAAGTACTACATAGACCAATTTTTACTATTGAATTGAGATCGCCAGTATATAGTAGGCCTAAAGGCGAACAAACGCTAATAAGCGTTGTCTTCGCTTTATGATCAGTTAATTATTTTTTAAAAGAATTTTGAATCATTTTTGATCACATTTACTGATGAACAAATAAGAACAAGAAAGGGCTGGGATTGGGAAGCGGCACCTGGAGTGGAAAGACGAAATCTAGGATAAGGGCGATGGGCGGCACCTGTAACACCATCCCGAAGACCCAAATTTAGAATAATGCCAATTCAACATTTGGAGCAAATTTTCAGATTATATGACAGCTGTTTGGCAGTCACATTACTTACAATCAACAATTTACCTGGGTAAATTACCAAAACTCTGATCTTAGAGCTATTACGTTTGGAGTTCCACAAGGCTCTATTCTTGGCCCTCTACTTTTTTTAATCTATATTAACGACTTACCTAATGTATCAACTATCTTTAATTACTTTTTATTTGCTGATGATACTAACTTAATTGCTTCTCACTCTAATCTAAATGAACTCATTGCCTTAATTAACTCTGAATTAATAAAAATCTCTCAGTGGTTCAATTCCAATAAACTGGAGTTGAATCTTGATAAATCAAACTTTATGTATTTTCACCTTAAACCTCATGTATATAAAATTGACCACATAAAAATAAATGGTACCAATTTACTTCAAAAATCATCTGTTAAGTTTTTAGGAGTGATTATAGACCAACACCTAAACTGGCGTGAACATACTGATGAAATTTCTAATAAAATAGCTAAAAACTTAAATGTTATTAGACATGTTAAATATTTACTAGACACTAATGCACTCCAAAAACTTTATTATACATTAATACACCCATATCTTACATATTGTACTATTGTTTGGGAAAAAACTACAAATCAATCATTAACAAAGTGCAAATTATGCAAAATAAAGCATTAAGGCTCATATATTGTGCTAAGAAACTTACCAAAACTAACCAACTATACACAAACTTTAAAATCCTAAACATTGAGAATATTTACATACAGCAATCTGCGATATTCTTATTTAAATATCTAACTAATAAACTTCCCATGATTTTCTATAATAATAAATTCTTTACTACAAGATTTAATAAATGTGAACTTAAACTTAGAAATCATGAAAATATTAATCATCAATTTACTTCCATAAATGTCAGACTATTTACAATTAGATGTCAAGGGCCTAAAGTTTGGAATAATATTCCTCTGAGATCAAAAAATATCAAGCTTCTACATTCTTTTAAGTCTAAGCTTAAAACATATCTCCTTAATGAAAATCTTAATGACACATCCTAAAATTTGGAACTATTCATTACTTTTTTCTCCAGCTCAAAAACAATTCTTTAATTGAACAGTAATAAATCTGCCACCAAATTCTTAATATCTAAACATCTCTTTTTCATATTCTTTTTGGTTGACCACTATACGGGATAATCATCCCCTAGGCCAACCTTTTTTTCTCTCTCCGTCTACTAAAATATCACTTCATTAACTTATCATTACATGTAATATGATCTTAGTTAAGTGTTTTTTCGTTACCTATTTTCTTGATTAATTAAGCTTAGTTTGATTCATTTGTCGTGTTATCTTACTTTTATTATTGACATCTGTTCAGACTATATATAGTTGTATACACATGAGAGAAAATAAATAAAATTGATTGATTGATTGATTGAAAAATCGCTGGATAAAATGTTCTTAATGTTTCGGCAAGATTCGCCACCCGTGTTGGCCTGCATGCTTTGCGCAAATCCCACGACTGACCTCTGCCCTTTGTGGCAACTCCAATGTTTATTTTCATGCTGGCGAACAAAGTGGAACATAATTTAAATTTAGCGACTATCAGATTTTTTCACTACTTATGTTTTCACCGTTTCAATAGGTTGTCACTTTCAAGGTTGCAGCGTCGCTGTATAGGGTAAGGGCGCCTAATTTGGGCATGCTCCCAATTTGGGCACTACCCGATATTTCGACAAATCGGAAGCTGACAGTAGCGTCATCTGTTGGGATAGCTATTTTTAGCACATAACGATCGAATACCGTAGTAATACGTACAGAAGAAAACGAAAGATGTCTAGTAACGTCGTAAGTATGAATTGGTGATTTTTGTACATGTTTTCTTGATTGTACACACAAATTGCAAAGGCCTGTTGTGAATTAATTCGTACATTTGCAATGCCCGTTGTAAGTTCATTGAACCAAAGGGTATGTTCAGCGCGTGACGATTGAGCGATAACACGAGGTTTTCCATTGTTTTTATTTTGGTGCCGTTGAAATGCCTACCTCATCTGTGCGCCTAATTTGGGCATGGTTAGTGATATCTAATTTGGGCATGCCCAAATTAGGCTCCTGTTTTTGCCCAATCTAGGAGTAAATTCACTGCAATGCCCCTAGTGCTTTTAAAGCTTTCTTGTTCATATTTGTTTGCAATTATGAATGGTAGGTCGAAGACAATGGTAGGCATAGGCCTACTGGAAGTTCTCGCAAACGTGGAAAGTACGGACAATGGGAGAATCTACAGCTTCAGAGAGCAGTCAAAGCTGTTTTGGTTGGCAAGGTTTCGAAAAAGAAAGCCGCCACGCAATTCAACATCCCAAGAGCTACACACAGCGTTACATTAATGAGTGTAAAATTGATGGTGGTTTGGCTAAGAAAAATATGGGACGACCAACTACCCTCATTAGCGAACAGGAGGAAGAACTGTCATCCGTAATACAGGATATGGAACGACGCATGTACGGACTGACACCAGAGGATGTCAAGAAACTTGTCTACTCGTTTTGTGAGAAAAACTGCATTGAACATAGCTTTAATGCGAGTAATCAACAGGCAGGCAAAAAGTGGCTGAAATTATTTCTTAACCGTCGCCCAGAACTTTCTCTCAGGAAACCAGAGGGCACGTCAATCCATCGAGCTCTTGGATACAACAAGTCCAAAGTGAAAGAGTTTGAGAAGGTGTTGCACAGCGAACTTTTTGATGAAGCTGGAAATCGCAGAATACCAGCTGAAAATATCTTTAATGTGGATGAAACTGGTGTAACAGTCAACCAAAGGCCACGCAAAATTATAGCAACAAAGGGCAAGAAAGGAGTTGCAGCAATTCAGAGTGCGGAGAAAGGCAAGACTGTTACTGCTATCTGCTGCATGTCAGCTGTAGGTGTTTACTGTCCACCACTTCTCATCTTTCCACGAGCAAGATTCAAGCAGGAGCTACTGGATCGGGGACCTGTGGGAGCAGTAGGTGCAGCAAACAAGAGTGGTTGGGTCAACGAAGTCATATTTATGACGTGGTTCGAGCACTTTATCAAGTTCTTTCAACCCCAGCACCGATCCAGCCCTTGTCTTTTAATCATGGATGGTCATTCATCACACGTGAATTATGAGCTAGTCATTCGGGCACGGGAAAACAATGTGTCCATCCTAATACTACCTTCACACTGTACTCATAAGTTGCAACCTCTTGATGTTGCTGTGTTCAGAAGTTTCAAAACCCAGTATGATCGTGTTGTTGAAAAATGGTTGCGCGATCATCCCGGTCGAGGTGTGCAAGAAGCAAATATCGCAGAGTTATTTTCAGAAGCATGGAACAAGTCTGCTACTGTGGCAAATGCTATTAGTGGCTTTGCCAAGGCTAGAATAAACCCGTATAGTGAGGTTGATTCTGATGACGAGGATTTCTTGGCTACAGATGTCAGCGACATGCCATTACCACAAGCATCTGAAGCTACAATTTCATCGTGTAATGAAGGAATAGTAGCTGTCGTCGAGGCCCACGCATCGTCAGGAATTGAAGCAGTAACACCATCATATGCGGAGCAACCGGTAGCTGTTGTCGAGGTCCAGACATCACATGACAATGAAATGCCTTTTCAGCCACTGTTCAGTAATGAAGAAGTGGCAGCAGTCGTCGATGTCCAGACACCACCTCTGTTCAGTAATGAAGAAATGGCAGCAGTCATCGAGGTCCAGACATCGCTGGAAAATGAAGCAGCCACTTCATCCAGTTTTAGAGAATTGATACCAATACCCAAGGTGGCCCGAAAGTCGACTGTGAAGCGCAGAGCCTGCCATGCTACAGTTATAACACGAACACCTGTCAAGGCCGTACTGCAGCAAGCTTCAGAGGCAAAGGCAAGGAAGCAACAAAAAGCAGAGGCAAGAAACACAAAACCTACAACAGCAAAGAAATTGTTTTCGAAACCCAAAAAGCTTAGGACGATGTGACCAGTATCACTAAGAAACAGAAAAAACTGCAGTCGATGGCAGCACAACTCGAGGAACAAGTTGACAAAACACCGTGCATGTACTGTGAAATTCCATACTGTGATTCAAATGTCCTCTGGTTTAAATGCCGACAGTGTGCACGCTGGGCTTGTGGCCCGTGTGCTCACATAGGGCGCAAAAAAACTTACACATGCGACAATTGCAAGTAGGCCCTAGTCCTAAGTCTGATTTTCACGAACATTTAGATTGGTCTATTTTGGAAATAGTTTAGAAGTAGAAACAGAGTATCATAACATTGGTTTGTTCTGACTCATGAAAGTTAAATCGTAGATTGTGTGATAAAGGGGTATATTGAAGCATAGATAGCAAATAATTGGAATATTGGTAGGTTTGAACGTGAAGTTTACTGTGTTTGCTTCTATGTTTATGTGAGCAAATAGGAATTCACGTTATAGAAGGCGTGATGAGACGACGGGCGTCATTGGTCGCAAGAGCCGTTGCTGAAGGCAGTTACGTTTTGAAAGTGCGTCTTTTTCGAAGAAGAAGAGTTCGACGGTGGCCGAAGAAGAAGGCGGACGTTCGTTCGCAGCGATTCGTTCCTGCTCTTCGTTGTTTAGTTTAAATTGCTATTGTTTAAATCTGAACCGAGATTTCAGTTCGCTTAATACTCGTGAATTCGTATATCGAATTGGTTTTCGTGCAAGGGCACATTTGTTTCATTTTCATTGATTTTGTGTGGAAGCTGTTATCAGCTGTTATTTATATTAGTAACTAGTTGCTAAGATAGTTGCTGTCGCTGGACGTTTTAAAACATTGATTAGAGTTATATAGCACTGCCTATTGATAGCCGCTATGGCGGAAGAGTTGAATATTTAATTAAGATTAAAGTGATATTTTATAATAAGAAGAGTTTTGTCCGTTAAAATGTGCGAGTTAGTGCCACAGTAGTTTCCCCTAGACAAGTAAGTAAGTAAACGAGTCCTATTTAGGTGGCTGCTCGTCACATGTGGGTAGGCTCAGGTCCGGTAGAGTTGAATCTAGTTGTAAGTTGTCGTCGCACAAGGATAAGCGGGCGACGCTGCTCCACTCCGTGTAATAAGAAAAAGCAGAATTTTAGGCTCTTTTATTTAATTAATTGAGGAGGCCTAGTGAATTTTAAGAGTGAAATAGGGTTTGAGTTTTGTCTCCCGTTCATTGTAAGTAGTATCAGTAGTTTAAATTGATTATTACTGCTTTTGTGTTGAATATTGCTGTGTGTTTTGATTAGTTGTTTTTGCATTGAATTTGTATATTCTGCATAACTTTAAGTATGGAAAACCCAGCACTCCCTGATGCATGGTCTGTTGAAGACATTTTATCTATGAATGTAGAAGACTTGAGGGAAAATTTGCTTTCAAAGGGGTCGAAATGAGGGGTAGCAAGGACCAATTGAGGGCAAAGCTGATTAAATTATGTGTGACAGGATTGGGTGAAGACAGACAGACAGATATTGAGAGTGTTGGCAGTAGGACTTCTCAAAATCCCAACCATACTCCAATAGAATCTGAGGCCATTGTCCTTAAGAAATTAGAGGTAGGCTACAGTTAGAGATGCGTAAGTTAGAACTTGATGCCCAGCTTCAGCAAGCTCAAATTGATGCCCAGACCCAAACTCAAATTCAAATTCAACAAGCTCAAATCCAGTCCAATGAGAAGATTGAGTTGCATAAGTTGACCTTGCAAAGTGAGTCAGTAAGTAGTGATAGGAATAGTGCAGGTAGTTCTGATAAAGCTAGTGAAAATGCTAGGAAAGCACTCCTAGGTTTAATGAGAGTACAGATATTGACTCCTACTTGACTCTGTTCGAACGAACAATGCTGAACTTCCAGATTGAGAAAAATAAATGGCCTGCTATGCTTCAAACTCAGATAAGTGGTAAGATCTTAAAAGTCTTTGTAGAACTGACTGCTGAGCAGGTCCAAGACTATGACTTTATCAAAGAAGCCATCCTAAATATGTTTCAATTAGTTCCCGAAGCGTATAGATTAAAGTTCAGGCAGCTCAACAAGGACCAATCTGAAACGTATACACATTTTGCAACTAGGTTAAATTGGCCTTTTCAGAGATTTTTACTTGGTCATAAGGCTCAAGATGACCCAGAAAAAATCAAAGAATTGTTTAAAATGGAACAATTTTTGAACAAAGTAACTGATAATGTTCTGAAAACTTGGCTTATGGACAAACAAGCCAATTCACTTGTTGAATTAGCTAGATTTGCTGATCAGTTTGTTGCTATTCACAGAAACTATTCAAATAGCAGTGACACATACAACAGACACAAGTTTGCTCCAAATGCATACAGACATGAGCACAATGCAACCCAAACAAATAGATACAACACTGATAGAGAAAATGCCAACAGTTGCACTAATTGGAGATATCAATTAAATCAAAATGTCACTTCTAAGACATTGCCAGATGAAAATAATGCCAATTTGAGAAATTTTCCACATTCCAATACACAGGGGAGGAATTCAAATTTCAGGAGTGGTAAAAATGGGCTACCCTCAACCCAGAAATGTGCATTCTGCCATAGGAATGGACATGGTCTAGACCAATGTTTTGCTTTAAAACGACAGAGAAATGAAAAGGCAAATTTTGAGCCGGGCTCAAATTTTGCTGGTCCAAACGTAAACTTTGTGCAACAAGTTACACATAGTTTGGACACAGTACCAACCAGTTTCAGACCCTATTGTTCCCAAGCTACAATTGTAAATGCAGACAAACAAACAAGACAAATTATTTCCTTTCGTGACACAGGTTCATCGCAGACTCTAATCAGTAAAGAACGAATAAATCCTGATGAATACAAAGATACAGGTGAATGTCGTTTGATTAAAGGTATAACTGGGGATGTTATCCAAATTCCTTTGGTGTTGGTGAATCTTGATTGTGTTTTTCATCGTGGAGAAGTGTTGTGTGGTCTCATCGATCAATTGCCCCATTCGATTGATGTTTTGATTGGAGCTGATGTGGATTGTCGAGTTGATGAGGAACTCATGGATTCGTGTGTGGTGACTCGGGCTAAAATCAAATCATTAATTGATCTTGAGAAAGATTCATTAGATAAGAAAGCAGAGGTCACATATAATCCAGATGATTATTATAATTTTGATTTTAATCTAGAGGGTCTGTTTGAGGAAGACTTATTGGGGTCTACTGTAAATTCACAGTGTGTTGATGCTGATGATGTAGCTCCAAGTACTGTTGATGAGGAGGTTGTTTTTGATGAGTCGTGTGACTCCTGTGGTGTCCAGGACCCACATGGTTTTTCTGATGTTGATGTTGTTGGTGGGGGTCCCATGAGGCTGAATCGTCTATGTGTTCCAATTGGTTTTTCGGATGATGGTGTGGTTGGTGGTTCAAGTGGTATGTTGAATCGGCCAAGTGGGTTATTGAATCGCCAAGTGGTATGTTGAATCGCCAAGTGGTTTATTGAATCGCCAAGTGGTATGTTGAATCGCCAAGTGGTTTATTGAATCGCCAAGTGGTTTGTTGAATCGTATAAGTGGGTCATGCGATGAATTTATTGGGAAAGAGTTGTCTTTGTCCCATGATGACCCAGTTAGGTTGCAACAGACTGATGAGAGTCTGAAGATGTTATTTGAGGAAGTTGTCCTGTTTGATACTCCAGGGCATAAAATCTCATACTGTGTTTATGATGGTCTTTTGGTACGAAGATTTGTGGAATCTGAGTGTCCACAGGAGGCGGATTTAGGTCTTTTGCAGATCGTTGCCCCATTGCAAATCTGTAGGCGTCTTTTAGAATTGTCACATGACATTCCGGCGTCCGGACAAATAGAAATACACAAAATCAAACAAAGAATCATTAAACATTTTTATTGGCAATCAATTAACAAAGATGTTAAGGAATATGCACGCACATGCGATATATCCCAGAAACTCAATGCAAGTAAATACGGTAGCATTGAACAATCCCAAAGCTTACCAAGAATGACCTATGTGTTTGACCGTATTGCTGAAGACGTCGTAGAATCAGTTCCAGAGTACAGCAAGTCAAGCAACAGGTGGTTGTTGACAAAAATGGACTTGTGTGCTCATTACCCAGATGCAGTTCCCATTCCCGTGCATACAGGACAGATAGTATGTAAGATGTTGACAGATGTTCCTGTTCGGTGTTGTTTGCCCAAGGAGTTCATTACAGTCCCAGGTAGTGATATCATGTCAGAAATAAGGCAGAACTACGTTGACTTCATCCCAGTCAAGAAAAAACAAATGCTGTTGTGGCATGTAAATCTTTTGAAGTTTCATGTTGGTAGAAAGAAAATGTTTCACAATGAAAGTGAACAAGAATTTGTTAAAACTGTTGCATGCACAGTTAGAAACCAACTTGAAACTACCAATGCAATAGAAATAACAGAGAACGTCCAGTGTTCTTTTGAAGAACTGGTACTGGACAAAGCAAAACATTTGGGGTCAGGTCTAACAGAGAAATTGAAATCTCTGATTATGCAACATGAACAGATGTTCAACAATAAACCTAGACAGACTGATCTTATCGCATATGAGATCTTTCTTAAACAATATGCTCAACCCGTATATGTTTCATCACATAGACTAAGTCCTGACATCACAAAAGTTGTCAATGGGGAAAATACCCAATTGTCAGTTGATTGGATGACTAAACATAGCATCTCAGTGGAAGCTGATGGAAAGTCAGTTGTCTATAATTTAGAGGATTATGGTTGCAATGATCCAGTATTGTTGGGTCAAGACCCTTTGAAGCGCATAATTAGGGAAATGCCAAAGACATTCTCATGTGTGAGATATGTAAGTCCCTTGAGACCCGATAGGAAGCCTATATATTTTTCAGTACAGTGCAGTAGTTTTGCTGAGTTTCCTAGGTTATGCTTAATACAGCACCTAATGATTATGAGTTTTGCTCATAAACTGATTTACTCTTTTGATTTATTGATACTTAAGTATGTATGGATGTCCTATAGAGTTAAGTTGACCATCAGAATAGGTAGGATAAGTAACTAGTTTAGATGTTGTAAGTAAGTGTTGAAAGTAAAATAGAATTTAAGTGTTACTGTAGCTTAAGCTAAGTTAGGATAGTTTTGTGATATAACCACTTAGATAGCATAATTTTTGCAGTTGTTCTCGGTGGTTGGTTCTTGTTTTATTCCTTTGTAATATTAATTCCATTTTGGATAAGTTGAAATTGGTGTAAGCCAAAGTTTGCTTCGCAATTTCCTTTTGATGTCGTCACTGCCACTGCATCTGAGTTGACGTGGTAATCCACCACGTAGGCTCGAGTGCTAGGGGTGTGATAAAGGGGTATATTGAAGCATAGATAGCAAATAATTGGAATATTGGTAGGTTTGAACGTGAAGTTTACTGTGTTTGCTTCTATGTTTATGTGAGCAAATAGGAATTCACGTTATAGAAGGCGTGATGAGACGACGGGCGTCATTGGTCGCAAGAGCCGTTGCTGAAGGCAGTTACGTTTTGAAAGTGCGTCTTTTTCGAAGAAGAAGAGTTCGACGGTGGCCGAAGAAGAAGGCGGACGTTCGTTCGCAGCGATTCGTTCCTGCTCTTCGTTGTTTAGTTTAAATTGCTATTGTTTAAATCTGAACCGAGATTTCAGTTCGCTTAATACTCGTGAATTCGTATATCGAATTGGTTTTCGTGCAAGGGCACATTTGTTTCATTTTCATTGATTTTGTGTGGAAGCTGTTATCAGCTGTTATTTATATTAGTAACTAGTTGCTAAGATAGTTGCTGTCGCTGGACGTTTTAAAACATTGATTAGAGTTATATAGCACTGCCTATTGATAGCCGCTATGGCGGAAGAGTTGAATATTTAATTAAGATTAAAGTGATATTTTATAATAAGAAGAGTTTTGTCCGTTAAAATGTGCGAGTTAGTGCCACAGTAGTTTCCCCTAGACAAGTAAGTAAGTAAACGAGTCCTATTTAGGTGGCTGCTCGTCACAATTGCATGCGTATCATAAATTGGGCACCTCGTGCCCAGATAAGGATCGGAGTTCCTAAATTGGGCACTTTTTAAGTTTTTTAATTTTTAGTATTATAAAATTTCTGGCTGTGCTGAAGGTAAAGTTTGCATTTCGTTTTATAGCCAATCATGTAAGCTATGCCTGGCAACAAAAAGAACATGAAAATGCCAGACGGTTCAAGAGAAATTCTAATTTTTCCTTAAGGTGCCCAAATTTGGTGCCTTTACCCTACCATAATGCTATTGCTCTTTCGAATAAGTTTTCATTAACAATTTAACAGTGTGCCTAATTTTAAGGATGAATTCGGGATGATATCGATTGAATATTTAATAAAATTCCTACCGTGACATGTATAATCGTCAGGCCCGCCGCAAGTGGGGGTGTAGAGGGTGCAGCTGCACCCCCTGGAAAAATGTAGGGGGTGCAGTCATTATTTTGTATGTTTCTATCAAATCCCCCTCTCTCTCTTCTCCTTTCTAATGTTGTCAGTCCACAATATTGAAGTCTTTTTTCGTAGCTTAGATATTATGGCACCCATTGACCATCTTCGTTGCTCGTCTTTGCACTTTCTAAAAGTTCTATATATTTTTTCAAGATTTAATGGATTCCAAGCCTGAACACAGTATTGTGGCGAAATCCCAGGGGGCAGGATGGATATGCCGAAGTGGAGATGGTAAATCCCCTAGGAAAGCGCTACAGGGTTTGAAAATGAATAATTAATCCAAGTGGTTGAGTAATCCAGTAATTAGGCTCATGAATTCGTCAGCCAGTCCGGCCTGAGTATGTGAATATTCCGTCGTTAATTAAATCCAGTTATCATTCAAGTTTAATCGTTTATTCAATAAAGCACAGAATAATAAAAATAATAATAATAATAGTAATGCAAATGATAATAGCAGTAATAATAAGTAATATTTCCAGGATCTGGTACCAGTTCATAATGCAAGTTATGAACAATCAAATTCAGTCAAAATCTCATTCAACGACGACAAATGATGATGATTAACCATAATCAAAATTGATAATCAAATCAAGAACTCATAATCACACGATAATCCAAATAATAGCAATCTCAATCAATACGCACGCCAAGGGTTAATGAAATGAAACACTTTCAGGCTTTCAGACAATCCGAATGTATACGAACGGCAACACATTCTTTCTCAGCATATTTCAATCATTCTCTCATCAGAATAAGACAAGATATGAGAAAATAAAGATGTTAATCCTTTTATCCTCACAGTCACACATTACTGTATACAGCTGACAACGACATTTTCTACCAATTGCCAGATAAGTAGAAATACAGCCAACAGCGACATTTTCTACCAACTGTCGGATAAAGAAATATAATCCACGGCGACTTTTTCAACCAACCGCAGATATATATAAGCATGCAACTTAATCATTCAAACGTTCATTTACACTCTAATGTTAGTAGGTTCAAGGAAAAGGGCAGTAAGCGATAGAACTAATGTTTTTCGTAATTTACCCACCGGATACACACATATAGACAAGAGAATCAGACAGAGATATCTCTACGCCTACCTTGTTCATCTACGCCTACGCCTACTTATGTTCATCTACGCCTAGTCATACAACCTGAACGGCTGGTTTAAGCATGCAAACCTGACCCTGCCAGATATAGAAAAGGCAACTAACAGCGGTTTCTACCGACTGTCAGGCAGACCTTATACATTCTATGGCGACATCTTCTACCAACCATAGAACATCGAATATTACATATATGCATACATGACAGCGACATATTCTACCAACTGTCATCTATACATATCGAAACGTGCAACACGAACAAGTACTCCCGAACGGCGACATTTTCTATCAGCCGACGGTCCAACAAAACTAATCTAACTCCGACTTCTTCAACCAAGAGTTAAATCAGCGAAACAAATACAAGTATCCGATTTCGATTACTCAAACAGAAGTTAGAATTTCAAGGAATAACCAGACAAAGAAAAGTAAGCCTAAAAGAATAAGTAAAAGTATACTAATACCATCATAGCAATCCATACACTCATGTACTCACGTATCCAATCATCCATGACGACGATAACACATTATTATATTTCTCACGTTAATCAACGCAATTAAAAATCAAAGACAAAGAAAATCTTTAGACAAAGAAATCCAAAATGACGACGCGTGCAATGCGTACGCATAGCTAGGCTTTTCTTACCACGACTATAGCGTACAGCGCGTCAGTAACGAATAAGGCAAAACACTAGGTTTTATACGGCAATTCCTGCCCGGGCGTGTGGAAACCAATAACATAAGAGATCAAGGTCCAAACTCGGCTCATAAAAATGGTAGAGCCCGGCCGTCGGCCCTTGCAACGTTAAACTCAATGGTATGATCGAAAATTAGGGGTGATAAGTACTTACAAATTTTAAAAATCGAAAAATCACTACAAGGTCCCCGGCTCGTTTGGGTATGTCCACAGACCCACGTAAAAAAATAAAGAAAATAATCTAAACTCGGTACAAGTAACATCATATAATAACGAAACAATAACTAAGTATATGAGGGTATATACGGTACAACAAAACTGCACCATGTCGTACAACATTAAATCGAAGGCAATCATCCAAATAACAATTATATGGCAATAAAGACCATATTTAATTAATAGACGGTTAATATCAAAAATATAAAACGTATAAGCATATCAAAAAATATTATGGTAACCTCATTTTAAAAATTATCCAATAAAAAATCGTAATCTAAACTGTCGAAATCCGGAACCTCTATAAAGTCATCTTCCGTCAAAACCAACATGTCAGAAAACTCACAGTTCGGCGAAGTTAAGTCATCGGAGCTAGGATCATCAAGTAATCCCGTCTCGCGAGAATCAGTACTTCCAATTGATGACGTCACATTGCCGCATTCGCTCATGGTCAAGGAAGGAGTGGAATCAGTGGTAGGAGGTAAGGGCGCAGGTGATTGATGATGAGGAGAAGATCCGGAGAGACGCGACTCGCACAGCCCACGGATTATATGGCGACGCAGATGACGTCGTCCACGCCGTGAGAAGAAACGTTGTTGACATCTCGGACACTCCACGAATTCCGGGGTATCCCGTCCGATAATCGGCGTCGTAACGAGAGGGGGAGGCATTCCATCATAATCAGAGATCATGATGACGTCATCCTCACAAATCTGTTCGGTAATTCCTCCAGTTGTCTCGAAAGGCGGCAGATTAGTCGAATCGGCCAATTGATCGATAATCCGATCAGATGGGGCATCACATTCTCCGTCCGAAATGTTAATCAACTCATAATCCAGAGGGGTGTGTGTAATAGTGGTAGAGAATGTTCTGTTCTGTGAGGCAGTAGAATCAGTCAAACGCTCCATCATCTCTTCCATGATAACGAATATTCATCAAATTTTCCGTACACTGACAAAACTATTTCGGTCAGCTTGTGCTATACACTAAACTTCCGATTAAATTGAAAACTCCAGTGTCTTTGCAGACGAAATAAAACATACAATGCCATCTTATGTAAAACCACTCCGCGGCAACTCACTGTCGTAGACTGATAGGTTTCTTCCAAGTCTCAGTGGCATATATTCAAAAATCGGCCCATTACTTCAAATGCTCCTTTCAAAACTTTCAACGCTGGCATCTGGTTTATTTTCACCAGTGTGGTCGGAAATCTCGGCCAAAAATTATTCTTCAGAATTTTAAACTCAATTCTCGTCTAAGGAAATTCCATGTACACGAAACAAAGTTAAAGTTCGGCTTAAAGATTAATCGGTCTCTGTCAAATGAGGTTCCGTGGTCGGATTTGGCCGCGCCGACTGCAATTAATCAGTCTACGGGCATCAAATACTCTATCCGACGATTCTAATGTCCCTTAATATCAAAATTTCATCGTACACACGCACATCCGTACAACATTTTAACTCAAGCAATACTACTTACACTCATCAATATAGAAAATTTTAACCCTTTAGCTCTGACCGCACATAATCCAAAACTCTCTGAACACGCTTTTCGTCGTTTTCACTTTCTTCAAAAGTAGATGGTTCTTCTTTTAATTCCATTTGTGCTTCTGGCATGACAACAGATTCGATTCGATCCGTAGAAGGAAACCAAACTTCTGAATTTCTGATTCGAAAGGCAAGGACACTTTCTTCAGGATGCATCCCTCGCTCTATGGCCATTAAAAATTCCGGATCGGTCAAGGAAAACTCTTCAATTAAAAGACGCTTGACTATGGCCCGCGGATGCAACAAGGTCAATATACGGCACCTTCTTACAATGCCTTCTAATGTGTACTGGCATATGGGTAGAGGTAATCGATGCTTTATCCACTTGCGATTACATATCCCGCAACGTCGCCTTATTTCTAAACAACGCTCCATACTCGTCAGTGTTTTCACATAACTGAATAGACAACTAAATCTTCTACTCCAACTTATACTCATACTTCTACACAGTTTCTGTGAACTTTGTTCCCTATCACGTGACTCTGGCAATAGCAAAATATATATATCTATATGACAAGAAAACCAACGGCATAATAAGTGATTTTGCATAATGCAACTCACAGCTGTACACTAACACAATAAATCCAATGTATAATCAACTTCTACAGTACATTTCACTCTTTAACATCAATGTCGCCCTGATTTTCAGATGTAACATTAAATTCATCCAAAATAATTTCTTCATTCAATAAGGACTCATCAATGGTCATTGAAGACTGCGCTGTAACCAACGTTTCGTCCGAAGCAACAACATCTTGATCTGAAGTAACCGTAGGATCGGAAGGGGTGAAAGGACGTGAAATAGGTGAAGTTGGAGGAACAGTTAAGGAGGGAGGGGAGGAAGTGGAAGTACTTGAACTCCAGGTGTTCATCATAGAGGACAATCTTCAGGCGGAAGAGTAGAGCGTGCTGCTTCAAAGGCTCTTTCCACACTGAGTAACAATTCTACCTGCGTATCAGGAAATGCTTCAGCCAACCTAATCTTCACTGCAGGTCTAGAAGCAAATGTCTTCAACCAATAGCACACTTTAATAATATCCTCTAGAGTAGCGAGACAAGTAGGTGTAGAATCTAAGTGATGACTCCAGTCTTTGCCACACAAAGCGCATCTCATTCCTTGTATCGAGTGCTGCTCCATTCCGAAAGCTAACCAGCGACAGACTAACAAACAATAAACCAAAGTCTCTCTTATAAACGTCTTTAAATATCTCTCTGGCCCCAGTTCAAATGGCGGCGTTCCAAAAAAAACGATCCCTAAAACATAATCAGTCAAATTCGTCCTGCTATACTCTTATCAGCCTAATCCATAAAACGTGCTGGTCTCCGTATCACTCGACGTGGTCTTGAGTTAGCGGCGACAGCACTTCATCGCTGTCTTCAAAATCTGGAGAGGCGTCCACAGTTTCTGTAGGACAACCAGACATAACTTCTTCGTCTCTTCGACCTTCACAAGTCTCTACTGAAAACGGTACTGCTTCCTCTTCGTCTTCATAGCGACGTACAGGCAACAATTTGTCCACATGCACCACGAATGTCTTTCCTCGCGGCTTCTTCTGAATTCGATAATTAAGGGGACCCGTCTGCTGTAGCACGACAAACGGTCCTTGGTAGTACTTTTCCCACTTCGGGTATCTTCCTCTTCGTTTTCTGGGCACAAACATCCAGACATCGTCACCAACATGGAATTCCTTTTCGCGAACTCCCATGTCGTATTGTCGTTTCCTCCTTTTAGCGGCAACCCCCAAATTTTGTCGAACTAATGCATAAGCGTCCTGCAACAGTTCTTTCATTTTACGGACATATTCGACGGGTTCCACAGATTCATCTCCCGGCGGAGATCCATACACCAAATCCACCGGCATGCGGTTCTCATGTCCAAATAACAAGTAATTCGGACTATATCCACTGGATTCGTGGACAGAGGCACGATACGCAGCGGCCACGAAGGGCAGAACTTCGTGCCAGTTTCTGTGATTTTCACTCACTACTTTCCCAATCATAGCATTCAAAGTCCGGTGATATCTCTCAATCATTCCGTTTGTTCTCGCTTCGTAGCTAGTCGTTCTGATTTTTTCGATTCCTAGAAGACGGCACATTTCTCGGAACAGTTGTGATTCAAATGAGGGGCCTTTATCAGATAAAAGGCGGATCGGCGTCCCGTAGACTGCACAAATCCTCTCCACAATGATCTTTGCGATCGTCGAAGCCTCCTGATTTCTCATAGGTATTGCTTCTACGAATTTCGTGAAGTAATCCATTAGGGTCAATATATACACGTGCCCTCTGCTGCTGACTGGATGAGGCCCAGTCACATCCACGGCGAGAATTTCCCAGGGAGCTCCGCATAGTAGTGGCTTCAACTTCCCCTGTTTCGGAGGTTTCCCTTGTCTATACCGGCAACACACTTCACACGACTTACAGAACGCTTCCACGTCCTTCGACCAACCGGGCCAATACCCGCGACGACGCACCTGCAACCGAGTGCGACGTATACCAAGGTGTCCACCGGTCATTCCCGAGTGCGACAACCTCATGAACTCAAACCGAAGTGCCTTCGGCACCAACAACTGTCGTGATCCTTCGTGATGCTCCCGATACAGTATCCCGTCCAGCAACCTGAACTGAGATCTCTGATGCCACATTGATTTGGACTCCTCACTCTCGTCCAAAATATCTTCCAACTTGGGCCATCCCCTGGACATACGTTCACGTACTATATACAACAACTCGTCTTTCTCTTGCTCAGCCTGCATTGAAGAACCCATGGGGATTGGACAGATGTCGGTCCCCGGCTCAGGCTTTCCATTTCTCACTGCTGCCACCAGCAATGGCACCTCCTCATGTTCCGGAATTCTACTAAGCGCATCGGCATTGGAGTGAGACCTCCCAGGCCTGTGAATCACCTTGAAGTTGAATTCAGACAACCGCTCCTGCCAGCGAGCCTGCTGACCGATGGGGTCCGGCGTTCGCTGCAACCATTGAAGCGCGGCGTGGTCAGTCCTTAAGATAAAGGATTTCTTTCCAAGAAGATAGGTTTTATAGTATCTTGTAAAGTACACCACCGAAAGGAGTTCACGTCGAGTCACACAATAGTTCTTCTCGGCTGCGGACAGTCGGCGACTTCCGTAAGCCAAAACTCTCTCTGTTCCCCCCTGCCGTTGGGACAAAACGGCGCCTATAGCCGTGTCACTCGCATCCGTGTCAAGTATGTACTCCCCCTCGTCTGTAGGTAGACCGAGGATTGGCGATGATGTCAACTTCTCCTTCAGTATATCGAAAGCTTCTCGTTGCTCATTTCCCCATTCGAATTTTCTGTTCTTTTTCGTCAAGGCGTTGAGTGGAGCGGCCAAGCGGGCGAACCCCGATACAAAACGACGATAATAGGAACAGATTCCCACGAAAGATCTTAGTTCCTTCAAATTCCTTGGCGTTGGCCAGTCGACTATTTTCCTGATTTTCTCCGGATCTGCGGAGACACCTTCTGGCGACACTACGTGCCCCAGAAATTCCACTTTTCTTTTCATAAGTCGACACTTTTGGACCTTTAACTTCAAGTTTGCACCGCGAAGGCGATCGAAAACTTCGCGAAGACGGTCGATGTGCTGGTGCTCCGTGGTGGAGAAAACAATCACATCGTCGAGGTAAACAAGGCAAATCAGGAAATTCAGTCCCGACAAAACTAAATCCATGGTCCGCTGAAAAGTAGCTGTGGCTCCTGTTAAGCCCATCGGCATTCGGCGCCACCGGAAGGAACCCCGGCGCGTCACGAACGCTGTTTTATCTGCATCGGCTGGATGCATCCCAATTTGGTGATATCCGGAACGAAGGTCCAGCGTGCTAAACCAGGACGCTCCCGACAAAGCGTCTAGGCTATCCGCGATTTTCGGTAAAGGGTACGCGTCTCCCTTGGTAACGGTGTTGAGTCCTCTGTAGTCCAAGCAAAAACGCATTGTTCCGTCCTTTTTCTTTGCGAGCACCACGTTCGATGCCCACTCACTTTGAGCTGGCTCGATCAGGTCGTTTCGAAGCATAGCTTCCACGTGTTCGTCGATCGTCTCCCTATGTGCTCGAGGATGGGATCGCAAAGGCTGGCGTACAGGTCTGGCGTTCCCCGTGTCAATCCGGTGATGTGATGCAGTACAGTAACCAAGGTCGTCGTCTCGGCTGGAAAAGACGTCGCTGTATTCATCCAAAAGTTTTTCTAATTGTTCTCGAACTTCAGCAGGAGCTTCACATTCCATCTTCGATAAGAGGTCTTTACCTGATGTGGTCGTAGCAGCGGCGCGAATCGCCCCAGTTCCACCGGTAGTTTCCACGGGATATAGCTCTCCAAGCTGATCGTTTTCACGCAAAGTCACCGTCTGATCACTAACATTAACCACCCTCACCATTATTTCTTCGGCGGAACCGTGAACCAAAGCTCTGGCAAGATGTACTCCAGGTTGTAATTCTCGATGTTCAACCATCCAATCCTTCGTTCTTCCTGTTGTTCGTGCACCACGTACAACGTATGTCTTCACGTCCACCTGTGTCTTTGGCGGAATAACAGTTTTTCTTAACATATTGATGGGCAGACTCCATTTGACTCCGTCTCTTCGAAGAAGAGGAATTTTCTCTCGCCCCAAAAACATTTTTCGCTTTGCTAAACTCCATTCACAAGCCGTATCCACAATAAAATCCATACCCAGCATTGGCTCTTCGACTTGCTCACTAACCAAGAAGCTCACATCAATCGTACATTGTCCATTAAAGTCCACAGGTAATGTCACTTTACCACTCAATTGAATAGCACTTCCATTAGCAGCTGTCAATTTCTCTCTCGCTTCAACGATCTGGCATCCCCTTGCCATCTTAGCCGGGAGGAGGGACATTTCGGCTCCCGTGTCAAGAAGACACAAACATCGTATATTATTGATGGTACATTTCACATATAACGCCCGTAAGTTCAATAGATTCTTCGGAAAGGCAGAGCTGAATTTTACTCGGTCTACCGGCTTCGTCGGCGCACTTTTACAATCTCGATGTATGTGACCCAATTTACCACAACCATAGCATCGTACCTGAGGTCTTCCTGGACGTCTGTTTCCATCACGGTCGATCGATGCTGGGGCGACAGCGCCCTCAGCTCTCCATCGTGAAGTTGACGGTCTTACTGTAGGAACGGATGGAGATTCGCTAACCTCCACCTTTGCAGAATATGCGGCCGGCAGTAGTCGAGACTCGATATTTTTCATCCATTCTGCTTGTAGACGTTTCTGTTCTATTATGAAGTCTTTCATTTGCTCCACTAGGTTGGACGTTCCTCCATCTTCCTTCGCCGATCGTACATTCTGTCGAGCCGGTCGATGTCGTTCGTTTGCTGGACTAGTTTCGTTGAAAGCCAATTTGTACGCTTCCATCCGGACTGCGGTTCTGAACACTTCGTCCAAGGTTTTCCCCTCTTTTTCTCTGACCTTCAGTGACAATTCTTTATCATGCATTGCCTCCAAGAATGCGTCACACGCGATAGTTTCTGTTGTTCCATTACTAGGCGCTGGATAAGCCAAAGCGACTAACCTCCTGATGTCGTGAAGCAAATCGGCGAGACTTTCTTTCTCCCGTTGACGTCGATACCGCAGCTGCACTCGAAAAGTTTCCGTCTGCGCTTCCAGCCCGTAGCGCTGTCGTAGGCGAGCGACCAATTCATCATAAGTTGCATCCGCGGTTGATCCGAAGTCCCATAAAAGTTGGACCGCTGATTTTTCAAGAGAATTCTGCAAAAAGTCGATTTTCGCCTTTTCTGACCATTCGTTATGCCGTGCACATACTTCAAACTGCTTTAGGAAACTCTCAAAAGACCCAGTGCCGTCAAACCTGTTCGGCTTCATATACTGCTTCCGCCGGTCGTCTATCGCTCTCCCAACAGGAATCAGCGTCGCTTCCGGCGTCGTCTTGATCGGCTTCCGTGGCTCACAAGACTTCATTTTCTCGTCGGCATCGTCCCTCGAACGGACGTCGTCTCCCTCCCAGTTTCTCAGGTCTGTTTCTCGCTTGAAGGTCACCTCCGGCGCGTCGAGATGGACAGGCGCCAGTGAGTTTCGAACGGCGTCGTGTTGCGCTTCTCTCAGCACATGCTCCCATGGATCGTCGATATCCAGGACGTGGTAGACAATGGGCTGAGGCTCCTCTTGGTCCATAGCGGCGAAGACGTAAGTATAATCCGATAAATACAGTAGTCATAGAACTCGACAACAGAATACGCACGCGTGACGGATCACAGATTGCGGGCCACTTCGTTCCAAGCAGAAATAAGCAACGAAATACACAGATACCCTACACTCGGGCACAATTTCGTGGTACCGCGAATATCAGCAACAGAATGTAGACAGACAGACCACCATTTCGCGGTCCCTGTAGACGTCAGCGACAGAATAAACACGTACCCCACTTCTCGGGTACCATTTTGTGGCGAAATCCCAGGGGCAGGATGGATATGCCGAAGTGGAGATGGTAAATCCCCTAGGAAAGCGCTACAGGGTTTGAAAATGAATAATTAATCCAAGTGGTTGAGTAATCCAGTAATTAGGCTCATGAATTCGTCAGCCAGTCCGGCCTGAGTATGTGAATATTCCGTCGTTAATTAAATCCAGTTATCATTCAAGTTTAATCGTTTATTCAATAAAGCACAGAATAATAAAAATAATAATAATAATAGTAATGCAAATGATAATAGCAGTAATAATAAGTAATATTTCCAGGATCTGGTACCAGTTCATAATGCAAGTTATGAACAATCAAATTCAGTCAAAATCTCATTCAACGACGACAAATGATGATGATTAACCATAATCAAAATTGATAATCAAATCAAGAACTCATAATCACACGATAATCCAAATAATAGCAATCTCAATCAATACGCACGCCAAGGGTTAATGAAATGAAACACTTTCAGGCTTTCAGACAATCCGAATGTATACGAACGGCAACACATTCTTTCTCAGCATATTTCAATCATTCTCTCATCAGAATAAGACAAGATATGAGAAAATAAAGATGTTAATCCTTTTATTCTCACAGTCACACATTACTGTATACAGCTGACAACGACATTTTCTACCAATTGCCAGATAAGTAGAAATACAGCCAACAGCGACATTTTCTACCAACTGTCGGATAAAGAAATATAATCCACGGCGACTTTTTCAACCAACCGCAGATATATATAAGCATGCAACTTAATCATTCAAACGTTCATTTACACTCTAATGTTAGTAGGTTCAAGGAAAAGGGCAGTAAGCGATAGAACTAATGTTTTTCGTAATTTACCCACCGGATACACACATATAGACAAGAGAATCAGACAGAGATATCTCTACGCCTACCTTGTTCATCTACGCCTACGCCTACTTATGTTCATCTACGCCTAGTCATACAACCTGAACGGCTGGTTTAAGCATGCAAACCTGACCCTGCCAGATATAGAAAAGGCAACTAACAGCGGTTTCTACCGACTGTCAGGCAGACCTTATACATTCTATGGCGACATCTTCTACCAACCATAGAACATCGAATATTACATATATGCATACATGACAGCGACATATTCTACCAACTGTCATCTATACATATCGAAACGTGCAACACGAACAAGTACTCCCTGAACGGCGACATTTTCTATCAGCCGACGGTCCAACAAAACTAATCTAACTCCGACTTCTTCAACCAAGAGTTAAATCAGCGAAACAAATACAAGTATCCGATTTCGATTACTCAAACAGAAGTTAGAATTTCAAGGAATAACCAGACAAAGAAAAGTAAGCCTAAAAGAATAAGTAAAAGTATACTAATACCATCATAGCAATCCATACACTCATGTACTCACGTATCCAATCATCCATGACGACGATAACACATTATTATATTTCTCACGTTAATCAACGCAATTAAAAATCAAAGACAAAGAAAATCTTTAGACAAAGAAATCCAAAATGACGACGCGTGCAATGCGTACGCATAGCTAGGCTTTTCTTACCACGACTATAGCGTACAGCGCGTCAGTAACGAATAAGGCAAAACACTAGGTTTTATACGGCAATTCCTGCCCGGGCGTGTGGAAACCAATAACATAAGAGATCAAGGTCCAAACTCGGCTCATAAAAATGGTAGAGCCCGGCCGTCGGCCCTTGCAACGTTAAACTCAATGGTATGATCGAAAATTAGGGGTGATAAGTACTTACAAATTTTAAAAATCGAAAAATCACTACAGTATTCTAGATGAAGCCTTACTAATGACTTATAAAGTTTAATGCATTATGTATGCATTATATACATTATTATGCATATAAAATATCACTAGCCTATGGTCGACTCGACACCTTGGAGGAATTAGGTCGACACCATAGTGGTCGACACAAAAGTTCTGTTGCTTTACAAAAAAAACCGCAATAACGTTTTGTGTAAATAATGGTGATTATTGCAAAGGTGATGATGGCAGTAACGCTTTCTTTGATCCTAATTGGCGCGAAAACTCCAGGATTTGTGACTTTGTCCAATGTGAAAATAGTGTTACCACGAGAGTTTTTTTAAAATAGACATTTCAATTTTTAGCATTATACGTTAAACCTTTTGTCAAGCTCTAGTTACACAAAACCTGATAACTTTTCAATAGCAACATTTTTCAGTTTTATTTTCAAAATTTAGACATATCTTAATGCTTTACATATCGCATATTTACATAATTTCTCATATTTTGAAAAAATTTCTATTATTTTCAAAATATCTTAAAGATAGAGCCCTCTGCCAGAGAATTTGTGATTTTTATACAAAATTAGCATGGCAAAAATGCATAAGTGTAGCCAATAAATTTATAAAGAAAAAGTCTACTTGTTTATGCATTTATTAATAGAATTTGTCTTCCTAGTTTTAGAAAATATCACGTGGAAGCATTTTTGTCGGATTTCATTTTTTCGAATCGTTTTCGTCGATCGCAAAGTCAACGATCGTACTATTTTGATCTGAGGTTAATTCTAGAGACTCTTTTGCGCCAGGTTGTCGCAATCTTTCTATTCGCCGTCTTTTTGTGCAGATTTGGCGCTGAGAAATGTGATTTATATAGCGTTATTTTTTTGAATAAGGCTTATCGCGAATCTAAATTTAGAATCGGCCCTAAATGAGGTCACGCTCACTGCGCATGCGTATGCAAATGCGGACATTATATAGTTGAATGCATTCAAAGGGTATTGTTTGAAGTGCTGAACAGATATCTTAAAGTTTATTTTGTTCCGTGAACAAATTTAGAATGCCCACCAAGCACTGTAGTTATGGAACATGTGTAAATGACAGTAGGAAAGTTGAAATTTGTTTGAAAGAAGGCATTCGTTTTATACAGTTCCCCGATCCGTCGACTGAAAGAGCAAGAGCAGAGAGGTGGGTTGTAGCATGTCGCCGAGAGAACTTTACTATCGGGAACATTACCAGATGGACATACATTTGCAACAAGCACTTCTTAGATCCAACTGGGCCAACTCGGATGAATCCGGATCCTGTACCAGCCACGACGTCCAATGTCCGAATTGCAAGCTGGCACAAACGACAGCGTAGACCAGCAAAAGAACGACCAGCGATATTGGAAAAATGTCAAAAATTGGATTTTGCCGAAACGATGTTACCATTGCAATACCAACAACCTGCAACGGATGATAAGTTCAGGAATGTGGGCAATGACAATTGCTCAGTTGCAGCGGATGCAATTACTTTGAAAACATCGGCAGACATTGAGATGCTTGTGAGTAGATCTAAGACATGATATAAAATTAAGGGTAAAGGTAAAGCCGAGCGGCGTAGCCGAAAGTAGTCCCAACGAAAGTAGTACCGACGAAAATAGTTCGAAAACACATAGATCATAGAGACCATAGGCCATAGAATAAGTAAGTAAATAAGTGAGTAAGTAAATAAATAAATAAGTAAAATCTTATATCTTATACACGCCTCTTATGCGCTTAAGCGTTATCCTTGAAAACTTGTATCTTTAATATATTGGTTTGTCAGTGAGTGGTGATTGGTTTTTTATGACACGCAAAATGACAGACATTTTAGTCATGGCGAGCCCAGAAACATGGGCGTCCGAGGGGGGTTAAATTGTGAAGTCATGCAAAGAAAAAAAATTACTTGTTTCTTTTGTCACTAGTTCCTGTCTTGCAACCCCCTAGAAAAATTTCTGCGGACGCCCGTGTCCAGAAAGGGAAACAACCTTGGGTGATTCAGGGGGTCTTGTGGTAAGATGATGTGACACAATGCCAGTGTTTTTAACATGGGTATTGGGGGGGGGGGGGGTTAAGAAAGCACTTCACACCAAAAGGCAATACAAATTTTGATTTCCTTGTTAAATTAATCGGACACTTGGCACTATATACTTGCTTTCATTCATTCTTCTTAAATTACAGCATTTTCATTTCATGACACATTTTCCATTTTAAACACGTCTCCTATCAGAAGTATTTGCGCTACAAAACTTAGACTAGTGGGATGGTCATTTTAAATGCGCTATAAAACGTGTGTGCTCTATCTGGCTCTTGTGTTTGCTTTGGTTTGTGCTTTGGTTTGTGTGCTGCGGTCGGCTCTATGATACATAGGCAGGTCGCGTAGTGATACCTTACGCCGCTTGGCTTTACCTTTACCCAAGTTCATCCTTTTTTTCGGTCGTTAACCCTCTTGCCCCTACGGCTCCTGTAGGAATATTCCCTGTCCCCTATGCCCCTGGGGCATTTGTTACATTGTTCTGAACGACCGCCTATCTGTCAGAGCACAGCGAACAATCGTTATTTACGAAAGGTATGTGACCAAATCTACAGGTATTTGAGGTGGCTGAGACCACCCATTTAATTGCTTCTGTGACAAGATGACACAAAAGCTGTAATTTTCATTGAATGACGTGCCTCATTTATTGACACATTCCAGTGTGTCCAATGAGAGTCATCTGTCAGATCATTCATTGTTCGAAGAACGGCAAGAAGCAATGTCCCACGGAAACTATGGAAACCTCGATAACGGCCTTACGGGTATTTGTATTGGTAGCCGAAGCCTCTTTTGCGGCTTTACAGGGTGACAGAGTTAACAATGCTCAGCACTCAAGCCAACATTTTAATTCAAATACTGAATTGCATGTAATGGCGAAGTTTTGCTCCTAGAACGTCTAATTCTGACAACTTTATTTGAAAAAACGCGCTGCTTGACGCCATGTTCGCTACCTCTTTGCTATCCACATTTGCATAAGCAGCTGAGCGCAGCCTGACCTATTTATTTTAATTAGGTGCATGACGTCACGTTTTGTGGTTTAACTTGAGCTCTAATGCCTGCTCATAGAATAGTCACGGAATGGCTTACGCGATAAGCCTTATTGCAAACAGACAGGAAGTGTTTCGTGAGTTGTTGTGAAAGCCGTTCATTCGCTTTGCATTCAGTGCATTCGGTGACCCCTAGTAGATGTATGAATGCATTTCCTGCCCACAGGCAATAGTTAAGCCGCAGATTATGGTCAAGATTGGTTGACGGCCTTCAGTTGGGATGCTTTCAGAAGGGACCGGCGGTGTCAACGGGAAGCAACTGTTTGGGGTAGATGTTGGGGCGGTTGCCCCGCTGGCCGAAAGTAGTCTGCAGAAACCAAATATAGGCCCATGGAGACAGCGCAGCAGTGTTTCCGGTCAATTCCTAAAATTGATATAGCACAATTTTAATATATAAATTGTGGATTTTTCACCGCGTTTAGAACAGCGCCCCAGCCATGTATATATATTGTGGATTTTTCACCATGTTTAGTACAGTGCCCCCAACTTGAGTCTCAAAAAATTTGTATTTATTGTTGATTTTTGAGCACGTGTGGCAGATATTGTGCTACAAAAGATATAATAATAATAATAATAATAATAATAATAATAATAATAATAACATTAATAATAATAACAACAAGGTTTAGAGTGGTTCTGTAGGGTCTGCCCTATGTTGCGCTACAAAAACCGTCTGTATATGTATGGGCGTGTAACCCAGAGATATCCATGTAGATATATAGCTCTGGTGTAACCAAGCACGCACTGATACCGTGGTACTTTGGTTAGTTTGCAGACGGATGGATTGGGGCGCCCGTCCCAACATCTACCCTTGAATTCAGAAATTAAGGCACAAGAACATATCCATGCCCCAAATTCATTTAAATTAAACACGAAGATGCATTTTAACTTACCATTAGATTTTGTAATACGTAATAATAACCTGAAATACACTGTTGTATGCTGTTTATTTTATTACTTTAGACCATACATACATCAGTGATAAGCAAATTGTTATATATTTATTTTCCAAATTGATATTTAGTTTTTTGTTTTGCTATTAAATACTTAAAGATTTTACTGGTTGCTAGCTTCCATTCATCATGTCTAAAACAAAGCGCGAAGATGAAGCTGAAGTTGAAGAGGAAGAAGAGGAGGAGGAATTTGTGGTTGAAAAGGTTGTTGACATGCGAATAAAAGGCGGAAAACGTGAATATCTTCTTAAATGGAAAGGATATCCAGAGTAAGTAACACCTTCATACGCATTTGGGTATGAAGGTGTTACCATGTTAATTTCCATAGTGCATGTTAATTTCCACAGTGCAGAATACAAAGGATGAAGTTTGGCTGCAATGTAATCTGGTAGATGAGTTTCCTTACTTCTTCTTTGTGATGTAATGATCAATTTACCGGTATATAGCATCTCATAAAGATGCTGTTCATTTGCCATAAGAATTGAGAAGAGGCAGACTTGTGTAATTGAATTTCAGTGTTCTTCTCTGATTCTAACCAAGTTTCAAGCTACAAATGATTTGCTTCATTTTACTCTTGATTATTTTAAAATTCAATAATGTATTGACTGAAAGACTTGTTTTGTGTGGCTAGTGTGAGTGAAAGTTCTTGTTGGATAAAAATTTCTCATTTCTCCTGGTATCTGATTGAAGGGGTGGCTAGTTTGAATTCAAGGCTCGGTTCATTTTTTAATTTTTATTTGCAGCCACTTTCTCAAGTTCTCTTACATTAGGAATGTTTTAATGGGTTATTTTGATTATTGCTGTAACGTATTTTACCAACCCCTGTGTTTATAGTAAATTATATGGTACATTCCTCATGATGTTGCATCTTCGTTAAGCATTTAGAATGAAATTTGATGAATGAGTTTGAATTTAATCATCTTTATTCGTGACAAGCACAGCATAAAAAAGTAGTACACAACCAGTAGTACACAACCAAGGAAAACACAAATCAACTGAACAAAACTAAATAATAATAATAATAAAATAATAATAATAATAAAATAAACCTAATACTAAACAAATAAACTAAGAACAAACTTTACACAGTACAGCCTCTTCAGACAAATTCTAGTAATGCACTGAGCAAAGTACAGTGGCTTCTTCTCATATCTATTAACAAAGGATGCTTGTCGCTTCTTACAATAGCATGCATACTATCCAAACCCGTCAGGACTCTGATATAGACATTATCTGCCTCACTGGAATCAGTCTGTCAAGAGCATTAAGAATACTTTTGTTTGGAAATGTGGCTTCCATACCATACAATACAATAGGTAGACAATAGCTCTTTACCAGGTTAACGATATTAATTCTGAAGCGGCAGCTCTGCTGCGTAATGGAAAAATTTTAATTTAGCTTCGAAATAGATAACCGAAGTGCCTGCCCTTTTTCAGTGTCACCCGAGATACCTAATTTCCTCCACAAATGGCAAGGCAAACCATCCAGGACCAATACAGCACATGCGATATTACAACGTGTCCCAACCCTCATCACCATAGATTTCTTTACATTAAATTTCAAATCCAAATCCACAAAGTCATTGGTGCAAATATCCAGCATGTGCTGCATGCCGGATATAGAGTGTGACACCAATAAGATATCATCAGCATACAATAAACATCCAACAAACAAATCATTGATATAGCAGCCATATCCAGAATTTTGCAACTTTAAAATTACATCATCAATATAAACAGCAAATAACAAAGGCGAAAGAACCCCTCCTTGTCGCACTACCCCAGCCACTACAGTAAAAGATTCTGATAAGGCATTACCCCATCTAACCATAACATTACATTTGGAATACCAATTGAGTAAAACTTCAATGAAATACCAAGGGGTTTTCCTTTGTATCAGCTTCAAAAACAGCCCATAGTGACTAATTTTGTCAAGAAAAATGTCAAGAGCAGAAATGACAGCTGTGCATGAATTTCTATTGAGATAACTTATTACCCCCCTCAATGTGTATAAGGCATCTGAGCAACCTACCCCAGTTTTGAACCCAAACTGCAGGTCACAGCTCCCCAAAAAACCCCCAAATTTCCCCAGTAATACATGCTCAAAGATCTTAGAGACTACTGGACTCAGGGTTATGCCCCTATAATTGTCACACCTTGTAGGGTCTGCTGTGCAATTTTTAGCAGAGGATCATGATACCACAAAACCTTCTGCACATATCCTGCTTTCAACATTAGATTAAACAAATGAGTTATACAAGATAATACAATTGGGTGTGCATACAGTAAATGTTCTATAGTTATCCTGTCGAGCCCGGCTGCTTTGCCCAGCTTAATTTTACTAACTGTGCCACTTCTTCAATTGAGATCACAGGACACTCTATACTCTGACTCCTATAGCCTGAGTAACAGCCCTCAAACTGCAGTTTGAGATTATGCCAACTACTGTTATTGGGTGTGCAGGCAGATCGAAAGAAATCTGCAAATGCATTGGCAATTTCAGGTTCGGTAGAGGACCCATCCACAGTTTTAGCACAAACTATTACTCCTTCCCCAAATTTATTTTTCCAGGACTTCCAAAAGGTAGTAAAATCTTTTTGCATGAGGGCATCATTCAATGTATCACTAAAATAATTTTTATTGTCCCTCTCTTTCTGCTTTATAGCAGACTTATACTCTGCCTTAGCACTTCTCATTTTATGAAAAACAGCCCCATGCCTCGGTTTACCCATCGACACCCACAATTCATGTGCCTCCACTGATTTTGCTTTAAGGTCATCCAGCTGTGAATCCCACCAATATTTGAAAAAATTCACAGGTAGCTTTGGAATACTTCTAGAAGCAACCTGCAACTAATGAATGACATTACTATACACAGTCTCGATTTCTGTTTTGATTTAAGACCCTCCCTGTTAAGATGCTGTGTCACATTCCAAATAGGCTCAAAAAGTATGCAGTCTGATCATAATAAAGATTATGGTCAATTTTATCCCATCTGAGTTTATATAATTTTGCACCAGTCCCAGTCCCTGCTTGACTCTTATGTGCAAGAGTAGGTAGTTGCCCCTTCTCTGCAAGCTGCAATTTAAGCTGTAGACAGACCGGGATGTGATCAGAGAGATTCATTTCCGAATCAATAACATTAAGCGAAACAATATTTGCACACAGACCCTTACTAATAACAAAGTGATCAATCATAGAGAAAGCTGACATATTGCCATTACAAAACGTATATTCAACATCTTGAGGAAGCCAACTATCCGTAATAGCCAGATCTGCCTGATTCAAAAATTCTGAAAAGACATCCCATAATTTGTTTTCACCATTAAATTCCATATTAAAGTCTCCACCCATTATTACAGACTCATGCTTGACTTCATCAATACAATTAGCAATCATGGACAAAACATCGATAAATTCAAAGTAATCATTACAAGGCATATAAACATTAATCAACAGGGTATCTCCCAATTTGAGTACAATAAACCGCTCTTTACAGCAGATCAGCCTAACTTTACCACTAGATACCACCTCAGACTTAACAAATATAGCTACTCCACCAAATGGTCTCCCCCTGAGCACTCCACGACCCAGAACCGTATCCATTGCTGAAGTGCTATAAACAATAAAATTGTCATTTATTAGACTTAATTTACCTAGATCTGGGCTTGATAGCCAATGTTCTTGCACACAAACAATATCATAGTTCTGCAGGAGATCAGTAAGATAAGGCAGACCCTGATTAAATCCATGCAGATTATAGGACACAAACTTGAATTTGAAACCGTCAAGGTTTTTATAGTTCAGAAAACACTTGGGAGCCTCAGGAGAACCTGGATTGTCCCGAATTGATCCAAGCCTATGAGGACCGAATGAAGAAGGAAAAGGAGGAGAAGAAGAAACGAAAAACAAAAGACACCACAGATGATGAAGGATCCGTGGCCAGCACTAGCAGCAAGAAAAAGAAAGTTGTTGCGGTAATTTAATAAAACGCTGTTGGAACTAGGGATGTGCAGGTATACCCGTATCCGCGGGTATACCCTACCCGTACCCATACCCGCGGGTACGGGTAGGGTAGGGTACACATTTTTCGGGGTTGGGTACGGGTACAGCGCTACGGGTACGGGTATAACGGGTACGGGTATACCCGTTTTTACCCGAAAAATTATATTTTCATTCCTCACTACTATAGCAAATTAGCAATGCAGTAATAGATAAATAATAAAAGTAAAGTAATAGTAAAAAAAGTAAGTAATAGTAAAGTGTATTAGTGTAACTTGTATATCACGTTCAGTTTGTCGGACAGCATGCATTTTACTTACTGAAAACATAAAGGAAATACAGCGTAATCTGCCATCATCAGTAATAAATCTATAATGGCGTCCTCTGACTCCTCCAAGGACTCTTCAACCGAGGAAGTTCTTCTGGTAAAGTTTTGTGGTTTAACTTGAGCTCTAATGCCTGCTCATAGATAAATGATATCTACTAAATATTTTAAACAAGCCCATTCATGTCGGCTTAGGCTAGCTGACTGATTATCCTGATTCCTAAGTACTAGATCTGTCCTAATCTAAACATGTGTGCTATTTACAATGAATAGTTATCCCAATTTCGTAGCCCCTATTTCACTGTTGCCTCTCTATAGTCTCTAGGAATGGATACGGGTACACGGGTCATGTACAGGTCCTTGTAGTACTTATACCCGTAAACGCACCCGCGGGTACGGGTCCAAAATTCCAAATCCAAAAAAACTCCAAATTCCAACCAATGTCGGGTACGGGTACACAGCTTACAGGTACGGGTCGGGTAGGTATAGCGCTAGCGGGTACGGGTAGGGTAGGGTAAAAAAGTTTTTCCACGGGTACGGGTAGGGTATGCATTTTGCTGTACCCGCACATCTCTAGTTGGAACGCATCTATGTATAGTTTTACACATTCATAATGTATTGTATTTGTTGATTTATTATATCAACTTAACCTTAAAGTTAAAGTTATACCATCTTTCAGTGGAATAACTTTATAAGTTTGCACTTTTCCTCAAGAAACTTGACTGAAATATCGTCAACCATTTGAATGCTTGATTTGTGTGGTGTGTTCGTACATATTGTGGTCTTTTTTCTCAAGTGGGAAGCGCAGTGACATAGTGCAGCTGCATTGCTGCTTATGTCTCAGATATGATTAATTTTGCTAATCTGTCTAGGATAAAGTTATGATTTTCCTGTTCTTAATGCGCTTAGCACTTTCTTTATTTACTTTATGATACCTGGGCACTACTGTTAATCTTTACATTTGGCTGAATTTATTTGCTGAAAAGAATATTTTAATGAATGATCATTTGTGCAGGAGGAAGACAACAGACCCAGAGGATTTGATCGAGGACTTCAGCCGGAGAGGATCATAGGAGCTACTGACAGCAGTGGTGAACTAATGTTTCTTATGAAATGGTATGTCACCAGTTGAAAACATTCTCTTGGTAATGTAATTTTGGTCAAATGTGTTTATGTAGCACCTTATGACTTGCCTTTTTTGTCACAGAATTTTTAGGGGTGTTATATTGTTATAGCTTGATGTGGGATCATTCCATGCCAACTGGGACACATGTATAGAGGTCATGTCAGCAGATTCAACATAGTCCATCGCCCATTATGGCCAGTAAAAACTAAAAAACCAACCGCAAATGTATGGAAAATTTCCTAAAAATATCTCATTATGTGAACTGAATGAATCCTGCTTTTTAACTTCACACCTTTGCTTGACATGTGATAATGGCCCTTTGGGCTTAGGGTGCAGTTCTAACTTTTCAATATACAAAATTGATATTTGATATAAAGGCTAATTTGTAAATCCATGTCCTTTGCACTTATTGCCCTGAAAAGCTGGAAATGATCGGTTGCCTTATTTCCAGCACAGTACAAATCTGGTCATATCTGCATTATGTTCTTCAGAGAATTTATTGCAGATAATATAAAAGTTTAAAGTAAATTCTGATCATGATTGAGTTGATTGAGTTGGAAACAGTTTACACTGAACTGTATAATGAGGGGATTGAGAGTGAATTGGAGAAATTAAATCTGTTGAGTCTAATCGTTGTTATTTAGAAACCGATTCATAAATGATTTGACTTTTTTTTCAAAAGGATTTAGACTTGTATTTGTGAATATAGGAACTGAACTAAAACTCATGAATGTTTCCAGGAAAGATTCTGATGAAGCTGACCTTGTGCCTGCGCGTCAAGCCAACATCCGCTGCCCACAGATTGTCATTGCCTTCTATGAAGAAAGGCTAACATGGCATACACACGCTGATGATGATGACAAGGGTGACAAGTGACAGCATGTCAACTGTTTTACATTTGACCTTTGACTGCAAATACCATCTCTGAATTTTGACATTATGCTAGGTTCTGGTAGTTCTAGAAATTTAGTGGCATAGTTATCTATGGAAATTTTCTTTTAGTGCAAAATATTTGTAAAAATTTGGGTTTGCAGTAGAACTTCGTTATATCGAACTTGCTTATATTGAAGTTTAAGCACCGGTCCCACCCAACACAATGTTAATAGATACAAGAGAGACACTGATATCAAACTCGCTTATTTCAAAATCTCGCTGATATTGAAGCTGCTTGTCAGTCCCTGTTGATCTGAAGCCAGGTTTATATTGAAGTTGTGTTCAGTATATTGAAATACATGTATTATAATGGTCCATAGAGCTTTGATATAATGGGAATTTAGTGTAAATATTTGACTTTGGTCGACGGCCCCGGGAAGTGTTTGCATAGCCGGCTACCGTATCCTCCACCCTAAACTTTGCAGCCGGGACCGCTGAGAACTGCTTCATTAGTCTCTTGAGGGGTATTCTCCTGACCGCTGGACACATAGGCGTGAATATCCATCAAGCCGCTAAGGTCGAGCTCCATCCCCACTTTGAGAGGGTAGGCTAGGGAAGGGACACACTGAGGTTGGGTCTCCCACTTTTTCTCCAGAGTTTACCCCTATGTCTGAATAAGCAAGCCATTAAATAGCTAGTCTAAACTGGTGGAGGGGTTTTGCTCTCCCTAGCTCTAGACTTCTGCTCTTGGAGAATTTGAAACTTTAATTACTGTAGCTTACTTTGTCCACAAGCTCAGTCTGCTTGGTCCGCCAGCCTGACCTTGTTAATTATCAGCTTGATAAACAAAAATATTGGGATTTTAGAGAGAGACATTTTCATAATTTAAAGAATTGGTTTATTCTTTTTATTTGATTTGTTTAAGTAGTGATAGACCTTATTGATTTAAACATTTGCTGATGTAGATCTTAATATTTTGACATAAAATCAAAATTTTAGATGGTATAATAGCTGGATATGCACATTTGCCCAAAAGAAATTTTAGTTTTATATGATTTGGAATTGGATACACCAAAACTCGGATATATCAAAGTATTTACCGCGGTCCCTTGAGCTTCGATATAGCGGAATTCTACTGTATTAGTTTTGAAGGCTATTTTGCTATAGAAATTTAACATTTGAAGAATTGAAATCAAGCTTGTGAAGTAAAATGTTATGATAGGATCATCTATTTTTTTTAGTGCAGGACTGCTCAAATTGCCAAGGCCCAAGAATTTTCATGTTTATCGAATTAATAAAGAATTCTATACTTTTCATTGAAATTATTTTATTGCTGCAATGCTATGGAAAATATTCATCTTGTAGTAAATCTAATTAATTTTTATTGCAATGTTCTTATTTTAATTACTATAACATTGTGACAAGGTCTATACATAAATTTGTGGACTGGTTTGCCAAGGTGTTGATGTCCATTAACTTGAACCTTTTGGTTTGGACCCCAGTTGTGTCACAGTACAAACTTTGACACAAACAATTTGAATAGCCCTGGTTTAGTGTTAACCATTTCATTACTGTGGCAACTCTTCCCCCTCACCGTACTGGCATATGTGTAAAGTGAAATTACAGCACAGAACCATCTATCAGTATGTTTAAATACCATTGCTGCATTCATGCATTATTTATATACTTGGCCCTCTGGGTAAGGGGCCGTCCATATAGTATGTATGCACCGAGGGGGGTTTGAGATTTAGGCGATTTAGCGTACGGGGGGAGGGGGTCCACGACTGAATTTGTACGTATGCATTCAAATTTATAAATAGATAGAAGGCTGGTATATTCACACAAACATTTGATTTGAACAAAATTACTTTCTCTCAGTCAAACAAAGGGTCCCAACTGTTGTTCCCACAGTGATTTAAATATTAAAAACCTTTAATTTAATAGCAAACAAATGCTTTTTGGCTATGGCTAAAAATTAATTTTCACCGTGTGGGGGGAGTTGCTAATTTGTACGTATGCATAGGGGGTAGCCAAAATGTACGGTGTGCAACAGGGGGTTGAAAATATGACTTTTTGCTTATGTACTACTGTATATGGATGGCCCCTAATGAAAAAAAGGCTAGATTTAGGAACCCTTTGGGCTGAAGGGTCTATTAGTGAAAAGTTTAAGAGGTTAGCACTCTTCCAAGGTTAAATAAGCACAATGTTTCTTTGATTATGGGGAAATTCTACTTACAGTAGTTTTAGTGACAAACAGGCTAAAACAGCTAGTGATATTTTCTTATTAAAGGCATATTTGTGTGTTGGCTAAACCTTACAGTAATTCTGGAAAGTGATTGGATGTTTGTGGTTGTTATGTTAAATGCAAAACTGAAGTAAATAGCAAGTTCCTGGTTAAAAGCCAGAAAACACCGATAACTGCAAATTAAAGGTTTATGTAATTGAAAACATGACAATTTATATAGCGCCGATAACTGCTTTACAAAAAAAATTAAAGGTTTATGTAATTACCGTACAGTATATTTAAATGAAACAATTGCAGAGCAAATTGTGTTGGTAGTAATTGGAGGTGCACTGGTATCAATTACCGATTATTGATTTTTAAAGTATCTTTATTCTTTACAGAGTTTAGGCCTAACGTATTGTCAAATGAACTGTAGCGCGTCATTCCATCTATAGCCAAAATCATCGCTATAAAAAACACCTACAGGTATTTTACAGGAAACTGAAAAAGGAGTGTAGTATTATACAATACAAGATTACTGATTGTTTCTGTAGTGAGGCTAATGTATTTGACACTTTGCAAAATATTAAAAATGGCCCTCAGTTCAACTTAAGGTATTGCATGGAATTTTTAAAATATTGGTGCTGGAGATAATAAGTGTGCAATCAATGTAGCGTTAAGATTTCACAGTGATACATGGGGAACACTTACGACAACAAATCTGATTGCCCACATGGGTCCACTGATGTGGTGAGTGGGCACTTGTGGCTAGACAGTTCTTGTGTTCACTACCAGCTAGTTTGCCCAATGAGAATCTCTTCAGTGGCACTGGGCTTATTTATTTTAATTGCCACCATGTCTGTGGACACCGCCACGGAGTTCATGTTTATCCGAAATAACAGCGGCATTCCAAATCTTATGATTTAAAATTTGTAAAGACTACCAATTCTTTATAAACTTGAGTTGGGAGGCAATCAGCAACTTTTGCTTTTACTTGCTTTTGTTGTTGGTTTATTAATTATCTAGTTTCCATTTATAATTAACAATTACATCATGAATAGTTGCGCATTAATCGGCAGATGACAACTGTTAAACAACCAATACCGATTATAATTATATTGACTGATACTGATTATCAGTGCACCTCTAGTAGTAATGCACACTATAATATTGAAATTTCTATGAGAATACAAACTTTCCAACAGACAGAAAGTCTAATGCCATATTCCTCATAGTGTCAATAACATGCGTAAAAATAGTTAAAATACTTTATTTGAATAGTCACTTAGATACGATGAATGAGTTTGCATGCACGAGGAATTGATGACCACTGAAGCAATGAATATGATATCTGGTTTAAGACATTGCTTTCTTTGTGGGATTGTATCCACTGCAAGCTGCAAGGTAGATAACATGAAAAACTGTGCATAGTTGATCACTCTTGTCCAATCACAAAGTGAAACGCATTTCTAAGATCTTCTCAGGAGATTGCTAGACCGGCTCAGAATTGCAAGCGTCAGGTCGCGCAACATCTAAAAAAGAATAGCACAACATGCAAGAAAATGACGGCCTCAACTGCAGAAAAATCCAACACTGGACAAACTTAAAGAAATTAAATCCACTTGATTTAGTCACAGAAATCTTTGAACAAAATCATGTTTTTAAGTAAAGCTGAAAAGTTATCTGACATCACATTTGCATGATTAATAAAGATAATTACAGTACTAGGAGGTACAATCACTTTGAGAGAAACAAATGGAAAACGAAGCAACAGTAAACGGCAGTGCTCTCACTGATCTTAATGACTAACACGTCATACCTGGCTGACCTCAAGGGATGCTTACTGCAGCGTGAAAATATATTCTCACCTGTGGTTTACAATACTCCTCAAGCCAACTAAACACACAGCTTGACAATTCTCCAAAGTTGGCGACTGAAATCGAAGCATTAAACGACTGGAAGAGTGAATCCATTATCTGCTGAAACTGAAGACATAAATTAGGCACTGTTACTACATTGAAAAACACCCGTGCTAGAAAATATTAGCATTAGTGTTAAATGAATAACTGACATAGCCAGGGTTGAACAATAGCGGAGCATCATCATTTTTACCGGTCAACTTGGTGAATCCCAACTAAGGGGACTTGAGGAGTGTTGTGAGTTTCTCATTGAGGTCTGTACAGAATCCCAGCCAGAGAAATTTATGACACTATTAGATCAAACCTTGAGGCTTAGGGGCCATCCATATAGTACGCACACACCGAGGGAGTTTGAGATTTAGGTGATTTTGCGTACGGAAGCGTACGGGGGAGGGGGTCACGACTGAATTTGTACGTACGCACATTCAAATTTATAAATAGATAAAAGGCTGGTATATTCACACAAACAGTTGATTTGAACACAATTACTTTCTCAAGGTCAAACAAAGGGTCCCAACTATTGTTGCCATGGTTATTTAAATATTAAAAACCTTTAATTTAATGGTAAACAAATGCTTTTTCATCATCATCATCATCATCATCATCAGATGCGCGTAGCCGGCGGGGGCCGTTGCGTCACCCCTTGACCATGACCCCACCGGATGGCACGACTCCAGAGAGTAGATGGAATCTCGCTGGTCTGGGAACGGATGTGGTCGATCCATCTTTTCCTGGGACGACCAGGACAGCGCTTCCATGATCGGTCAGGTGGACGACCGATGGATAGGTCAACGTGGCAGCGGAGGGCCTGATGAACAGGAACTGTCTCTTCGAGGCGGGCTGCATGTCCAAAAATTGCAAGGCGGCGCCTACTTAGGTATCAATTCATTGAGTGATGGTAATCCAGTCCGTGAGGATATCTCCGCGTTGATAATGAAGTCATACCAGTGTACTCCAAGGATCTGACGTTGGCACCTCATATGGAAGGCTTCCAGCTTACTTAGATCTGAGGCGAGTAAGGTCCAGGTCTCGGCCGCATAGAGTAGGACAGACAGAACAAGTGTCTGGTACAGACGAAGCTTGATGACCAGAGAGAGACGTCTGTCCTGCCAGATATTATGCAGGGAGAACATGGCAGTAGAGGCTAGGGTGATGCGTCTGGTCAGATCTTGATGACAATGTCCATTGGAGGACTGCACGCTACCAAGGTATGTGAAACTGTCTACTGACTCAACACACTCTCCATCAACCACGATAGAGGAGGGCTGTGATCCACATCCTAGGTTCTGTAACTTGGTTTTAGTCCAGAAAACCTTCATACCAAGTGGAGCAGAAGCATGGCTGAAACTAGAGAGGTATTCAGAGGCATTGGCAGCAGAAGGTAGAAACAGAGTTGTATCGTCTGCGTAGACCAGGTCTGTGAAGCGGTGTGACCCAACGCTAATGCTATGGTTCACAGACATGTGATCTAAGATCCAGTCGATGGCAATGCAGAAGAGGATTGGTGCGAGTATACAACCGAGTATACAACAAATGCTTTTTGGCTATGACTAAAAAATTAATTTTCACCGTGTGGGAGGGGGGTTGCTAATTTGTACGTACGCATAGGGGGGGGGTAACCAAATTGTATGGGGAGAAAATGGAGGGAAACAGGAGAGAGGGTTGAAAATGACTTTTATTTGCGTATGTACTAAATGGATGGCCCCTTAGCGCATATTTTCAGTCTATATGACAATTGGTTAGTTAGTTATGGGCTAACTTATACAGCGCTATTGTCATAGGAGGCTAGGGTCAAGAGCGCTTTACATGGTACTGAACAAGAGTCCCAACAAGTGCGTTTTAAGTCGCTTGGTAAAGCAACTAGATTTTCTAGATTAGTCGTGTTGGTGATACTGTGTGGTAACGTGTTCCAAAGAGCCGGGTTCCCACGTGTGACAATAGTTCTCCAAGTTTAGCTGTCTTCGAGGGAGGAGGAACCATCAGTAGAACTTTTACTTAGGAACGGAGCTGCACTCGGCAATCAGTGGGTGGAAGAACCTGTGAAGCAGCTCAGACAGGTTGGCCGGGCATGACGGATCGTAAAGTGCACGGTGGGTGAACCAGCACCTTTTGAACACGATCCGTTCTAGAATGCGGAGCCAGTACAGTCTGTCTCTGAGCTGTGGTGTGACGTGCTCTCTCCACCTGATTTGACAGATCATTCGTGCAGCGGAATTCTGGACGATCTGCAAGTGACTAAGCTGACTGTCGGGTAATCCGAGGAGAATGCTGTTGCAACAGTCCAGTCTCGCGAGCACCAGCGCCCGTACGAGCAGCGTCACCGCTGGCGTTGGTAGATGTCGTTGTACCACTTTGATCCGCCGTAGATGGTAGAATGCATTCCTGGCGACGATGCCAACGTGGCTGCTGAGCAACAGTGACTCGTCCAGTGACTCATCCAGCATATAAGCAATCACTCTACCTAACGCTGATAAGAATTTCTTATCGATTTTGAAAGAATCTTGCAACTACTCTAGTCCCAATTGGAGGATCCAGCCCTTCCATGTCCCATGAAACCAATAATCAGTATATATTTTATAGCATCAACTTTGCCAATGACACTCATACCCACACAGAACAGCAACAACTGCTACAGCCAAATTTAGGGGCCATCCATATATTACATATGCACTGAGGGGAGGTTGGATTTAGGAGATTTTGCATACGGGAGGGGTAAGGTCTTGACTGAATGTGAACATATGCACAAATGTATACATAGCCTACCATATATAGCAGGGCTGCACCAAATAGGGTTTTTGGGGAGGAAGGAGTACAAAAATAGGCCTTTTTGCATACATGATATATGGATGGCCCCTTAACACAACAAGCAAGCTGCAATTTATGTCCAAACTTAAGACCAATAAAGAGAATGATAATTAACTATTTTATATCCTACTCAAAAAGCTCATTTCTGTTATAATACCAACATGCATTAAATAAATATATGTCTGTATACTTACAACTTGAAATTTGCATTCATCTGAAACCTGATTCTGTCCCTGCTGAGGTGTATTCTGATGTGCCTTGACAATCTGTTCATATTGCCTTTATATAAAACACAAGAACACTATTAACTGTCTGAGGACTAAGCTTCCAAAACCAGTAATGGCTTTTTTTTACATTAATACATTAATTAACACTTTTAGATTATCTGAAATGCTATAAACCAAGTCCTTGCCTGTAATGTCTTAACTCACAGAAGATGTAATTATTACACCAGACTTTTTTGAATTAAAAAAACTAAAATGTTTATGTTGTCCTCTTTGTTTTGCACCCCAAATTACTTTACGGTATTTAAAAACATTTAGGTTTATTAGAAATGTATATAAGCCATTAAAATAACAGATAAAAAACAGGAAGTATTGGAATGAATGACAGATAAGAATCAAAATCAAAATCATCATAGCAATAAACATAATGTCTTGCTGGATCATTTCAGTGCATTTATGTCTATGTTTCCATTTCAACTTTTGTTCTTTAATATCCACCATTCATCATTTATTAAACTTCTATATAATATCTAATAATATCCATCAAATTTTAGAAGGAAGAAAATTAACATTGGACAAAAAGGTCTGGAAAATTTTCACCAATGAGTAGACAGAGAGCAATTATGATAATCCATCAGAAGGTTAAGCATATCAATAAAAATGTTCATCATGATATGACTTTATTATTTCTGAATCCAAAATTAATAATGATGAAGATTCCAAACATAAATTACTAACGTCTTCATAATTTGTAGCGCTGTGACTTCTTTGCGAAGACTTTCTAGGTCTTCCTCCTGTTTCTTCTTCTGTTGCATCAGAAACTGAATGTAGTCAATTGCTGTGCAAAAATTACATAGAAATGGACCAACCTTAAGATCAGTGGACATCAACTAGAGCAAAATCTACAAAACGACCAAAATCACCAGAAAACTAAGAAATAGCTACCTCTAGTCTCCTCTTACGCTGATATGCTGAAATTTGGGTTCAGCTGTCAAGGTTTGAAGCAACACATCAACTTACCATTTCAAACATATTCTCTCTCAATGGGGCTGGAGCAGGGTTTAATCTAGGTCATTTCCGGGGGTGGGGGGATTGCCCTTTTCCCCCCGGAAATTTTGGCATACTACATCAACTAACAGCAACCCCTAGCTGACTTCCCCCCGGTTTTGTCAGTTCCCCACCCAGAGTTCAGAATCTAGATTAAATACTGGGCTGGAGGAATACTCCTAATTAAAGAAGACTTGAATGCCACAGAGCAAACAGACACACAAAGTGCTCAATTTAAAGAGCATACATGGCGTGAATCAGAAGCCACAGGGAGAACACTTTGGTTGGAGTTTATTATAGAACACCAAGAGCATCGGAAGAAGTGGCCGTTGGATTGTTCGGTTTATTAAACCGGGTATCAAGAGAGAATGTTGTTATAATGGGTGACTTAATTAATTATCACTGGGAAGCACTGGATATAGATAGACCATGCAACGGGAAATTTCCTTTGTCAACAAGAATTTTCTATTTCAACAGGCTACACAACCAATAAGAAGCAAGAGCAATACGACGCAGCACCAAATTCGCTCTTATTCATCCTCTGGACTACAGCAATAACATCTTAGCGATTTTGATCACGTGATACTCAATCCGTGTTTTGAGTCTACGCATAACAGCACGGTTGAAACTACTCCGGAATCTGGTGTACTTAAAACAGCTCTACAGAATGAATTCAATTCAAATGCAGCAGCGGCCTCATTATGAATCATAACGTGAAGCCAAATTTAAGGGTTCACAAAGTACATTAATTAGCAAATCATTTACTGGTCTTAAAATTTGCCTGTCATTTTGAAGCTCCATAAAACTAGCTCTGTAAAATTTTCCTATTTTCTCCTTGGTTGATTTTCCCACTTTATGGACCATGTTTCCGAAATTCCCACCCGCAATTCACATAAATTCATTACTCATGTTCAGAAAATGATACTGCTTTTATTCTTACTCAGAATGAGCAGAAACAACAGCTCAAAACTAAATATTTTCTAAGTATTTCATATTTTAGCAATCCTACTGGAAATGAACTAAGTTCACTAGCTTTCTACATATATGAATTTCAAAATTTCTGCAAAATGTCATAACAGTAAATTACAATTTATCATTATGACTGTTAAAATGGAGCTCTCTTAGTGGAAAGCATGAATGATAATTACATCTTTGAAGCACTGTAGCCTTGCTGAGCTTCTGTGAATTGGCATCCGTTGTCTGACACATTGGGACGATCGCTTGCAACTCATCGTAGCCTTTCTGTAGAAACAAATTCAACAATTCATTCTCATTCGCAATCATCAACTCACATTAAGTGTATCCATTTCATTGGATAACTCAAAGCTGCTTTTGGAAATTTCAAGATAAACTCCCTTTCAAACTTGAAGATCTTTATGAAATATCTTACAAACTTTACAAACATTTTAGCAACATTTTAGATTTCTACATGTCCATTTTCTATGTTGATTTGATCATGGGATTTGGCTGCCTTTAAGGTCCAGTGCATGTCTATTACAACATTTTCAGTTGGTTGCAAAGACTGCATTAGAGTTAGATCATGCATAGCATTTATCATTGCTGCAAATTCAATCAAATTTAAAAATAAATGTGAAATATTGAGATTCATCTGCTTTGCAGTCTGTCAAATAATTATATAATGAGGAACATACAATGAAACCACAGAGTTCTTGAAACAAACAGCCATACAACTGACTTTTATTGCATCTCTTCGTTTCTGCTCAGCATGCGTGTGGGCATTACGTCGTCTTTCCTTATAAGACATGGCAGGAACCACAAGGCCTTCACTGTCCTCATCGTCTGTATTCAAAACATCAACAATAAACAAAGTGTAACACAGAGCAAAGATAATAACCAAAATCTAGCCAAACAGCATAAAGGATACCAGTAACTTGAAATCAGTCTTCAGCATAGACAGAAACATATTGAGACCGTATAGTCTCTTAGGCAATAAGTTCTAAGATCACAGCAGTGCTTAGAGATTAAGACAGATTAAGTACCTCTAGGCATATGCAATTAGAGGAATGGAAACAACAATGGAGCCCTGAACCTGTCCCAGGACAGAGAACATGACAATGAGGCATATGCACTACAATCAAATCTAATACTCTACCAGAAAATCACAATTTCCTCATGACATCTTTAATATCTGTCTCATCTAATGAACTAAGAAGGGCTCCTTAGAAGCTTGTGTAAGTCTGAATCACAAATCATGCATGGTATGCCAAGACTCGAACCTATATTTTTATGAAATAAAATCCCGCATGACAGAGATTTCCAATTGACATAATTCAGCAGAGTCATTAATTGACCTGTATTGTGTGTTGAAGATGCAGAAGAGCAACTGATGGCATTCACTGATCCAATGCTGCTTGCACGTGAAAAGGCAAATGACCCACCGGCCGCAGCAGTTGGGCTATTCTGCTCCATTTTCAGGCCACGAGATAAAGCATCGACAAACACTGACGCAAAAAAGACATTATAACAACACCTTAAGCACTCAGATCACATATTTATCTAATACAACTTTTGGTTACATAACAGGTGCATAAAAGTTTTAAAAGCTGAAAGATGTGATTCAAAAAGAGGTCATGAAAACCTTAGGCCCTAAATAAAGACATAAGGATATGCAGATGACATAACCACATTTCAGGTATCAGTGGCAGCTAAGGAAAGCACTTTTTCAGTGTATTTCAACATTCCATTGACCTACTTCTTCCATTAATTTCTCTGCCCTGTGGAAACTACCGGTACTTTTCATCTAAGGTCAAATTGCAAGACTTTGGGCAAGTTAAAGTCAGATGTCCAAACATTTTCACAAATTAAAACCCAAAAAGAGTTGTAAAGACAACATTCCAAACCACCAGCTAACAGAGGCAAGCAAATTACAAATACCAATCCAATTTGATAAATGCTTGCCAGACTCTAATTAACATAAATCAAAAGTTTGATCTGAATTGCAATTAAAACTCACAGTCAGAAAAGTTACCTTCATAATTACCATCAGCCATTACCTGAAGACAGAAACAGTTAAATGTAGCATCCGAAGCAATATTCACAACACAAATGTAAAGTACTTGCAATATAATATAAAGAAATCCAAGTAATAAAGTATTATGAGATAATTATTGGTCACAGAGTACCATTGAGCACCAAAGTCTGACTACTGAGATCACTGATTGTGGCCAGGTGAAGACAAGACAAGACATTGGATCATTAAGCAATTGCTAATATTGGCCTTCCCAAATGCATTTGCAAATAAAATGCCTCTAAGTATAACAAGTATCGCCTTACACAGATATCTTCCGTGAAATTTCTTTATTACAAGGAACTTGTCTGCTAATTATTTTTAATACATTAACATAATCATCAGAACATTCTTCAAAATAGTGCAACTGTTACTAGATTCAATCAAAGCATCAAAGATGCATTCATTCTCATAAACCACTAAATAAATACAATAAATGCCAGTCAATACTAAATCCATAACCATGACAAAGAGATCTCTGTTCTAAGGCAGGTCCAATTATTAACCTTATGCCATCTGGGAAGGGGTGGACATCCTGTCAATGGTCATTGGCTGATATAGAGTACTTTGAAGTTTTTTTGTTCATTACTGAGTTCAGAAAAGAAGAAAGACTACCAAAGAACACACTATACAACTATGTTAATGGAAAAAGAAGAAATGGAAGACCAAGAAAAACATGGATAAAAAACTTAAAAGATGATGCAGAAGAAATGAAAATGAACTTCATCCAAATGCAAGAGCAGCAAGAGACGGAAGTGAAAGGAAACTCATTAATACCCATCGTCCAACCCAATAGGGAATGACGGAAGGAAAGAAACAAGAAAAGACTGAGTTTAGAGTATTGTCAAATGAATAGGATAAATATCAATGCATCATTCCAGTTGCAGTAATCACTCACCAGACAATTGTACAAGAATTGAAGAAAAGTGAAAGAAGCCACGAGAGCCAAACTTTACATGGACCTCAGCCCAAACTTCTTAATATGAACTTAATATATAACTTAATATATAACTTAATATGAATAACATCAATACACTGTGAACAAAAATGTGAAGCAATATGCAAGTTATTCCTGAAATACAAAAAATGTTGAAAATAATCTTATTGTAACTAAGAACTAGTTAATGCTGTCATTTATACAAGCTATCATTTAAAATATTCATCAACAAACATCCTCATTTTTGTGATGCACTGTCAACATGGAATAAATAAAAGACTCAGAGCAAATCAGTCATACTGCAAAAGTGAGACTTGGCACTTGAGTAATTCTGAAATTATTTGTTTAGAAATCTGCATAATTCAATATTTAAAACTTATCCAGATTCTAACAGCAGACTTTTCTTATAAAGTACAGTTGGAAATATGGATTATTTCATTTCAATTAAATAGTCTTTATTCAAAATTAAATCACAGAAACGAGCAAGCAAAAACAAAATTTTCTCTTCATAATTCTTCTCTATTCTATTCTATTATATTAAAATAAACATAACCAGAACTAAACAGCCAGTTGCAATTTAGAAGAGAAAAATAACAATTGATCTACTGGATCCTGCATTATTTCTTTTAAAGATGCGCATTAGTAATAAATTTGGAATCGTTCTGTGAACCATGTTATGCGAAGTTCTGCTAATTCAAATGAGTAGAGAGCAATGTCTAAAAGTAAAAGTAAAGTAAAGTAAAAGTAAAGTTTTCCCATGTCCGAATTCGAGCTTTGGTGCCAGTGCTGATCTCTGGTCTCTTAAGCATACAGCGACGCAGGTGGCATATGCCATTAACCTAGAGTAGGCTGCCAGCCAAACGTCTAGGCCCACGATTTACTTCACAGCAAACGCTGCTCCTCAATTTGATGTTATAACCGCCCTCTAGCGAGTAAGGCTGAACCCATGACCTCCTGCTCCATCGTCCAATGTTGTTACCACTCTGCTATCTTCCTGCCCCAAAAGTAAAGTAAATGGGCCGTCCATAAAGTATATATCACGCTATTTTTGTCAATTTTTGACCCCCTGCCCTGTCACAAATTCCAGACACCCTAAAGGTATGTCACAAATCTTGGACCCCCTTAAAGCATCTTCCATAAATAACATGACAGGTTTTCTATTTAATATATTTGAGTTTCTCAGTCAATTCTCAGCAGCAAAAGAGATATTCAACTTCTGACAATGATAACGAATATATTTGACACCATAAATGTTATGTATCTCAGATAAAGTGTTAATGAGCAACTAAAAACGTATTTTATTATAATCAGGTATATCTGCAGTCTAATTTATACTGAAAGTGTGACGTCACGCTGGCCCTTAGTGTCACTTTCTTAGATCCCTCCCCTCGGCGTGACGTACTTTATGGACGGCTTCAAAGAACATAAACAGATTATGCAATAGTCAATAAAAGCACAACTGGAATGGCTAAGTCTATAAACAAATCGCAGAGTGACAATACAATTCTGCTAGTACGTGGCAAATATCTATCTAAAATCTGGTTACTTCGTTTATTTAAAACTTGATTTGTTTCAATTGATATTTTTATTGATATTCGGTGTCAATTGCTTCATTTAATTGAGGATTGAGGTCGATTTTTATTCAACGCGAATCTAATCAAGCGCTCAGTCAATTGAACACTAACTTCAACAAAAGCTACAATTCAAAGGACGTTCGAGAATACTGAAATGTCGACGTCGAGACAATAGACTAAATCTCAAACATTAAATTTAATTAGAATTTCAAATAAAATGAACGAAATTTCTGACCTCCTATCTTTTCTCTCAAAACAACACGTGTGTTGCCACTGAATTTTTACAAGTGCAGGATGTTCTATAATATCTATTTTACAAGATTTTGAATTTGTCAAGGAGTCTATGAAGTAAAGTAAAAAGTAAAATCTCGTAAACTTCTACAGCGCCCCGGAAAGCAGCACAGCAGTAGCTGCTTATTCTTATGCGCTTAATCTTTCTTGAAATAGCTATAGACAGGGTGGTTTGTCGGCCGGGCAAAGGTCAGTGTATCTATGAGGCGGTGGGTCAGGTTGTTGTTGCTATGGGGGAAATGACTTTTCGAATAGGAAGACTATTGTGGCGAAATTCCCAAACACTCTAGGAGAGTTAATTAGAAATTTGGCCGAAACACTGGGTCCCCACCCGGTCTGGCGTGGCCTGGCTTGTGAGAAGACAACATTTGAAGGATTTTTAGGACTTTATTCGAAAATATCAAACAAAACTTATCAAAGTTCACTTATCAATGAAAGCAGAAGGTCAATGCAACGAAACGTCAAACTAAGAAACGCAATATCAAGAAGAATTCGATGAGTTACAATCGTAAATGATGCGACGAAGATTTATCTCGATGCAACGAAATATTAATCTAAAGAGCACCAGACTGCAAGGAATTGGCGAGTTACAACCGTAAATGGTGCGACGAAGATCTATTTCTATGCAACGAAATATTAACCTAAAGAGCACAAAACTGCAAGCAATCGGTGAGTTACAACCGTAAATGGTGCGACGATGAATGTACTCAGTTCAAACTACTTGCCAAGAACGTCTTATCATCATCTATGGCGAAAGTTAAAAGAACTTAGTATTCTAGTTATGGACGATCGTTTATGAAGCGACGATGCATCTAGGTAATCTTATCTATGACTACAAAGGCGAGCGCCTAAACCTTTTAATGTCAGACAAAGTTAAACGAATCACAAACATCAATGAGGCGACGAAGCATCTACACGAGCGTCTCAAGAATGACTTATTATTCGCTATAACGAAGAAACAGCGAAATACTTATATGTCATGACTATAGGACTTAAAGAGCGCCTGAAATAGTGAAAAAGAACAAACAACCTTAACCGCTTGACAAACTGGAAGGAGTCACCGTCCTCGAACTGAAGCACAAACGTCTACAATTACAACAGCACGGCATAAAAATTAAAGTTACGCAAAACAAGCCCTAAATAGGGCTGATCCGCGAGAGCATGTGCTCTAAACCGGTAAGGCCCGGCAGCCGACACTCTGATGAGAGTGCTCTTGATGCTCCGATGGAAGCGATAACCGGTAAGGCCCGGCAGCCGACACTCTGATGAGAGTGCTTTTTGCCCCGATGGAGGCGATAACCGGTAAGGCCCGGCAGCCGACACTCTGATGAGAGTGCTTTTTGCCCCGATGGAGGCGATAACCGGTAAGGCCCGGCAGCCGACACCCTGATGAGAGTGCTTTTTGCCCCGATGGAGGCGATAAAGCTCTGATGAGAGCGTAAAGCCGAGCCCGGCTTCTGCAAGCGATGGCTTACAGGAGTCCGTAAAGAACTGAAGAACTGAGCGCGTTCTCGTGTTTATATAGCCTCTGTAACAGAGCAGCAGAGGAAGGGGAGGCTCCAGCCAATGAGAAAGCGACAGTGATCGGAGGTATGGGACCTTGCCCAATGGAAGCCGAGGTCCGAAAATTTGGATCACGTGACCAAGGAACGGAGCGTTCTGATTGGCCATAATGCTAAATGTCCATTGACATTTCGATAACAAATATCTAAATAATTAATGCGAAATGAATCTTAAATATAACAAAATCGGAGTCAGAAAGTCGTGGGCTTTCGACTGATAGTTTACATGAGCCTTAACGTGGCCTAGAAGCCGCAATTCGAGAGATCGGATTTTAGCAAAACCACGTTAACACCGACGGCACAAATGTGGCCATAACTTCTTAAATAATCGTCCTAAAAATCTTAATTACATATACGATTACATAATAATAAACCGTGCATTGTCCTATACGACTGGTTTTGTGCAAAAATATGTACATAGAGCACAAAAAGGGAGTATAGAAACGGCGCATGGCCATGAACAAAAATCGTTCAAAGCTCTCGAAATATGTGGTCCACAAGCTTCAAAGTCACTTTCGCTTGAGGGCAGAATTATTTATTTCTGATCGTATTTCAGGGATTTCATTGGCGGATGGCTAATATTTGTTCAAAAATGAGTGTTTTGAAATCGTAATGTATAAGAGCGTATCGGGAGAACCCCGTAGGAGCGCGGCCAAGAAAAACCGTAGATTAGCGTAGCCGCGTATATAACTATACTAAAGAATGCAAATTCTCCACACTATGATTGTATAGAATCCCTGATTTAGTTTAGTTGAATTTTATTGGGCAATCCAATAAATCCCCTGTATATCGCTACAACTCACTGTCCTACAAAGAACTTGTTAAAAGCACATTTCTTACCACATCAGTCATTAAATTTGATTCAGGCTTCTCGTCAATATCAGCGTGGATGTAGGCCTGATCTTATACTTTCTGAATTTTTCTCCCTGAGGTTAATCCACTTAAAACAGAATGTCTTCTAAAAGGACTATACCAGCATATGAGCAATTGAAAATCCTAAGCTAAGTTTGTCCCCAGACACGTGATCGCCAAGTTCATTATTGCAAAAAATCGGATTCAAATTCGATTAGGCCCTACTTTTCAAAGCTCACGTTTCGCATCCTTTGAAAACCTTCTAGGCCTACGCTCACATTTTCTGTATTACCAACGTCACGGTCGCCACCCATGTTCTACTCTCGACGCTGAAGCTGCCTCCACAATCGTCACTTCAAAAGTTCACTCCAATTGGACTACCGAAATTCCCTTTAATTGCTACAATCTTTCCACAGTTTCCATCCAGCGTTGTAAACTGTGGCGAACTTCTTTTTTGGCACACTACGGAACAAGGGTATTGTCGTAACTCAATCTTTTAAAGCTTAAGATACTACAATTTAATGTGGGCCTACTAGTGATAAAGCCGAGTTCGCCGCTTGTTCTAGAGCGGATCACCTGTGAGTGTGACCAGTGTTTATTCTAGCCACCTAGACATTGGGGGTGGGAGGGGGTGGTCCGGGGAGGGAAGTTTAACATGTTTGGGGGAGGGACAAAGTTCGTCTTCTTTGACAAGCCAAAAAGGTCATCCTTATATTTTCCCTTATGGAACTTTTGGATTTTTGGAATGCCTGACAAGCAAAAAAGGTTATCATTGAATATTTCCCTTTCGCAATGCCTGAATGCCTGACAAACAGAAAAGTCATCCCTATATTTTTCCATTAAGTGCAAACCTTCCCCGTCGTCAAACTTTTTGGGGGAAATCTCACCCCCAAGCCAAAATATCAATTTTTGGGGACTTTATAAGTAAGTAAAATCTCGTTAACTTCTATAGCGCTTTCAAAAGAAGCACCGAAGTAGCTTCTTATTCCTATGCGCTTAATCTCAAAATGAAGTAGCTATAGCCAAAGGTGGGGTCATTCGTGTTGGGTCTTTTAATCAAAAGGGCGAGTGGGTGGGAAGTTGCAGCTATGGAGGAAATGATTTTTGAAGATAAATGATTTTAGTTTAGAAAGAAAACATGATGTTAAGAAGGAGAGAAAATTGTGACTCAGTTTGTTTTCTGACTTTGATGTAGACACCGGAGGGATAATGGAATTGAGTTCCAAAGCTCTGGTGCAGTGTATGAAAAAGCACGATTGCAAATTTTGAGAGATGATTGATTCAGAGGTCGAAGGAGAGTTACATGAGAAGAAGATCTAGTAGATTGAGGTTGTTGTGGAATTATCAGATTTCTTAGGTAGACTGGTTTTGATGTATGAAGTGAGTTATAAGTCATCGATATTATTTTATATTCAATGCGTTCTGCTATTTTGAGCCAGTGGAGAGATTTGAGTAATGTGGCAGAATTTAGGTGATTTAGTTACTGAACGAGCTATAAGGCATTTTGAATCGATTGGAGTTTACACATAGAAGCCTTTGGAAGATTGTGAAACAGTGAGTTGCAGTAGTCTAACTTAGAGTGAACTGTTGAAGTGGCAATAGTGGAAGCAGTTTTAATATCAAGATAGGGACGAAGGCGACGTAGATCGCAAATGTGAGCACAACAGGTTTTTGATAGTTGAGATATGTGAGCTTCAAAATTTAGGGAGGAGTCAAAAGTAATTTAAGTAAATCCAAGATTTTTTGCAGTTGGAACAGCCCTTTAATTAAGGAAAAAGTTTGTCCATCTCTGTTATAGAATAAGGCAGATGAAGGTGAGCCGATTAAATGACCATTTAAAACACGAGTGCAAAACTGTTATGATTCAGGAAACACATGGTGACATACGGAGAATTTCACAGATATGAAGTTATGAGAAGAGTAGGCCTAGCATGTTAACATTAACGACTGCTTGATATCAAATCATGGCTGGAAAGCCCTAGGTTTAAATGTTTGGCATGTCAGCACCCATAGGTCCTTCTCTTTATTCTCATCACATAAGTGTTCTGCTGTCTAAAGAGAGTAAAAAATTGCAAACATCAAAGATAAGTTGTTTTTTTCATTTTTTGACTTAAAACCGAAAACCTAAAAAGCTAAAACTTGACTTTTCAGGTTTTTTAAACCGAATTTTTGAGCCCTGTGTCAAATCCTTACACTCAGAGAGTGCTGTCTATAATCTTTCCAGTGCTGTGAGACTAGGAAAGGTAGGTCTGTTTAGACCTTGACAATGTGAAGAATGACTAAAGAGCATTTTCCCAATGTTTCAAGACACATTTTTCTATTTATGCTGGTTACATAAATGATGCAGGCCTGCCCAAAGTGGGGGTGCAGCTGCACCCCTGGAAAAATGTATGGGCCCCTGGAAAGATGATGGTCTGTACCCCTCTGTATCCTGAAATACAGGGGGTGCAGAGGACCATTTTGCTTGTCAAGCTTTTTTGAGGTAAAATTGAGCATTGATGACCTTTTTTTGCTTTTCAAGGATTTGAAAGAGAAAAATTTAACTTCGGAAAAATCTGCACCCCCTGACCAAAATTCTTTCCGACGGCCCTGAAATGATGGGATTTATCATAAATCCCTTTCATATAAGAATTACAATTTGCAAATCATCAGAATGAAAGTCTTAGACTAGATAAATAAAGAACATACCAAGTTAACAGATTCTAGGTGATATAATGAGCAATGAGTTCTAACATCAAAGCAAGTCTAAATGTGTACGACAAACATCATGAATAAAAAAAGTCAATTATGGTAAATTTTCTGGCATAAGACCAACAAAGTTTGCTGGGAATATTCCAACTCTTCCTTCTATAGTGCCCTTCCACCAGTCTGAGTGGTCTTTTGAGATGATGGTAATAACATCTCCTTTGGCAAAGGACAGTTCATCCTCACACTGTGACTGGTAATCATACAAAGCAATCATGGTCATATCTGCAAAGCAAATAGATTACAATGCTGACACATTCATTTAGGGTGTTTGAATCAGACCAGTAGGTGGCAAATTGACTGAATTTTCCCCCAGTTCCCCTTTGAATTTAAAGAGCAGACAAGTATTGACCAGGAATTTTCCCCTTCCTCCCTATAAATACCACTCTGTTCTTGTTTGATGGTATTTCTTAATTATTCAACATTTTTGACAAAAATAAAGTCAAACAGGTATCATTAAAAGAGCATCTGCAATTTAAAATTGCATTTAAGTCCACTTAAGAATTCCTAGAATACAATATTAGTCAACAGATTCATTGTTCAAGTGTGCTATAGTCATCATCAGCTGAAACATATTTTGCAAAACAAAATATCATATTGAAAGATTAAAGTTCTTAAATTTCTATTAATATTTTAAATTATTTGGCATCTATCTATCTTTAGTTTCTCATCATGTTTGGCTTTATTTAATTTGTTTGATTCGCTCACCACTTACACAATTCTAATTCTTTCAAATATATTAATTAAAACGAAGGATATCTTAGCAGCTAACTCCAGCACTCCACAATGTTATGCACATACTATTCAATATACCCATAGTTTTAGGTCTTCAAACAACTAGCATCAGATAACAAGGTAAATGAAATCATGAATTTACCAAGAGTCTCTGTGCCGCTGTCATCTACTTTTGAACTCACAGGTTTAACATCCTAAAAACATCACAAAAGAAATGCAAAAGCTAAGCAACTGAAAATTAAGACTTAACCATTTGAAGTGAGTAGTGTATGAGTCATATTGGTCTAAATAGAGAAAATAAAGACACAGAAACAAATTTTTGAGTGCTACAACCTGAAATATGCAAATTTAATATCAAAAGCTATCTTAGCAATCTGTCAGAAAATCAAGCAATCAAAAAATATTAAGTGCCCACCATTGACTTCTGGACGAGCGACTCGCTACATGTTCCGGAGTTATCAACAGAAGACCGTGATCCTCCGCCCTGGCCAAGAAGCTTCACATAATTAGCAGGAAACCAACCAATCCTTCGTTTCTGACCTCGAATCTATGCAACAAAAAGGATGTCTGTAGTGTAATCACAACAAGGCTACGTGCATACTGACACCATCGGTTCTTTAATCACTAAATATTTCAGCTTACTTTAAAGATGATTCATCTGACACTATCAAATATCCTAGATTTGATTGTCTGTTACATGACAACACAGAAATTCATACTAAAATATTCTTCTAATGACTAAGCAGACATAAAAAGTGTATTGCTCCAATTTCTTGATACAAAGTAATCTTTCATATACAGTTATACACTGATCAAGAAAAATTTCAAAACTGCTAAACTTTATAAGGGTAGTCACAATTATTATGATAAAATTATGGTTATGGTGAAATTTTTAAATAGCATCAGAAGTTCAAACCATCATTTGAAAACAAATTAATTTCAATCAAAAGTACAAACCAAGTGCAAAGTTTCCAGTGCACCTAAGTTGTGTGATATAAGATATAAAAGTTCACAGAATAAAGATTTCCTTTATCAAAGTGGATTATAATGCTGGATTCAAGACTAATTTGACAATAAATGACTCCTATTTTGCTTCTTATTCTGGTGTTTTAAAAAAATGTGTCATTATAAATAAATGTTTACTTACACCTTCAGCATACATGGCATAATCAGGGTTTTTTGTGCCGGAGCGAGGCGGAGCGGCACTCCGGAAAATCCGGACCGCGTTCCGGAAAATCCAAAGACTGGGTTTTTGCAAAATTAAATTATTAAATAGGAAATTGTACAATGTACATTGTTGTATTGATTATAATCATTATATATATATATATATATATATATATATATATATATATATATATATATATATATATATATATATATATATAGCTACGTGACTACATCATGTTGACAAGTGACTTCCGACTGTTGCGCTCTGGAAAATATTTTTTTGCAAAAAAAAGCCCTGGGCATAATGGTATCTAGAAACACTAATGAATCACAAGCAATGCATAGCTAACCTGTATCTCTCCTTCCCACCATCCGGAATCTGTCTTCTTTCTGACCTGAATCAACTGGCCCGGTTGCAATGACAACTGCTCTGTTCCAGTCGCTTCATACGCAGCAATAACAGTTGCAATTTCTAAACGATACAACACCAAATTAATCATTCTCTTCCAAATTCCACTAGCACTTCACTGCATCAGGGCAGAAGTCTCTCTCTTTTGCAACATTTAAACTTAAAAGCGTGTTTTGAAATTCTATATTGTTGACTGGCGATAAACATCTTCCATCGTTTCAAGAATATGCTTCTATATAAATATTAGTTCGGTTCTGAATGATGCACATCTCAAGAAGTGATTCACAACTATGGCTGAAGCTGTTATGTGGTAAAAGAAGGTTGAATAGGCTATTAATAGACTAATGTAGACAGAAAGTAAGAGATTCAAACAGAACAAAAAGGCACAATGAAAGACCCCAACAAGATGACAATTGTGATGGCCAGAGTCAATGATGATGATGATGATCCTTCCTGACACACTCAGAAAAGCTCTAACTTCATAAGTAGGCAAACATCTCAGTGACTTTATTTAATTTATTAGAAATATTGAACATCTGCAATGCATATTAACCTAATTTCTTGACTGCAGACAGCTTCGGACCAGTCTAAAAAAAGAATAAAATCAAAGCACATACACTGTACATGTACAAAAGGTCATTGGCACTAGCTTTTCTCCTGTATACCTTTGCTTTGTTAACGCTATGGGAGGAGTCTAATTCTTTTCCTTTCACTTTGAATTTTCCACCCCTTGCCTACAAATTTCTACCCCTTTTCACCATTATGCTGTTTGCTTCCATTTATTGCACATTGTGCCATCCTTTATTTTCCCATAATTTACTTTCAATCTCTCATACTGCAATATGTTTTCCATTTTTGTCACTATCGCTCGCAGATTCAGATTCAGCAACTTTTCCACCTCATTTATTGTCATGTCGCAGCAATGGCCCTTTTGTGTTTGCTGCAATGCCCAAATCCAAAAATATAATAGTGTAAGAAATATTTGCTGCTTCTGCTGTAAATATGCTAAGAACAAGAGAATGCTGCTTAACAAAGACATCTCTCATGACAATAATTAAAATGTTCCCTATATGAACTACAAGTACATGAAACATAATCAAACTTAGAATTCATGCAACAATTCACAAACTTCAGCAGTTTCTTTCAGTGTAGAAGTTGCCAAAGCTGTTTCCATCTTCTTCACAAAATTTGCTGGAAATATTCCTGAACGGCCCCCAAAGGACCCAGTCCACCACTCGCCATCACTTTTCACAACTGATATTATGTCGCCAAGACTAAATGTCAGGTCACCAGGTTCATCCGATACATAAGGGTAGGAGGCCACGTAGAGTTCTAAATAAAAGGTGATCGTGTAAAGCTGTACCTTCCTTTACAAACATTTCCAATTAAACTATTATTATTATCATGACAATTTATATAGCGCTGTAACATGGTTAAACACCAAAACCAAAAGCGCTTTGACAACGCTGACACGTCTCAATGATGGTCGGAAGGTGGAGATGTTAAAAATCCACTCGGATGATAGAAGGATCGCGCTGCCGTGAAGAAATCCGGTGCGAAATCCTATAGAAGCGGTCCTTCGCGAGAAAACTGCAGCCACATTGACACGCCAACGAAGAATGGAAGATGATGTTGAGAGTCCGAAAGTTGGTAATAGGAGTTCTCCGCCCGGTAAAATCGGCAGCGAATTCCGAAGAAGCGGTATTCCGCAAGAGATTTCGTCACTGAAATCGGCAAATCCGACGAAGATGGAAGTTCTACTCGATCCAGATGATATGTAAAATATGCTTTGTAAAATACAGCAGTTGATACCAAGGCTGTTTCAGTTGCTTTGAACCATTTAAACTGAGCAGGGTAGGTGTTTGTTTGGCACTTGAGAGTAAAGTGTGTTGGGACAGATCACGTGTATTGCTGTATATTATCTTTATAACTATCTGCTATCCAAGTCAACAATAATGATAAAGCAGTAAGACAAAAGAAATAGAGAAACAGTTGAGCCGATTGTATTTTTCACCTTCAGCATGTGTCGATGGTTCTTCGGCCATCGTAACATCGGCCAACGGTTCACTTGGCACTGAGCCAAAGACTTCAGCCGTCATTTCAGCGCTGTTTATAAAAATAGAATATTTCACAAATTTGTGTGTGTTTAAAGGTGTTTAAAACCGGAAAAACATTTGCTTAATTGAAACAACATTAGCATTTCACATTCCAGCAAAGCAGGCAAAAACATATACAAATTTGTATTAATTAGAATTCAAGATTAAGTCCCACTATGACTACCAGTAAATAAGGAGTGTCCATGTAATAAATAAATGCACAGGTAGCCTCTCAGCTTTGCATTCCTCAGTGCAATTTGGTGTCATGCAGAGTGAATTCAATGGCTCATCCTCCTAATCATGAAAATAATGTTAAAAGTTAAAGGTCATTCCTTAGCCTCAATGATCAACTTCATTATTTCCATCGCATTGGTTGAGTGAGGGTGGCTGCAGTCTTACCATTACAACTTTTCCTTCTGTCAAGTAAGCTCCTGGTTTACTTACTTGTCCACATACAAGCTGAATGGGTGAGCATCTCAGGTAGAAACAGCCAAATGCATCTGCTTGGTCAAGGTCTCAACCCTGACCTCACCCTTCCCCACAGTTGTACTTACCCATACTAGCATGCAAATAACTAATCTACTGCTAATAGTTGATTTAACTAGAAGTCAGCATATCTTGTCATATGTTGGTCAAAAGCAAGCTCTTGGCCAATCACTCTGTCACTTGGTCCTATGGTCCAATTCCATACAATCAATAGCAACACAGTAACTGCATAAGCACTCTGCAAAATTAACAATGCAGTTCCAAGTAAAACAGTGTTTTAAATTGAAATACAAAATTTAATCATACACACACACTCACACCACACTATATTCATGACTTCAATACTTTTATGCTCCCATCAGCACTAATTTTATGGCATTTTCCCACTTTGTGATATTGCAAAGCAGATACATCATCAGTATTGTCACAAGCATGTATCTAAACACTGAAGCAGATGAATTAACAACTTTTAAATTAATTTACATTAGACATTAAATTTTTTAATAATCAAAACAGATTGCTGCTGCCCATCAGTTTAATATAGTACTATATTCACAAGATAAATGCCAATGACTGACAGCCACAGTGTTTGTATCTAAACTGATGCTAAAGAAGTGCAATATCGTGTTGACATTGACACTAGCTAGTAGCTAGTATTGCTGCTAAGTGGCTAACCCAGTCTCTTCTATGCTGACTTCTCCTTCATCAATGAGCTTCACATACGACTTTGGAAACCATCCAACCTAGTTTTTAATGTATTTTGTACCACAAAATTCACCAGAATAGACCCTAATTATATTGTAACAGCATTTTGTAAACAGAACAATAAATATAAGATTTTAAAATAAGCATCAATAACCATGAAACTTCTTCTGAACTGCAAAATAAACAGCATGCACTGATACAGCAACACCACTTCTTTGTGTAGCAAAGCTTCTTCCTAATACATATTGAATAACGCTTCTGCTAAAACTGAAATCAATTTGAAGCCAAGAATGTGGCAAATTAACCATGACCAAAATTTATGCACCGTGAAAATGAAAGACATACAAAATTCATAATATTGCACACAATGCACATACAAAACTAAAATATAATTTTAATATACCAAACTAAAATAACAAATATTTAGTTTTCCTTTTATTCACACGCCTCTGATATAAGAGTCATTCCGTGTCAATTCAACCAATGGTCCCAGCTTGACCATCTCAAAAAATTATGAAATTTACCACAAATGTTCCCCAAACTTCCATCTGAAAGATTGTAAAATTTTAGCCTGCTCTCTTGAGTAGTTTTTGAGATATTCGACTTTTATAGTACCTGGGGTGGGCCGTTTTTTGGCGTTTCGCGGCAGCCGCTTAAATTTCTCACAACTTCAGACCTCTATAACTTCAGAAATATAATAGCTAGGAGGCTGGAACTTTCTGGACTTATTCACTACTAGTAGTATTTCATAAAATAATAGTAAGACTTTGTCTTTTGGAAAAAGTGTCCTCACTGCAGAGTCACAAAAATGGAAGAAAAAAATTGCTCCATTCCTGATATTCAACGTTTAGCTCTCAATATGGAACCTTTCTCTTTATATCAGAGTTGTAACTTTTATTCTGTAAACTGTCCAGTAGCTATATTTTCTCTAATTGCAAACAGATTTCCCATACTGTTAATCCCTGAGTTTCTACAGGATCTAAAAATGTGCCAAAAGGCCTACGGCGACTTGTATTTGAGTGTAAAAATGGTCATGTGGGACAGGTGGTAGCTTAAAATCAAAGATGTCACTAAATAGAGCACATTCAAAGCTATAATATATGCAAAATCTGTGATGGTACTTTTTCTTTAAGATTTTAAATACATTTTTAAAGTTACGACTTTTTTTGAAATTTCGTAATTAATTAAAATCCAATTTTCAAAGAATAATTAGTGCCAAGAAAAACAGGCATGGATACACAACCAGAAAGAACAGGTAATATTGCCAACTGACACCTCTGCTCTAGGTAAACCAATGAGCAATGAGAGGGACACTTGTGAAAGAATTCTATTATGAAGATGATGTGAGTAGAGTTATGCCTGGCGCCAAAAACTTTGTTTCTGTCAGAGATGGTGACAAACAAGTTCACATGCAGTGTAGACTGTTGCTAATCAACTTGAATGAATTGCACAATGAGTTTTAAAAAGATATCCTGGAGTAAAAGTTGGACTAAGTAAATTTTGTGATTTAAGGCCAAAAGAATGTGCGACAGTAGGGGCCAAAGGTACTCACAGTGCTTGTGCTTGCACATCAGAATGTTAAGATGATGCTGGCTGACCTACCCAATATATTGCCTTTTCTAAGACCACTTACCATGACCTGATAGTACAGCTAGTTTGCTCAGTGGAAAGCAAGAATTGCATGCTACACAGTTTTGAAAATTGTTCAGGACCTGCCAATCTGTGTCGCTATCTGCATAAAAAATGCAATTCTGATGAAGACAGCACAGAAATGGTACTATACAAACAATGGGAAACTACTCATAGAACAACTCTGCACACTCACACCAAACCGTTACCTGAATTCATCAAATTGTTGGTGCAGAAGACTGAGAAACTTGCTAGTCATCATTTAATTGCAAGAAAGCAAGCAGAATGTCTAAGGTCATTGAAGTCAAGGTTAACACAACATGAAATAATAATCCTTCTTGATTTGTGTGTATCACATTCACAATGACATACTGAAATACACAAGCCTGTGCATTATCAGTAATGGATTGCATCATGATACAGTGACTGTGCATGCATTTCAGCAGAAGGTAATCAGTTACATAAAAGACATGGTGCCAGCAGTGACAAAAAACTATTATTTTAGTGATGGTGCTGCAGGTCAATATAAAAATTACAAGAACTTCAGCAACCTCATGATGCACTGAGAAGACTTTGGCATAGCTGCAGAATGGCACTTTTTTTGCCACATCCCATGGAAAAAGTTATTCCGATACCATAGGGGGGACAGTGAAACGTGAAGTTGCATGGGCAAGTCTACAGGCCATCACTGCAGGTTTTATTCTTTTACCTTGTGATTTGTACCAGTGGTGCTTGCAGAACATTACAGGCATCAAGTTTATATTGGTGAGCTTGGAAAAAATCGAAGTACTTGGCCATTAACTCCATAACAGATTTCTTAGGGCTCCAAAGATTCCTGGAACAAAGGAAAATCATGCCTTCATTCCTTGTGCCAAAGGACTACAAATAAGCAGAATTTCTGGAGTGTGGCAACTCATTATGTTTCCAGCAGCAGCCATGACAACTATGTTGCAGTACAATCGTTGCTGAATCCTGGTAGCTATGTTCGCAGCCTTTATGAAGGACTTTGGTGGATTGGATCAATTCGTTCTGTGTCAGAAGAACATGATGACAATGAGGTTGTGTTCATGCATCCACATGGCCCTTCACGATCCTACCGATGACCTCGTCAGGAGGATATCTGCTGAGTGCCGCATACCCAATTACCCATGTATTATGTGAAATATCGGCACCATTAACAACCATTGGACGATCATACCAGATAACAGCAGAGGATTTAGCAGCTGTTGAAGCAGCATTTATCAGGGTTGCAAATAAAATATGATCAGTGCTATAATGTGGCTTCCATTCTCCAGCTGTGTTAATTTCAGGACTGAATTGTTTTCTAAAACAAACTCATCATCACAACATGATACATGCAAGCTGTAAATCTGCATATACAGATAATTTGTTAGCCCTAGGTTAACAATATATAAATTAAATATCAATTGGTTAGAGTAATTTGACAATTTTTGCTTCACTGTTGGTTTTGTATCCATGCCTGTTTTTCATCACACTAATTATTCTTTGAAAATTTGGATTTTAATTAATTACGAAATTTCAAAAAAGTCGTAACTTTAAAAATTTATTTAAAATCTTAAAGAAAAAGTACCATCACAGATTTTGCATATATTATAGCTTTGAATGTGCTCTATTTAGTGACATCTTTGATTTTAAGCTACCACCTGTCCCACATGACCATTTTTACACTCAAATACAAGTCGCCGTAGGCCTTTTGGCACATTTTTAGATCCTGTAGAAACTCAGGGATTAACAGTATGGGAAATCTGTTTGCAATTAGAGAAAATATAGCTACTGGACAGTTTACAGAATAAAAGTTACAACTCTGATATAAAGAGAAAGGTTCCATATTGAGAGCTAAACGTTGAATATCAGGAATGGAGCAATTTTTTTCTTCCATTTTTGTGACTCTGCAGTGAGGACACTTTTTCCAAGAGACAAAGTCTTACTCTTGTTTTATGAAATACTACTAGTAGTGTTTCCGGTGGCGCCGTTTCTGGCGGCCAAGCATGCTCCTGTGCATGCCTCGGAAAAGCGTCGTTCTGGGCGGTTCGACGATATGTTGCGCTCGTTTTAGCGCAAAATGTGCGAGTAGTGACCTTCCCGTCATTTTCGGGAGGTCCTCTGCGCTTCTCTCGGGTGGATTAGGACGGTTTTAGTCGCTGATTCGTCACCTGTCTGGTCCGCCATCTTGTTTTGCGATTTTTCTATCAACGCAGCCTGGCAGAACTGCAGACTAGATACCCGTGCGGGAATGCTGCGACATCCGTTCTAATTGTAACCTGGAATTCCATCCAAAGTCGGATTCACCTAGATCGACGACGGTTTACTCACGGGAGTCCGCATCTCAGAAATTCTCCGTGTAGCTCGCCTCGCGGACAGTTCTCACAACATCCGCGGAATTTACAACATCTCATCCCGTGTTTTTGTTCCTTTGATGTGCCTGGTGCGGACGGTTCTACAGCGGAAGGCTCCTTTCTACGGGATTGCTGTCGTGGGCGTTTGGGCGGCGATTTCCGTCGTTTCCATCAGGGCTGACTTTACGCTGTCTCTGTTATCCGACGTTCCCCATCGGCATGCCAAAGTATGTCAAAGCGCCTTTGACTTCGACCTTCGTCGTGCGTACGGCGCTATAGAAGTCGTCAAGAAGATAAAGATAAAGATAAAGATAGTGAATAAGTCCAGAAAGTTTCAGCCTCCTAGCTATTATATTTCTGAAGTTATAGAGGTCTGAAGTTGTGAGAAATTTAAGCGGCTGCCGCGAAACGCCAAAAAACGGCCCACCCCAGGTACTATAAAAGTTGAATATCTTAAAAACTACTCAAGAGAGCAGGCTAAAATTTTATAATCTTTCAGATGGATGTTTGGGGAACATTTGTGGTAAATTTCATAATTTTTTGAGATGGTCGAGCTGGAACTTCCCGAAAAATTGGTTGAATTGACACGGAATGACTCATAAATAAGTCAAAACCCAACAATAATAACTGGATATGTATCTTCAAAATACATTTCCCAATGGCACCGAGTATATGATAAATACTCTAAATCACACCATTACAACATAACTTTCTCGTAGACGAAGACTTGGAGTTGCCCATACACTGGTAATTCAGTCAATGATAAGACATCTACATACTCAAGTCTTTTTGCATCCTACAATATAATGTATGATGCAAGTGTGAAAATAGGAAAACCTTCGGTACTTGACATTTCAGCAGGAGACTCCAATGTACAAGAGTGTATGACTGAAATGGAAATCCTTAAATTGCAAAATAGTCTTACTTAATGACAACAAATGAAACTGAAAATTCACTTTTCCATTGAGTTCCCCTGACCACCACATTTCCTGCTGTTCCTTAATGGCAATCAGATCCCCCTTGTTAAAGGTCAAATGATTGTCCTTTTTAGCCATCCAGGTGTATATCGCTTGCGCCTTCAGTCCTCTGTCAACAACCGCCTTCACAACAAAGACACACAACTAGCATTAAACAATAAACAAAAAAGTAAAACCCTTCAAAAACATAAAAAAATTACACTTCAAACACGGAAATATCACTTCAAGTACACTTAACACCTGCTGATTCTGACTGTTATTAAGAAATTAAAAATTATAATAACTGGCAGGTAAGTCTTCACCAATATTCACTACATTTTTGCAAATATTCTAAAAGATAAGTCTCCTCAGATGAAGATTGTTCAGTCTGAACTTAAGGAAAGATCTTAATTCGATCTAGGGTTGCACTGAATAGGGTATTTTCACTATTTGGCTGAATACGAATAAATGGGGCAATATTCGACCGAATATGAATCGAATACGGCATAGTGTACAAAATGGCCTTGGTTTCATCATCAAAGGTGACAAAATATTTCCAAGTTTGACTTTGCTTATCCATATCTAAAATCTAAAGTCTCAAGTCTAAAGCTAAGCTAAACAATTGTACTTAATCTGAAATTAACACAAGTATTAAATGATATATCTAATTTGACCGTTTGAACTTTTAAATTGAAATAACTATTTAATTAACATATATGCTTCACAAACATGTGCTGAACACAATCCGGAAATGACATGTTACTTTCTTCCCGTCATCACATGAACATTATTCATATTTTGGACAGTATTATTCGGACGAATACAAATACGAATAATTAATTTTGCGCATTATTTGCCACCGAATCAAATACAAATCTAATATTCGGTATGGCCCTAATTAGATCATCTTTCACAAAAATAATTGGGATGATATATGAAAACAACACATGAAAGTGACCAATGACAGTCACCCAATACCACTTTTTTTCTAATGCATCCAAACCGTGCAATAAAAGTACATTCAAAAATAATGCTTCAAGCATTTTCAAATTCAGACCACAACCTGGCAAACATTTTTGGAGAATAAAGAGTGATTTCATAATCTGTTACAGCCTTATTTCTTAGGGTATCATCAGCGCTATCAGGTCAAAAATATTCCATCGGCAATGAAAAAATACCCCGTCAAGCAATTACTGGCATCACTCTTGTCAGAACAGCCATTGAACTTTTGGGTTCTGCATAACTCATTGATCAGAAAATAGGAATGCCAATTGGCATAATTTGACTAGACCTCAGGCTACTGCACAATGGCTTACATGCAACTAACAAAAAACACTAGAAACTAATCCTTAGGAATCAACTTGTAGTTGCGTCATGTCTGCCCATGAATCTGGCGATAATGCAATGATTACCTCCTCAGAAGACACTGAAGTTGAAGGAACAGAAACGAATGAAGATTGCACGGAAGTTGTCAATGTCGAGATCACATGACCTTCAGCATCTTTTAATTTCTCTGCATCGATATCACTTAAAATAAATAGACAAATGATTTGCAACATGACAAGAAAACAAATTATAAATTTATTTTGCTAGAGAAAACCATTTTGAAACTATGTGCATTTTCATGACAAACAATTTTTAATCTGGTCTCTTGCCAACCCTTTATAAAATAATACATAATTATGGCTAAATAATAATAATAATAATAATAATAATCAGCATCATCATCAGCAGCAGCACCACCACCACCACAACCACCACCGTTATCGTCATCGTCATCATCATCATCATCATCATCATCATCATCATCATCATCATCATCATCATCATCATCATCATCATCATCATAACTGGGTTTAGAGTGGTTCAGTAGAACGTCCGGCATGTGAACCATTGATAATAGTAAGTTAAAAAAAGTAAATTTTCACCCTAGGCTCAATGCTCGTAGGTTCGGTGCTGATCCCCGCCTGTGGCCATCAGCCCATAGGTGGCTAAGCCATACATCGGCGGACGATGGCCAACCTCTTCCGCCGACCCCATGGTTACTTTCGCAATGTTGCCATTGCTACTCATTTTGATGTTACTATCGCCCTCAAGCGATTAAGGCTGAGTCGACCTTAGGGGCTCCTACGGAAATGAACCCGTTTCGTCGGCGTGCCTGCCCAATGATATTACCACTCATCTATCTTCCCGCCCCTGTCCGCCCCCCCGTCCCGACCATTGATAAGCATTAGACCAATTTAAATTTATGGTAAAAATCTAAAAGTTTCATCACAAAACTTAAGAATAAAATATAAAGACTATAACTTCAATTCTTATGCATAACATAAACTTTCAAAGCACAAATTCATATATATGGTAATTCAATCAGGTATAAATCTATCGTAATATGTTATTATTTTATTTGACTGCTTGCAAGAATACAGAAAAGAACTTCAAAAGGTACAAAGGATGTCCAAATCGGCCATAAAATAGCAGAGAAATAATGCTTTTCAAAAGGAGCTGCAAAATCTCTAAACCTGATTGCAAAGCTTTTTGTCTCTTCTGATTTTGCTTCGTCCATAGTGATTGGAGCTTCAGATGATGTTGCAAATAAACTGTCATCAGCCGGTTGAACATAGGCCTCAGGAAAGCAGCCATTAACACAATTCAGCCGACCCATCATCCACCCCGGCTCCTGACCACTTTGATCTTGCTTCACCTGAAAGAAATCAGAAATGCAGTTGATTTGGTCAATTTGTCTCAAGTTGGAACACAAGCACACAATGTCCATTAGGACAAAGAAATCATTTGGTGGGATGTTCAACTTCAAAACAGGCAGAAATTTTTCATATTATCAATCTAAATATTAATTTAAACATATATTCTTACTGTATTATTGTCCTTTTGAATTGTTGAAGTATATCTTCGATCATTTTATTGTACATGGTAACCATTGTAATACTGTGGTAGGCATTAATTGTGTGTTAAGTCTTTATTCCTTCATGAATTTTGGAATTGACCTTGCCCTGCTGACCACTAAACTTCGGCTATAGCTATTTCAACTGCATATCAAGCGCCTAGGAATAAGCAGCTACTGCTACTACAATACCTAGTTTTAAAAGCGCTATAGAAATTCACAAGATTTTACTTACTTAACTGTTGAAAATACAGGACAATAATCATTAGTACATTTTTCATTTTTTCTAACTAGACGAATTCACGAAGGTCATTGAATGAGATACACGAGAGAAGAATGCAAAACCATAAAATCATTGACCAATAAATTCTTCAATCTGTCTTCTTTTCGCAAAGAAGCAAAAGTAGCAGTTTCATTTGAAATCTTAGTTTGAATTTCAATGCTGAAAATTGAGAAGAGCACATTAATGACTGAAAGTGTCTCTAATGGCTATGCAGCACAACATAACTGCTGCCACTTTAAGATTGAAGCAGAAACTGTTCTGTATGAGATGTAAGACAGATACTAGTCTGAGGAAAACATAGCAAATCCTTGGGACATTGGGCTTTGGAAGGTGAACATGACGACTGAATACTACATCAACAGCTACATCACATATTATCAAAACTCTATTCTTGGTGTTTTGAAATAATGGCAGCCATTTTGTAATATACTAATGAAATGGTACAAAAAATAATAAAGCAAATTCCAAGAAAATCTGGTTACAAATTATGTCAAAAGTCAAAATTACTAATAAAATTGTCAAATTGACAATGATTGTTAATAAAGTACAAGCAGACACATTAATTTAGACATTGCGATTATTCTTTACAATATGATACAACTAGTATCTAATTCCTCCAGTAATCGTCTTCGAATTCAAACAAAGTTAAAACCAGTTTTTGTCATTTTCTATTCAAAAATAATACAGAAGATCGAATGAGTGGCCATAATAAACATTAGCTACAAGAGACAAAGAAAGTAGTGCTATGAAAAGATCCAGCTTAGGACAATGCAGCAATCTAAACCGTATTTCCTGTAATTCAAACAATCTGAAACATTTTCAAATGATCATCACCCAAACAATGACACCAGGCTGAAGTGAAAGTTCATCAGTAGACCTTGCATCAAACTGATATAAAGCTGTATATGGCTTATAGCCTTTAGCCAGCAGTTCTTGATCTGAAACATAAGTACCAGATCAGTTATTATAATCAGTTGCACTTGTCAAACATTAATCAAATAAATTTGGCAAAATGAAATTAGATTGTTAGTGGCCCATTATTTTATTTAGAGCCATGTAATACAAACTGTGTTGCAAGCTTGTCATAACAAAGTAAAACTGCTAAAATACTAGTACCATCACTTGCAGTAAGCATATTTGAAGTAAGTAATTAAGTAAAACAAATTTATATAGTGCTGCTCAAATGACTGGTGCAGTGCACAAGTTTAATCACGAGGAGCATTTTAGAATTCTCATTGGAATAAAAGGCCCATAAAAAGAAGGAAGACAAAGTCTATTGAACTGGATGATGAAGACAGATGCACAGCCACACAATACCCATGCAGACATCAAAGAAGAGACAGCATGCAGAGACGAATGGACACAATGGAGCCCTAAACCTGTATCATGACAGATAACCTGATGATACTATCTGTCCTGATGATGATGATGATGAGAATTGCTGGTTTTCCACTCAACTGGTAGGTCTCCTTTTAGTCATGGATCTTGAAAAAAATGAATCAATTTGTTTTCTTACAACCTACGACACCATGCCCAGCTGCTGGCAGAAGCCAAAGAAACTATAATTTGCAGTTCTCCTGTTGAGTGCCATTAAAATCATCCTTTGGCGCTTCCTGTTCATCTTTGAGCAAGTCAAAGGCAAGTTTTGCACTCATAGATGTATTCTCTTTAGTGGCACTTACGAGTATGTCAGGTTGTGCATGGGCTCCAAAAGATTCTTGACAACATTATGAATAAAGTTACTTCAGTGAGGCATATACGTGCACAAATACGCTAATCATTTTGCATACCTCTGGTCGCTAGTGACTCCATAACATATTTTTGCAAAAATATTTATAAAACATAACCATGATACAGTTTGGACCATCTGCAAACACAATACAGTAGAAATCAAAGTTGATTGAGGAATATCAAGTGGCCAGAGGTCTAAATCCAATCAATGCCTTCAACCATAACACTAAAAGTAACTAATGGGTTGCTAGCGACCGGACATATGCATTTTTAACAGTTAGGCCAATCAACCCTCTTAATGACTACATAAACAATTGTGATCATTTATCAAAACAATCTTCAAAACATTCTTCTAATATGACTATTAAAAATTGGCAATTACAGAAAATTCCATCTTATATGGGTGTTTGATAAAAATGCAAAACCAATTGCGACTCTACAAAGAACATATAAGAAAGAAGAACATAAATAAACACACATCCAAAAACCAACAGAATTGTTGGGAAAATGTTATCTTGCTTTATCGTTCAAGCACATCAGATATATTCTGTGACCCAATAAACACATGCCACTGTATACTTGTCCATAACTTTGGCAAATGTGGTGGTAACCGATTTTCAAAATATTTTCAATATTTGGCTCAGAAATAAATGTGGGGGGATGTCATATATATTATTTGTGATGCCCTTAACATGTAGCAGCCCTACCTAGCAAAACTAAAGCAAGCGGGAAAATAGTGAAAACTGTCATGTAAAACACATATAATGTTCTTAAATGTTCACAAAATGTCCTGAATTTAATAAATGAATTAAAGCAAACTTAAAGCATGTCCAATCTCAAAGCAAATGCTCGAGGTGTCCTCCTCGTTTGCAAATACATGCACACAGATGTCTGTGCCATTCATCAATATCATCATCAATTACACTTTGTCCCAGATCATTCCAAATGGTGATCGGCCACTCCTTCAGTTCACCGAATGATGTTGCAAACTTTGGTTTGGTAGACCAGCTGAAGCATTTCTCCCCAAACTTTGTAGTCCACGGACCACGGGACTCCGTTTGGGGGCCACAGTTCTGGTGAAATGAATGCAGGCTTCTCCTGCTGTTACAAGCCAACTGACTGGCATGCCCGGTGCGCTGGAGCACCATCTTGCTGAAAGACGAAGAAGTCGCCTGAAATGTCCCGTATCATAGGCAGTAGCTCTTGCAGCAACTGTACATCTCAGTAATAGGCGCCATTGACCTTAACTCCAGGCTGTACAAAGATGAGGTCAGTTCGGCCAGTCAGTTTTGACATGCCGATGGAAACCATCAGCGACTGACTGAACGCAGCAGATGCTCCGGCACAACCTCTCTCTTGATGGCGCATACATCCTCCAGTCATTCTGTGGATTCCTGAATGTGACTATCATGAACACCCTTTCATCAGTAAGCCAAATGAAGACATTATATGTGTTTTACACTACGGTTTTCGTTATTTTCCCTCTTATTTTAGTTTTACTATGTAGGGTGCTACACATTAAGAACTTTGCAAATAAAGTGTGTGTGTGTGTGTGTGTGTCATGGTCCCCATCTATTTCTGAGTCAAATAATAAAAACATTTTGAAAATCAGTTCACATTTGCCAAAGTTATAAAGAAACATAAAATAGCATGTTTTTGTTGGGCCACAGTGTAAATGATGCAGAATATGCTAATGATGCATGTCTAATAGCAGAATGCCTTTCATGGACTGTAGAATTAACAGTGGCCTTAATAACAAAGAGTGGAAAATTTGGATTAAAAATAAACACTAATGAAGCAAAAATAATGCCAATTACAAAGAAAGTGCGAGAATGGCCATTAGTTACAACGGAAAATAAATTGAAATGGTGAAGAACTTTGTTTACTGGGAAGTAAATTAGAAGCAGAAGGAGACTCAGACTTGGAGATCAAAAGAAGAATAGCAGTGGCAGGGTATACATTCAACAGACTACACACCAAAATTTTCAAATGACGTGATATGGAGATGAAAACAAAAATAAGAATTCTCAACCGATTTTCAACACTTGTGTAATACCAATGCTAATATATGGATGTGAATCTTGGGACATAAAAAAATAATTGGAGAAAAAATAATGGCAACAGAAAATAAATGACTCAGAAAGATACTAAGAATTGAATACATGGAACATATAACAAATGAAGAAGTTAGAGAGATAACACTACAACCAAGTATCTTTGAAGCAATCAGAAAGAGAAGAATGAAATGCACCAAACACATACTCAGAATGGAAAAAATAAGAAATTCAAAACAAATTTTCAACTACAAACCAGAGGGGAACAGATCCAAAGAAAGACAGAAAAAACAATGAGTGGACAGATTGGAAGAGAATCTGAACATGACAGGACTGAATCTCAACAGAAAAACTGACAGAAGACACCAGATGACCTCGGAAGGAATAGCAAAAAAAACAGAGAACTTTGGACAGACGTCATGGAGAAGTCAATAGCTGGACACAGCTGGAGGACGAAGATCTGACCTGACCTGATATCAAATCAATATTTTAATCAGCTTAAAGTTGCAAAAGTAAAAAAGGAAGTTTAGTACCAATCATCAGGAACTCAACGTCTGCTTGTTGGTATTGGATCAGAAACTTCACAAAGAAACAACCAAATCACAAGCACATCTAAACAAAACCCAAATCAGAAATAGAACAGATATCAGTAACAATACTTTATAACATAAATAAATACTTTATAAATGAACAGAAAAAGTATCAAAAGTATCAAGCTCTATTTAAATTTATTTATTTATTTAAATTTATTTATTTAAATCTATTCAACAAACATGCAAATATACCTGTTGTTAAATCAAAGACAATCATATTGAATTGGTCTATTTGCTTTGTATGACTAAGCTTTGCATATATATGTATAACTGACTGAAGATATTTGTCAAAAAGAAAGGCAAAAATAAAAATTAAATTAAACACGAAGATAAACAAAAATTCGGCATATGACAGCAGCAAGACATGCACCAGTATGTTGCATGAAAAAGTTAAGATAACAAATGAATTATGATCAATATAACACGGAATAAATGATAACCTATAAGCTGCTGAACTGTGATACAAAATATGATACAAAAGTAAAAGTCACTCCACTTTCCTCATAAAACTCTGGCAAATGTTGACGAAATTTTAAAAAGCTTTCATTGCATGATTCACAGCAAAATTTGCAACAATGAGCTAAATATATTTATAACCGCAACTTAACTGTGCCATTGAACTATTGTATTAAAGCTTTAAAAATGAAATCATCAGATTCTTGGCATGCATTTTAGCATAAGAACACCGGATAGTTCTGATCTAGTGCATTCAAGTTGTAACATACGAATTTAGCATCAACTGAATGTGGGTGAAGGCTAAAGGTGGATGTTCTTGTGAATTGTTTCTAGTATAATACATCGAATGTCAATTCTCAGTTGCACAAAAAATATCCCCATGACACAATAAGCAAATAATGAAAACAGCAAATGTATCATTTTGTAGAAAATTCAATGCTGAATCAACTATGAAAGATTTTTAAAATCAGTCAACAGAGTATATATATACTCCAAAATAAAAAGTAGACCTACATACTTTTTTTCACATGCACAACATACATAAAGATTAAATATACAAGTCTGCAAAAGAGAGGCAACCTGTTTCAGCAAATTCAGTCTGTTTCCTAACACTCAAAAACAGAATAGTACACCATTAATTCAATATTATAATATTTTAAAATATAAGATCAATCTGTCTTTCCATCCTATATTTTTTATTTCATCATACAGCACCTCCGTTCTTATAGTTTTCAAAACATCATTGCAAGATCAGTATATTTCAGGTGATCAATTTATTCTTTATCAAAATTAATGTCATCATAAACCATGATTGTCACTTAGTATGGGGCTATTCATTGCATGTGTTGCCGGATTATTTTGTATCCCAATATTTTAGTTACCTGATTTTTCTCTCTTCTGACGTTGCTTGTCCGAACTTGTTCTTTGTATCCCACTGTTGTTTCTTTCCAACCAGCGTGTGTTGCATCGTCCTGACCTCAGTGTGCAACGCATTCATTCGATTCTTAAGCTCCTGAATGCATCAAACACAACTTCAGTTAAAACAAAAAACTGTCGACTGTCAAGAGTTAGCACAAAAGATTCAATGCTGAATATAATCACCAGCATTTTAAAATGAACACAATGAGCTTTAATTGAAAGTCTTAAAAACAAAACACTGTATAACTGCCCTCAATAGTTTTTAAGGTGAACAAAAACACCATCTAAATAGAAAGCAACATATTTTTATGCACATAATGTGCATAACAATAACGTAAATGGTCAACTGTGCTTTGAAAATAATGCACTAGTCATCAGCCTAAGCAATACACAGACAGTATAAACTTCCATTCCACATTTAGTGGGCATGTGAATGCTTGTGATCTGCAACATTTTTTAAATTCCCCAGTATTGAATCCAGGTTGACAGTTTATTTAAGGCAAAGATGGCGCTTTACCAGATTAGCTATTTTGATATTCAATAGATGAAGCAGTATGGTAAAAAGTCAGTTTAAACAACTTTAGGAGCTCAAAATGGTAAGGAAATGACTTGCAACAATCCTCATTCAACAGATATCTTATGCATGAGAGATGCAAGTGATGCAGACTAGTGGCATTCAATTTTTTATCCCCATTTAATTTGTTTATATTTATACATTTTCAATGCTGTGCTGGAGAAATTATTGGTTCTAGGACTATTGACCACTGGACGATTGACCATAGGACGATTGACCATAGGACGATTGACCACTGGACGTTTGACCACAGCGGACTTTTGACCACTGGACGTTTGACCACAGAGGACTTTTGACCACTGGACGATTGACCACAGCGGACCTTTGACCACTGGACAATTGACCACAGCGGACTTTTGACCACTGAACGATTGACCACAGCCATGAGTGTCAGGCTTAGCACGCTGTCTACTGCATGCGTGCATGCATGCATGCAAAAAAAGGAAACCAAATTTTGGGAATGATGAAAAGGACAATCGTAAAACTATATAAGTTATTAGTATGGCTTCATCTAGAATACTGTGTTCAGGCATGAAATACGTTCTTGAAAAAAAGATATACGAGCAACGATGCTCAATGGGATCCACGGTGGTCAATTGTCCCGTGGTCAAACGTCCGTCCGTCGATGATATTATATTATGTTCCATTCTATACTATAACGACGATTTATATAGTAACATAGCTCAGAGCGCTTTGCATAGAGCAATCATGGTTTTTAAAGAGGTTGACCGTGCGTCTTAAGTAGGATAATGAACGATTTTCAAAGGTGACCGCAGTCACTGGGTCCGGGAGCGTTCCATAAAAAAGAGGGTTCTAAACGTTAAGTAAGTAAAAAACACACATATATATATATATATATATATCTTTACTAGGCCTATTGTCCTTTTAATCATTCCCAACATTTGGTTTACTTTTTTGCATGCATGCATGCACGCATGCAGTAGACAGCGTGCTAAGCCTGACACTCATGGCTGTGGTCAATCGTCCAGTGGTCAAAAGTCCGCTGTGGTCAATCGTCCAGTGGTCAAAAGTCCGCTGTGGTCAAACGTCCAGTGGTCAAAAGTCCGCTGTGGTCAAACGTCCAGTGGTCAATCGTCCTATGGTCAATCGTCCAGTGGTCAATAGTCCGCGTACCAAATTATTAGTCTTATCAAACTGTCCAGTGAACATTTATAAAGTAGGCAATTATGAACAATAAAATGGGTGTATATACAGTAGTTAACTGGCAAAAAAGTCAACAACAGACAGAACATTTGAGAATGGCCGCAAAGTTGGAAAGTTCTTATGGTACTGACTAAAGTTTACCTGTAGCAAGTAGAATATGTGCATTTTATTTGAAATTTAATGCTGCAACAAATGGTAATTTTTTAGGTCTTCAAATTTTTATAACTGATTCAAAATAATTCAACTTTACTAAATTAATCAACAATTAATCAGCATTAATCAGCTGAGATTAATTGATTAATAAAATTTCTGTATTCAGTGCTGATCCTCATTGGAGAAAGATACAAAAGAAGTTCTCCAAACTTGAGAATGTACATAGGTTCCATGGTGGATGCAACATACAATAAGCAACTCATGCACGTGCGTATAGTTCTTACCGTTAGCTTGGAGTTGTTGCCTTCGATCATTTGCATTTTCTTTGATGTCTCTTCATTAATTTTAGAAAGCTGTTCATTTAGATTTTCAACTGTTGCCTTTTTCTTTGTGCAGCTTTTCAGAATAACCTTATATGTGTCATCTACAAAAGCGAAAACAAAAACATCCACAACATTTCACACAAAACCAGAAGTCAGAGTTAATTAGCAGTCTGAGAAGATTCACTATTGAAGCCTTCAAATGAGTCACCTTTCCTCAAATTGGAATTCTTAGTGCTGTCACTGGAAGTACACAAGTTCTGTTTTATATACGAATCTAGAACTAGGAGAACCAAATAACTCAAGATGTGAAAACTTTTAACTTCACTACAAAATAACTGTTCAGTTCTCCTTACTTAGGTGCTGATCACAGGAAAGCAGTTGAGTATCAAGCAACTGACGCTCCTGCTGACAATCAGTGAGTTTTCTCTTTGACTCCTTAAACAGTTGTTAAAGAAGTTACTACCCAGTATTTAAATAAAATCTTAAAATATCTACAACAAACACATTGATTGATAAAGATCAAGTCAATGCTGAGAATATTTCTATTCTGAATGTCAACAAAGGTGAATGCAAACATAAGTTGATGAATTGTAAATAAGGATCTCATTTCTTCACTTCATTTGTGAACTTTATAGCACTATTTTAGTAAAGCACTTGGCATCAGTCAGTGGTCGCTCTGGATTTGACTAGTAATCCCCCATTATCAAATACAATAAGTCAGTCTGATTTTCCAGTCCTGGTTATGGCAATAGATAACAGGTACATTTTGAGTCTTGATCAAAATGTTGTAGTAGACTCAGTGGAGCAGATCGATGCTGGGAGTGAATTCCAAATTCTCAACCAGCCACTGAAAATGTGCACTTACCCAGAGCACTGCAAGTGTGCAGTAGCTGCAGAATCAATGCATCTGAAGACCTGGTTGAGTGTGAGCCTGGACAGTGAGCAAGGAACGGAGATACAGAATTCAGCACCTTGTGGATCATTAAGCAGATTTCAAAGTCAATTCGTTGCCCAACTGGTAACCAATGAAGTGATTTGAACACCACAAAGCATGACATGATTGTATTTCAGAATGTTTATTATGGCTTGAGTTAGAGAGCTTTGAATGCTTTGAAGACAATAACAGAGGATTTCAAGATACCAGAAAAGAGAGAGTTACAGTAGTCCAGGTGAAGGATATCACAGGGGTCGGCAACCACCGACCTGCAGGCCATATTCGGCCCACCAGTGAGTTTAATCTGGCCACCACAGCCCAAAATTAATTTTTACTTCTTTGTCTAACAAATCTTCCAAAAAGTGAATTATTAGTGAAATCAGTTGATCAGCAGCTTGTCATACACTGGCATACAGGACTCGTGTCGGTTGTAAAGGCACCAAAGAAAGTTGACAACACTGAGCGATAAACAAGCTCCCGTTGCAGGTATTACACTTAAAAATTGGCAAGACTTTTGCTTATAATTAACATTTTATATAGTTAGCAAAAAAGTTAACCATCTCTGGCTAACAGTGGCTAACATTTTTGTTGTCCAATTTTTATTATATTTTCTGCATCAATGGGTGTATGACAAGCCATTGACTGTTTTTATGTGTAAAAATTCACGCATGCTAGCATATTCCATCACATTTAATCTAAAGGCCCTCTGCCAAACACTGCCATAGCTATTTGGCCTTTGCTGTCCAAAAGGTTGCCGACCACTGGTATATCAGAATGAACTGGGTTTCTGATTCTGCATAGGTCATGAACATGATAGTGTGCAGTCCTGTTTACAGCACCGAAGTACTTATCAACTGATAGATTGGAGTCAAAAATTATGCTAAGATTTCTCACGAATTCAGCTCTTTGAGCATCAGAATTTGCAAACTAGAATGAAAACAGAAAATTGATTTTTTTTAGTTGTGATGGCATTCCCAGCAGCAGAAATTCGGTTTTAGGTGGATTGAGAAGTAATTGATTGCCATCCATCCAGAGTAGTGCTGGTTCAAGCAAGGCAATAATTGGAGACAGTTTGAAGTTGAAGTTTGATCAAAACTGATTAAGATTTGAGTACCATCAGCATAAAGGTGGTATCAAATACTGTGTTGAGCAAGAATGGAGCCAAGAGGTACAGTGCACATAGTAAAAAGGAAAGGGCCCAGGACGGAGCACTTACAACACACCCCAAATGAGGTTAGCTAAGTCAGAGAGGATGTCACGCAACAGACACTGGCAGAGTGCGGTGTTGGATGTATGATTTAAACCATTTTAGTGCAACACTGGCAATGCCAAACCAATGTTCTAGAATCTAGACAATGTATCAGTAAATTGCGGTAAACTGTGTTGAATGTAACCGAGAGACCCATGGCATTTATGATGTTATTGTGAATAGCAAGGAGAGCAGTTTCAGTTGAGTGAAACCTGTGGTAGGCAGACTGAAGAAGGAGATAAAGTGAGTTGGAGGATACATGTATGTACACCAATTTATCGGTCACTATATATTCGAGAAGCTTTGATATAAAGTTCAAGTTTGATATCGGCCTGTGGCTGTCTCACTGAGTCATAAATGGCAGCTATTTATCAATTCCTATATTTACTATTACAGCTTACACTACAGCAATTACAGACACATTCTTGAGTGTGCAGAAAACTTATGTTACTTCTGATTTCACACAAACCTTATTTCATTTTTATTTCTGGGACAGATTGGTGTCAACAAAAGTCTATACAGAAATGGCTGTCCAGCAAATCATTCTGCTTTTAAAAAGCAATCAATAGCTCTCTTTTGAATAAAAATAAAATGAAAAGTAAAAGTAATAGTGAACAAAATTAACCTCAATCTTGAGCTGCACTGATCTAATTTCAGCCAACTTTTTATCACGTATCAGACGCATTGTTTCAATAGCTGATGTGTATTCACCAACTACACTCCTTGTTTTCTCAATTTTGTTCTTCAATTCTGCCTTTTTGCTACTCTAAAATAAGCAGTTTTTTAAGGTCTAAAGAAGATGTTCTGCTAACACAATCCTTCACTCCAATAAAGAATGTAAAATTCTGATTAAATATAAATCAAAATTGCTTTTCACATAGAATTTATGAATAAAAGAGTGCCCATCACAAAAGTATTAAGCCACAATTTAAAATATTTGATTTTTTTAAATATGAATTTAGAGCATCAAATTGCCTTCAGATTGGAAGAAAACTTCAAGAGTTGAAAATGCAAGAGCAATTTAAGTGTCACCATTCATAGCAGTTTAAAACCAGGCACTCAGTGTTCTGAAGCAGTGAAAAATGGTAATAAAATACTGTACTGTTTTTATCGCAATCACATTATCCTATAGGTCACACTCCATGAACCGCATCACCTTGTTAAGCCCACACTTCCTCAAATCATTCTGTGATTTAATACTGATTTTATTGCTGACACTGGTTATTGTGAAAAAAGCAATGCACAGTGTCACAAAAATTACACAAATGGCATCTGACAATTAGACAAGGAGAAATTACCTCAGCAGTGAGATCCTTCTTGAGACGAGCAATATCTTTTCCAAGTTGGTCTTGAACATTCTGGCATCTGGCTTGCAGGACAATTAACTGGTCACGTCTTTGATGCTCCCAATCTAGCTGACGTTGTCTCTGCATTTCCCGCTGTGCAGCCTACAAAGGAAATCAGAGTGATGAACAAATGAGAAACCTGCAAATAAAGTAATCAGTTTCATGACAGCCTAATAGTGATGATGAGATCTTGACTATAGTTTTTAAAAATTAGCAACAGAAACACAGACATCAAATGCTATAAAGCACCAATTGATTTCTCAAAATATAACTGATTTTGTAGAAATGTCCAGAATAACTGCTTCCATCTTGTCCAATGCTAAAGAAATTCAACAAATATTTAAAACTATTGCAGGTCTTCATAAAGCAATCACATATCAATCAAATAAAACTTAATTCTAGTTAACTATTAAATGCTAAATAGATATAATAATAATAACAACAAATAACAAAAGTTCAACTGGAGGAAGTATAAAACACAGAAATCAAAATGCAATAATATGATTAGAGGATCAGAGTAGGGAAACAGAGAGAAAATTAATCTTTCTCCATAGTATATGGCAAGAGATCTGACCAGTCAGAACTCTCCAAGATGATCATCAGAGCCAATAAAAATTAAGACAATACTTTATCACTTTGCAGTTCAGTGGTTACAGTGCAAAGTAACTCATGCAGATGATATGCAGAAAGATGATGCTGGTAACTACACAGTAGACCTATAATAACATTTCAAACAATATGTAGATGAAACTACTGAGACCAGTTTACACTGAGAATCAAAACAGTCAACTAAATCTGTAGCTCCTCATGATTTCATTTCCCACAAATGTAAAATTTCAATTCTGTTCTAAAAGAAACAACAAGAATTATACAATTATAGAAATCAGATCATCAAATAAAATTATGAAGCAAAGAGCCTTACTTCCTTCTGCTCTTGTGCCTTTCGCCGTTGTTCCTCCCTTTCCTTTTCCATCTGTTTCTGCTTTTCCAGTTCAGCCTTCTTTAATCTCTCCAGCTCCTCTTGACGAAGGCGCTCAGCCTCTAACCGTTTCTGTCTTTCCAATTCTGCTTGCTTCTGTTTTTCATATTCCAGCTGTCGTTGGTTTTCCAGTTCCACCTGTCTCAATCTTTCCAATTCCTGCATGTCTTGCTCCAATTTCAACTGCCTTTCTATTTCCAGTTGTTTCTGCCTTTCTATTTCCAGTTGTTTCTGCTCTTCCTCCTCTTTGCTAACATACAAACAACAACACTGCACAAGCATTTTGGACAAAGCAATGAAGGAAAGTTCAGGATAAATAATAAAGATACTTTCACTAAACATAAATACAGAATCTCAAGAGGAAAGGGTTAAGGTCATATTAAACGTGAAGCTAAGGGTCGGACACTTATCTCTGGTTTCAGGAAAACAGCAATTGAGATGGCTTACACCTTTAAACTAGAGTAGCTTTACATGCTTTCTCCAGACCCGTGTTTACCTTCACAGCTTCACATTGCTATCCACCTATCCATACTGGTTCACCAGAAATAGGCTAATTAATTCATTTGGGGTAGGTATATCTAAACATAAAATGTCACCATAATCTGAATTTTCCATGCTTCACAGTTCACTGAGTGCATTGCCAGGACAAATGCTTCCAGATAGAAACCAGAATTTGAAGCAAAATAGGATTTTTCACACAATGAGCAGAGCTGAGTAAAGCCAAATGTGTAAGCATTAAAAACCACAACTGATTTTCAAAATCATGCATAATATCAAAATAGAACATCACACCAATCAAATGCTAACCGCTGCATTTCAGCTAGTCTCTTTTCCTCTTCAGCCTTCTTCTCAGTGTCATCATCTGAAATATTTTCACACAGAATTTTTTTTAATAACATACTATACTGCGGTCAGTGCGGTGAACAAGAGAATCTGATCTAGTGAAAAACAAATCTGAAATGAATAGTAACATCTGTCATCAAGCATTTCTATGCATTTCAGTTGATATTTTGCAGATTTAGACTAAAAATCAGATTATCTGACAGTAATGCCCATAGAATTGAAATGATGAAGAACTTCATTTACTTGGGAAGCGAATTGGAAGCAGAGGGAGGCTCCTCAGACTTGGAGATCAAAAGATCACAAGAAGAATAGCAATGACAGGGTCTACAATCAACAGGCTAAATACCAAAATTTTCAAAAGACATGACATTAGAATGAGAATAGAAATAAGAATTCTCAACACTTGTGTAATATAATACCAATACTAATATATGGAAATGAATCTTGGACCATAAAAAGAATAGGGGAAAATAATACCAATAGAAAATAAATGGCTTAGCAGGATACTAAGGATTTGACACAAAGAACATATAACAAATGAAGCAGTTAGAGAGAGAACACTACAACTGAGCATCATTTGAAGGAAGAATGAAATGGACTGGACACATACTCAGAATGGAAGAAATAAGAAACCCAAAACAAATGTTAACTATAAACCAGAGGGAAGAAGATCTAAAGGAAAAGACAAAGGGTGAATGGATTTGAAGAAGATCTGAGCATGGCAGGACTGAATCTCAGCGGAAAAACTGATGGAAGACTCCGAATGACCTTGGAAGAAATAGCAAAGGAGAGAGAACTTTGGAGATATGTCATGGAGAAGTTGATAGCTGGATACAGCTGGAGGATGAAGACCTGACCTGAATGCTCATAGCTCTATTGACCAACTCATACAAAATGTTGAAAGCATAAGATTTCAATTGGAAACATTTTGGAATAATTTTACATGATAATTAATGTGTTAATAAAATATCAACAACTCAATGTCTTACCAAAATTGTTCACCTCATTTTTATTAACTGGTTCAATGACCTCATCATCTGAAAATCACAATAACTTTTAAAGTTAATTACAGACGACACATCAAACCATCTTCTTGTTAAAGTCAGAAACCTCAGAGGATGTATTAGTAGATCAGAACAGCTTTGACCTGCAAGACTGTATACCTTGACCTCACTATCATAATATGAGTCATCATGAGAGTCACAGTATGTTATACTGTGACTCTCATGATGACTCAGTTATTAAGGCATAGCTAAAAATTATGAGCTTGATCATGATGATGCCTTTGATACTTTCTTAACTGAAAACTGCTATGTTGGCCTTCAGAATGTTAGATACTTGCAAATGGTCACTATTCCAAGTGCAATGCAAGGAGCGTGTTGCCTACAAGAGGTGCATCCTCACGTTCCGCGCCCTGCACGATCCAGCTTTCCCGGACTACCTGGCGTCGTTGGTCCTAAGACCATCGTCTACCGACAGGCGTCTGCAACTGAGGTCCAGTCGAGACGTCAGACTGGTCGTTCTTCCTCTGTCTCGAACGGCAAAATTCGGCGAGAGGTCGTTCAAGTGCGGAAACCCTATTCTTTGGAATGGGCCATGTGACTAGAGAGTCCAATCTCGAATCGTTCGCAAGGAAACTTAAAACTCATTTCTTCGAGACTTCGTATTAATGTAAAGCGCTCTAGCCTTTGACTTTTCGTTCATGTTTTTGCGCTATATAAATTGACTTTTTAACCTAACCTAACCTAATGCACTGTGGCGCAAAGCTTGACATTTAAAATTCTGATCTCTCCCACAGGACTGCAATCTATTAAGACAACTGCTTTGAGGTGATGACCCGAGTTTCAGTTAACTCAGATGCTCCAGTGCTGCCATTAGGTCTGGACAACACACCATTTATTATCATTATTATTATTATTATTATTATGAAAATGTATATAGCACTGTATGCATAGTGAAGGCCAAAATCAAGAGTGCTTTAGAAGAGATGCCAAATAAATGCATATGTACACTTCATAAAATACACTTCATGTACTATAGGCACACATCTTGCTATTTCAGAAATTTCAAAACCATCAATAGATTATGCTTCCTTAACATTTTGCAGTTGGTCACATGCTCTCTGACCTGAAGCAGTAAAAGAATTTACTCATTTACATATTTCTAAATGAGCCTACCGCTTGTAGGAGCATCTTCAACTGTTGTTATGTGTAGTTCCGGAACAGACATTGGTTTTACATTATCAATGGCATCTGAATCTTCAACTGGCTTTTCTTCTTCTTCGACAATTCCAGCTGCATCTGGCACCAACGCATCCGAAGATTCAGTTTCAACTCCATGCTTCAAATCTTCTGACTCGGGATTTTCTGGTTCCAGTTCATTAGAGGTCTCATCCACAGGGATCTCCGCTTTGGTATTCCAAACAACAGAGCAACTGAACTCTGTCTCCGGGGGAGTGGCGCCATCTTCTGTCAACTTCTTTTCATCGGCAGTTATCTTAGACGCTGATCCTTGCTCCAACAGGGGCACGGGGAGTTCTGCAGGAGGCGCTCCAAATGGATCATCGAGTAAGAGAAGGTCCACAGAGGGTTTTGGAGCAGACAGAACAACAGGAGTGGTAGTCTGTGAGACAGCAACAGGTGCAGCAAACGCCGTAACTCCCTCGGACGCTTTTCTTGCACCTCCGGCTGGCGGCTGAATTGAAGGAATGGCTGTTGTACCGGTGCTGCCCTTCGGTCCGGACACCGCTCTTCCAGCTGTGCCTGCTGAGGAGGTAGTTGCCTTCTGATACGATGGAGGTATGAATTCTGGTGGAAGTGTACTTGGAACAGGTTTTCCTGATTTAGCAACTCCAACAAAATGCATTGCCAACTGAAATTCCTCCAGGACCAGTCGTCCATCATCATCAATATCAGCCAAATTCCTTAAATTAGAAAACATTACCAGTCATCTAGGAAACAATGGCCAAGAGAACCAACATGCTGTTAGACTTTACATCACAAGATGAACATAATAATGGAGCATGTCAAACAATATATACTTTTATTAAATTTAAAATAAACTAAAAATCACAGAATTTACCAAATCTGAGCCAAAACTTTCACAGGAAGACCAAACTGTGAGAGAACCGCCTTTGCCTCTAAACCTAAACACAGAGTATATGCACATTATACTAACCAGTCTGGCCAATAGGAGGGGAAAATGCAGTTTTATGCTCAATGAAAGCATCATGTCATTCATTTGTATGCCATTCATTATGTGTATTTCAAATGTGTGATGTGTGTGTGTGTGTTTGTGTGCTTCACTCTAAAACACACAGCCTGCCTCATCACAGTTCTGTAAGTAAGGTAGCATATAAACAGATTCATAAATCCACATATAAAACCAAATGAAATTACTGATTCAGACGGTTTTCAGTTTATAATCATCTTTAATGTACGCTGTAATTAATTAGAAAGCAGCTGAAGACATTCTAGACCTCAAATACTCCAAATTACATTTAGCCATTTCGTACATCAAATCATTTTAATATTCAAATAGTTATTTCATCAGAAATCTTACACGTAATTAACAAGTAATCATATTGCATTCAAACTTATTATTATGTTATGTTAACCTACCATCTTTATCAATTTATCATTTAAAATACGTGGGTTTCTACCAAATGTAAATAACAGTATATTAATTACCTTCAAACAGTCATCATTGCTATCAAATGCCATAATAAAGTGAGAGCAATCTGCATCCTACAGATTAGACATCATTATCATTATGTCATCTTCAATTAAATGTCAGTGAAGCAAAACATAATAAGCTCTGAACCAATAGCCAAACAAATGAATTTGCAGTAGTCTCAAACCTGTCAAATATCCTCTTTTCTTTTGATCTTTACTATGAAACAGCTGCTGATACTTGGACAAATCAGCCGTAGGAATAGCCCAACTACTAAAAAAATGTGACACGGACAATTTTACAATACAGCTCATTAATCTGAACACACTGCAACATTTCATTAATGATGAAGATGTGAGAGAAGAATCCAGTCTTAGACAAATATGAAAAGAGGAAAGGAATGGATACAGTAGTGAAAGGTGAAAAATTTAACAGAAAAATTTACATTTATCATTTAACAACAGCATTTCTGTATGATATTCAGGGCAGATAAGGTGCATTCACCAGGTAGCAGGAGCATACCGGTACACTGACTATGTGCACATTAATAACTTATCACTAGGGCTGTCAATTTTTCTCAAAAAGGCGTCCGGGTACCTGTCCAATTTTTGTACGGGTACCTGGATACCCATTAATAGCAAAATCTCCATTAGAAAGTTTATGATATTTTAAGCAAACATATCCATGAAAAACGCAGAAAAAAATCAAATTCCATTTAAAATTGTAGGCAAATTAGAGACCCTCACTTGATACTACATTATATAACAGAATCAAGAAACCTATGATCTATACAAAATATCTCTATCAATCTGGATAACTACGATTCATTTCAACCTCATTTGTCCAAGAGATGAAGAAATTATAAATAATCTTGCAACTTTTGTAAAAATCTGTAACCACTTTATTGCAACTGAAGTTGGGTCTATATAGTGAGCATTTCAGTTTAAGCTACAGAAGGTTAATACATGATGGGAAAATATGTTGAATGTCTCACCTAGCAGAAGCAACAGCAACATTTGTCACTGAACTGTCCAAACTGGAAGGAGGTGAGGCTAAAATGATTTACAAAACAGCATCAACTTATTTTTATATACAAAAACTAAAATAGATGAATTTCATAGAGTATTGGATGATTTATAGACTTCACAAAATTGCAGAAGAAATAATGACAGAGGAACAAGTGGGCTTCAGAATGGGAAGGAGTACAATCAATCAAATACATACAATCAGAAAGATAATAGGAAAATATTGTGAAACAAATAAAAAAATATACCACAATTTCATCGACTTCAAACAAGCATTTGATAGCATAAAACATGAAGAATTATGGCAAGCAATGAAACATTATGGTATTCCAGAGAAGCTAGTGAAGCTCATAAAAAACTTATACAGTAAAACAATGAGCAGAGTGAAAATTAATGGGGAACTAACAGAATGGTTTGAGATAACAGTTGGAAAAAGACAAGGATGTGGTTTATCTTCACAACTATTCAACATAATATTGGAGGTGGTAATGCAAAATGCAGTACAAAATACAAAAGAAGAAAATGCTGGAGTAAAGACATATGAACAAACAATAAATATTTTAAGATTTGCAGATGATGGCAACAAAGACAGATCACCTACAAACATTAACTAATGAAATAAGCAATGCCAGCGAAGAAGTTAGACTAAAAATAAATACACAGAAAACTAAAGCAATGGTCACAGGGAACAAGGAAAAATTAATCTAAAACTAAAGGAGGAAGTATTAGAACAAGTACTAAAATTCGCATACCTAGGATCAGTATGGACAGAAAATGGACTAAGCGAAGAAGACATAATAAGAAGAATTGGACCAACAAGTGCAGCATTTGGAAAACTTCAAAATATATGGAAAGACAAACAAATATCATTGAAAACAAAACTAAAGCTATATAATACACTGATCAAACCAATACTATTATAAGGATTAGAATGCTGGACCATAAAGAAGAATGATGAAAGAAGATTAATGCCTGCAGAAATGAACTGGTTAAGAGGAATAGTAGGAGTAAGCAGAAGACAAAAAATAAGAAACAAAATGATCAGAGAAAAGACAGAGCAAAAAGAAACGAACTTGAATCAATACAGAAACGAAGACTGAAATGGTTCGGTCATGTTGAAAGAAAGAATGAAGGAAGAAAGACTACCAAAGAAAACATTATACAACAATGTTGAAGGGAAAATGAGAAAAGGAAGACCAAGAAAAACATGGATAGAAAACTTAAAAGAGGATGCAGAAGAAATGCAAATGAACTTAATCCAAAAGACTAAGGCAGCAAGAGACAGACAGAAGTGGAAGGAACTCATTCAGACCCATCGTCCAACCCAATAGGGAACGACAGAAGGAAAAAAAAGAAGAAAGAAAATAGACTTCACAATTTTAAAACGATCCTCAAATGCATTTCAACCAAATTACATATCACACGAATGAAGACTGTACATACTGATGGCAGACGATGGCAGAGCACTTGGTTTCACTGGCACTGATGCTGATGAAGAGGCAGCAGCGGGGGCAGAAACTGATGTTGCTCTCGAAACAGAAGCTGATGAAACAGATGCAGAACTCTGGACATCTGACCCAGTGCCTGGCTTAGCAACAGATGCCACAGACCTTTGTGATGTTTCTTGTGGGCTCGTCACCACCTTTGCCAATTGTGTTTGCTGAGGAGCCTGGGATGCAGCACTGGGAACCGCTGGTACATCAGCCTTTAAGCCGGAAGGAAGAGTCTTCGGCAGATCAACACCCTGCAACTTCTTGCGAATCAGATGGACAGCAATTGCAAATTCCTTCTTGTCCAGTTTCCCATCTCCATTGATATCAGATAAACCCCTGTTGATCAATCAAATCTATTTTTTTACATATTACAGCGTTTTTCTACAGTAAAAACTAGAACCAATGACATGGAACTTAGCATTTAATAGCAAAACCAAACAGTCTACAAAAAATATCAATAGTCTAGTTAAAAGCAGTGGAATGCAAATGAAGCTCAAAGAACGATACCATATTGACAAGCTGGATGTCATTATGGATAAACCTATATTTCATCATCAATAACTCTTTAATAAAAGCAGTAACTTATTTTTACCAAAGTGGAACTGCCTAAAGCTGAATGAAGATAAGACACAAATTATCTGGCTGGGCACAAGACAACAGATTCAAAAGATTACAATAAATGCCTTACGCCGTCCTGACGCCACCATCGAATGTGCTACAGTGGTCAATAACCTCGGAGTGTTAATTGATAGTCAACTGACAATGGCCGACCACGTTGCATCAGTCTGCAGGAAGTCGTTCTTCCAGCTTCGCCAGCTGCGGGCAGTGAGGAACTCGCTGACCCCTGACGCAACTAGGATGCTGGCTCAAGCATTCATCAGCAGCAGACTCGACTACTGCAACAGCATCCTTTATGGCATCAGCGACCATCTGATACAGAGACTTCAACTCGTCCAGAATGCAGCTGCACGCTTGGTGTTCCAGAGAGGGAAGTTCGATCGTATCACACCAGTCCTGCGGGAGCTTCACTGGCTCCCGGTCGGTCAACGCGTGGCTTTTAAACTCGGGACCATCCTGTTCAAAGCCCAACACAGCTCTGCTCCACCATATCTAACTGATATGTTCTGCTCGACGGCTAAGTTGCCTGGTCGGTCGCATCTGCGCTCCGCCTTGACCAGCACACTCGCAGTGCCTCGAACTCGGACAGGCTACGGCGACCGCAAACTGGCCGTTGCTGGCCCGGTTGTTTGGAACAGTCTGCCAGCAACATTGCGTCCCTCTGACTCAACCATGACGCTGTTATCTTTTAGGAAACAACTGAAGACATTCTTGTTTGATTGATCCGGTTCGCAACTGACATGAGCGCATTTGCTGCTTTGCGATTATTTGCGCTATAGAAATGTTCGTAATAATAATAATAATAATAATAATAATATTATTATTATTGGATCACATTGAAAGGAAGCTGAAGTATATGTGAGCATTTTGTTTTTATGTCTATGGTAGTTGTTATAAAAAAAACACTTATAAAGATTCTATTAACCCCTTTAACGGGCACGATGTCTCAGACATGTCTGCTGCCATCTTTCCTAATTTGGACTCAACGTCAGGGACACGTCCTGTAAGTTTCATAGTGGTTCATCAATCGGGCACAACATATCAGATACGTCTTATGCTATAAATCGCTTTAGTATCTATCAATTCGCTAGATGACACCTATTTTTAGCTAGTTTGGCTCTATGTGATAGGAAATATATATTCTTTTGGACCGAAGGGTCAGACTTTGGGCTGCGTTGTGTAGAAAATGGCTTCAAGAAAATGACTTATTCGGGTTTGAATTAATATATATTTACCAAATGTTGACAGATTTTCAAGCATTTTGATATATTTTGTTCCACTGATATTCCCCTTCAACATTGCTGCCCACCCAAGTGGAGGTACCACTGAAAATGCTTAGCTATGGAGCTTAGAAAAAATGTTGGAGGGGTTCTATTTTAGGCCGTAGAGTGGACCCTACCCCAGTTCTTTTTGTTTTGCACAGATAGTTAGAAAGAAGAATAAAAAGCTAAACAATGGTGTATACCTCATCTTCTTAGCTCTCACATAGCGAGAGATATAGCAAATTTGCAAACTACAAATCTTTCTCGAAAAACATCACTAAGACTTACCGGTATGTTCCGACAAAAAGGTGTTCAGGTTTGAATTGATATATCTTTACCAAATGTTGACCGATATTTATTAATTTTCTTCCACTGACATTCCCCTATATCTCTGCTGCTTACCCATGTGGGGTTACCACTGAAAAAGTTTAGCTACGGAGCTTCAAAATTTTTGTTGATTGGGTGCTATTTTAGGCCGTAGAGTGGACCTAGCCCCAATTCTTTTTCTTTTGCACTGATGGTTAAAAAGAGGAATAAAAAAAGTACAGTAAAAAGTAAAGTAAAAAGTTAAAAAAGGCTAAACAATGGTGTATACCTTATCTTCTTAGTTCTTATATAGCCTGAGAAGGCTGAGATATAGCAAATTCCATTTTGATGAACGTTTTCCCAAAAATAAATCCACGGCACGGCATCTAAAAATTTAAATCCCCGGTAAAGGGGTTAAGACTAATTTCATCCCTTTACAAGCAAAAAGAAATAAAAGTCACTGTTTTAAATCTAATTCTTCTTTCGAAGCTTTGAGAACATACGCTTTGAGAACAGACTTGGCAACCTATCATCTACTGGAAACAGACATTCTTACTGAATCAATACTGCTGAAAATTTTCAGTGAAATATCAGATGTGATTTTGAATGGTCAAATCTTTAGTACTTCAAGGTCTTTTCACTGCATACATAGTTACTGTTGACCAACCTGTCTTATTGCAGTGGATTGAACTGCTGAACGGTTCTCGAGTCTAAGCACTTGATGGCACAGAAACTTCTAGAATCTAGATGGTAGGTTGCAATCTCTATCATGAGCAACACCTTATCAACTTCTTTGAATGCCATTCGAAGTGTTCTGCAAAGGTCTGTTCTAGGTACACTACTGTTCATAGAAATCAATGGACTTTGACACCACTATTTTGCATACGACTGCCAGACCATCCATACTTCACAGCACTTGCTTCATTGTCAAGATCAAGGATATTTTTGCTGTAAGAATTTAATCATGAGCATGACTGATGTTCAATCTGGATAAGACCAAGTCTCTATGGCTACCTAACCTAAACAATTTACCTGATAGACAACAAAATTGAAAAACCGGTCAGCAAATATGATTCTATACCTTCAGAATTGTTCTCAGTAAAATTGTTCACTACGGTAATTTTGCACAACAATCACGTGTAAAATTAACTTAATGACTACATTTCTACAGCTTTAAGTATCATTTTGAAATGCAAATATTCCAAATGCAACTTACCATATATGCCCAAGTACAGCAGTTGACAAACCAGACTTCATAAGAATTGGCTTCACCTTTTCACCTAAAATAATTAGAAACATCGATTACTTTTCCATATAAAATCCTACATTCTTATTGTCAATACTGGATTTGGCAATGATACTTAGTTTATATACAATACTAGTCAATGAAAATAATAAAATGGATGCCTCTCATCATTTCAATAAATTTGCTGAATTCATGTACAAACTAGCTCAGCAATGCTATTTGCTTTTGTCAAAAGTATAGTTTAACTTTAAGTCAAAGAAAGACAAAACTTTATTTTGGGTTACTTAGGATGATAGAAATTATCATTCATGCTTTAAAATCCCATCTTCAATTGATTGCAAGATGATCCAGCTCATACATTAGGGTTGCAATACATTAGACAAGTCTTGTCACTCCAGTGCAGTATTATATATTGCTGCTACTACTACTATAACATAAGAGCGGAAAAAGTCATACAACAATATGAGTACTTTCAGGTTCATAGGCCAGTAGCACGACTGTCTGAATCATTGGTCTTTCATTATGATGTCAATAGCCATTTTGAAGCATCTTTACATAGTGATTAAAACGCAAGCAATGAATTAATGCAGCTGCCATCTGGTGAATTCCTGCAACTACCGAATTTCCAAGTGCTTTCTTAGATATAGCAATAGTCATTGCTATTTTATATCATCTTTTAATTCATAGTTAGTTTTTAATTAATTTTTTTCTTTTAGCTGTTGCCTATGGAAATAATGGAAAAGGGGTGGACACGCAGCTGCACTCAGCCATGAGACTTGTCTCCGGAACCCTGCGCCCAACAGCGCTCCAATGGCTGCCAGTTCTGTCAAATATCCAACCACCATACTTACAACGGGAAGCTGCAGTGGACAGATTTCTATCAAAAATAGCAGACAGTGAGGACCTGCCACTCTTCGAGGACCTGTCCAACCCTCCTAATCACCGATTGAAATCACGCCATCCTCTGCAGCTTAACAAGGTTCCCTCAGATGTCGATAGACAGTGGAGACTTGACTGGGAGTCGGCTCAGGTGATCAACTGCCAATTGGTCGAAGATCCCGCTATCCGACAACCAGGCTTTGACACGCTGCCTCGTCACCTGAGGTGTCTGTTAAACAGTTTTCGAACTGGACAGGGACACTGCAATTACTGTCATCAGAAATGGGGATTAACTGACTCGAACCTGTGCCCCTGCGGTGTCATACAATGTCGCACCTAGTTGACTCTTGCCCTATAACCAGGCTAGAGGACGGTGGATTACAAACTTTACACACAGCTGATAATGTCGCAGTCAAATGGCTGACATCATTTAGCATATTAAGCATTCGATAATAATAATGGAAATGACACTGTAACCTAAAAAGCATCAACTCACTTCATCACCTCAATGCATTGCATTCTCCTGCGAACATTGGTGGTTAATATTAAGCATTGCCTATTTGTACTAACCAGTAATCAAGCCATTTACTGGACCCAGTTGAAGAAATTGAGCTTCATATTTCACTCGATCTTCTGGCAAAATGGTCCAGGGATCTGTTTCTGAAACAACAATGATATCTTTAGTCCATTGTTCATCATCATAATCATCAAGGATAACAGTTACTACAAAGATCTGACAGCATCTTCATTGATGCCTTGGCTAAATCCAGGAATTTCATCAATTTTCCTTACAGGTTGACTTCATAATTCCTGTTACCAATTTTCATCGTATTATGCATATTTCTGCATGTTGGCATTTAACGATTACTAAATTTATTGAAAATGATTCTGAAATATCACCATTAAAAGACAGTGTACCACAAAATGCAATATGGCTTAACACTTGCATGAAACCAGTCATTCCAAGAAAAATTTCTGTCAGCTCCAGTCAAATAGCATATACATGCATATATACAGACAGCAACTCTGAACATTATTATCATATACATGTCAAACAATGCATACACTATAATAACATTTTATAGCACCTCTCATGCATATGCAAAGATGTCTGGCAATGCTTTGCATTCAGATTTAAGTGCATCATAAGATTAAACACATTGAAAATTTCATAAAAATGAACTTCTTGCTGGTCATTCAAAGCTCTGTAATGAAGTCCACAATTCTACCCAGACATCTTATCAAGTGATTGAAGTACTAATGTACATACTCACTTAAAATACTTTTACAGTTTACTGCCAAACCTTCAACACAAACTGTAGTCTAACCCACACTTCCCATATTTTTATTCAGTATTTTATACTCTAACATCCCCCAAAATTTCCCACGGCTTTTCCTCCCAACATTACCCTCCTCAACTTTCAACTTTATCCCAGACTTCTCTTTCAACTCTTCCTCCACAATGCTCATTCCTCAGCAACACCTCCACTCACACAAAATACAGATGACTGTTTCTCAATTTAGTCCAGATAATTTTGGGATTCATGGTGATAAGCAATGCTCACTGCCACTGGAGACATTTTAATGTCATCTATTTCTATTTCATATCAGTTAACTCACTGTAATAAACCAATTGCAAAAAGCAAAATACGAATGACTGTCTGAATCATTTGTCTTTCATTATGATGTCAATAGCCATTTTCAAGCATCTTTGCATACTGATTAAAATGCAAGCAATGAATTAATGCAGACAAAGAAAGACTTCTATGACACTGGACTAAATCATTTTCATCCAAGTTTACGCCTCTGTGTCAAACACACAATTTTGTCCTGTTTGTTTTCTTTCATGCCACAGTGCACACACTGCACACAGTGCCATAAGCAGCCATGAATCAATCTCAATTCCAATCCAATACAACAAATCACCAATTACTGCTTCTTAATCACAAACTGGACATCAATTAGTCCAAATTATCTCTCAGAAACTAACTCATTTATTCAACTTAAATTGTGGTTTAGAACAAATTCCGATTTGATTTACATGCTCTTTTGGTGTTATACAATGTAGATGGCTGGTGTAAAATTAGACAAAGGAAGTAATATTACTACACAAATGCATAGGAATAGTATAAAAATCAGCATTACACACATAAATTATGACTGCAGTGAATTAATATTTCACAGTTTACCTTGTTTAGTGGCCATTGTCATTTGCTGCTCAAAGAATTCCACCTCAAGTGGTCATGTACACACCTTAAGTATAAAATTATCAAATGCCTTAGAATGGCCATAGACCCTAAGTTTCATGTAAAAACAATCAGAGCTTCTATCTTTTCTGAAGTCTGTTCACAATCCACCTCACAAAAACTTTCAACTGCAGCTTTGGCAAAAATTCCAAAAATCATAGGAGCAATTCTTGAACTTTAACATTTTTGTAACATGAAGGATTGAAGGTAGAGGTGGACCCTCAAATCCACTACCAAAATTTTGTCTGCTAATTTCTTAAGTGGATCGTTGTTATCAAATGTTCCATAGGTTCAAGTAATGCATCACAGCAAATATGAGCTTAGTCACTTACTGGTAGTATTACTGTACATCCACTGACAAGTGACAGATTAGGAAATCATTGCAACAGTTTGTCTAACATGTTAATTTCAATAGATATTTCAAAAACTGCATCCACAAGATGCAAATATATAACTCAATGAACCAGGTTTAGCACTCTAGAGATTTAGATAGTATCAAATACATAGGCCTACACCTAAAGAAAAAACCATCACTCTGCATTTAGAGTTCAAAAGTAGCTACATCACTGAACTCATTGAATTTATTTAATCAATTTACAATTAATCAAACGATTTCAAAGACTATATCAAATACTCTAAATGATATTGCCTGTGGTATAAAACTCATGATTGTATCCAGATATTTTGGACCAAATTTGTTTGAATTAATCAATGTCAGATATGCCAAAATAGATCTTTACAAATGTTCAACTCAAATGTCACGTTACTGAAGCTCAAATAATAATAATAATAATAATAATAATAATAATAATAATAATAATAATGTGATTTTAAGTGGTTAAGGAGACTAAGCTAGCCTGAGTGAAACCAATGAAGCAACTCTCCACATTCCCCCTCTCGACGCCACTGGATGAAAAGGACAATAGTGAGTCGAGACAAAGATATAATCATAAAACCTTATGTCATTAGTAAGGCCTCATCTAGAATACTGTGTTCAGGCATGGAATCCATTCTTGAAAAAAGATATAGAGCTTTTAGAAAAAGTGCAAAGACAAGCAACGAAGATGGTCAATGGGTGCCATAATTTAAGTTACGAAAAAAGACTTCAATATTGTGGACTGACAGCATTATAAAAGAGAAGGGAGAGAGGGGATTTGATAGAAACACACAAAATAATGACTTGGAAAGTAGATGTGCCATACGATCGATTCTTTACATCAGCACACTATAGCAGCACAAGAGGCCACAAATGCAAATTGTTTAAGCAGAGGGTTAGTCCAAGAAAGAAAACTTTTTTAGTGCAAAGGTTGTGGACAAATGGAACAGTTTGGGTGAGGTGGGAGTGACAATTGAAACAGTAAACGGATTAAATGGCTATCTCGATAAACTAGGTTATTGAATGTAAGTGGTTACATCAGTGGTTTTCACACAGGCTTGCTTGGCCTCCTAAACCACTTAAAATCACATCATTATCATTATTATAAGGCACTTCTACTCTCCCAGTCATTATTTTGTATGTTTCAATCAAATCTCTCTCTCTCTCCTCCTTTCTAATGTTGTCAACCCGATAAAACAGAAGTCTATGCATAAGTAGAAATCTAAGCCCCTCAACAGCGCTATAAAAGCCTATGGGCACTTATTAACTGGCATCCCACTGCGCAGTGCAGACAGCGCCTATAATAGACTGCAAATTAAGACAAATAATTAAGTAAAAGCCATTCGACACAAAAACAGAATGAATGAAATGGCGGCTGAAGAGAATAAAGTATAAAATACAGATAAATTCCTTTCTAATCGACCGATCGTCTTTCTAATTATTAATAATATTAAAATTAATGCATCTGACTTATAATACACAGAGTCCTGGACTTTTATAGCGCTTCAGTTGTTAAAAAAGTAAGTAAAATCTCGTGTATTTTTATAGCGCTCTATTGAGTTCAACAATAGCTGTTTATTCTTAGAAGAAGAGACGCTATATAAATATTCTATTACACTACATTACATTATACACGATAAAAATCTTTAAAAATGGAAAAGTCAAAATTTATGTATTTAGGCTTTTTAAATGAAAAATAAAAACTCGTTTTTAAAAGTTTTGACTCTCTGCAGAAAGGTTTTTCAGCACTGCTCCCTACTTTTCCATAATAATAAATAATAATTATTATGCCATGCACATTTGTAGCACCGTACCAGAGAGTCTGTAAGACTCTCTGACCGTACTCAAATCCCCAGTGTCTGTCTGTCAATTAGAGCTGGGTCGATTACGATTATTTTTTCCGATTACGATTATTTTCGATTATTTTTCACGATTACGATTTCGATTACGGTTTTTTATATAATCGCGATTTCGATTTCGATTATTTCACAGTACCTTTAGAAACTGGCTTTCCCGCCATATTTTACAGTATTCGGCAATCCTCACGTTTTGAGGTTTTTGAAATCACCAGAGCCAGTGAATTTTGAACTCGTTGGAGTTTAGCCAGGTTGGATTTTGAGATGCCAAAAAGAAGGGAGTTGCAATAAACAAGACGGCTAGACAGTAGACACTAAGGCATTTGCCAAGAGCATAAATGCAGATTTAGTTAGAAATTTCCTAATACGCTAAAATACGGATTAAATGACCCTGCGTGAATGACCCCACTCTTGGTTATAGATATTTCATACTGAGATTAAGCGCCTAGGAACAAAGAGTTACTTTGGTGCTGCTTATGAAAGCGTTATATAAATTATTAATTTAATAAGATTTTACTTACTTGCTTAGTAATATTGACGCTATACAAATGCGCTCACGACGCAAGAAATTAGAATAACATTCTTGAAACATGACCCGACCCAATATTTCGCCCTCAGCTACTTCCGGGTTAAGGGCGTTTTGTGCAATTTTGCTTTAAAAATTATTTTAAAATAATTAATAGAGACTGAAATACACCGGGAGAGAATTTGTGTGCGGCGAACGTTCATTCCTAAATACTTTGAAATAAGAGCTGAGATACTTGGAAGGAGAAGATGGGAGACAGCGACACTCAGACCTTTGAATGGACGCTAAAGAACGGAGACATCGACCAAGTGAAGGCAATCGTTGAAAAGGTTTCCCCTTTTATGTCGATTGCTTGTGTTGCTTTTTCCGAAACAGAAGGAAATTAGTTCTGATTAGCTTTAAGGCATGGAATTTCAATTAGACGTTGTTAGTCGCCGTCGATTTTTTAGCAGACTGATGACGTATGACGCCCCTTCCCAGCAATAGGAAGTAACGTTGGGTGTTGCTAATTACCCCCTCCCCGGAGGTTACGCAACATCGGCAATTTTGCCGTTTAACTACTAACGAAATTGACAAACGGCTTTCACTTAATAAGTTTGCAAGGGTCAGAGGACCACCGGCGACGTTTATATGATGGACGTGATAGTAAAGTGCGAAGACCTGAAAGTTTTTGCTGTTATCACGCTCTTGCTTCTTCTTTGCATGCTTATTTCATTGCTTTTCACTGGCGTGCCCGTGGTCCCTGTAAACATATCTAGCAATGTGCCAATCTTTTTGAAAATTAAACAACTGACTATTGGCTGTGATCTGTTGTTAGAGATGCATTCATTTCTTTGCCAGAGATTGGAAGTGGTAATGATGGTTACCACTGAGATAGGATAGAATGCACTCAGTCCTGCAAGCTGTGTCAGTTTTTATTGTTTTATATTGGAGCTATGTGAAGCAACTTGAACTGTTTTTTTCCAGAAATGTGTATTTTATTATGAAATTGTGATATTGCCATTTAATTTTTTACCTGCTTTTGGTGATCCTACTTGTCATAATGTTAAATTGTCAGTAATTCTTGACACCTGCTCTGTCTTATGTTTTGTGCCAGACATTTTTTCATGTGTGCTCATCTAACACTTGTAAATGTTACCTTTGACATTCAAACGCCCTACTTTATCCAAGACACTTTAAATGACACCTTAAAATAACATCCATGTAATGTAAAGTAGCATTTGTATAGCACCTCTTATATTTCTACTCAGAATGACCAAATGAGTGGCTGAAGTCTAACCAGTAATAATTGTCGATCTTATAATGAGAAGTGATGTTTTTAGTGATTGAAATGTTTAATCACTTTTATGACCATAGCTGAATTTTTATATTTTGTTGGTTAGGACCGTTCGATAACCAATCAGATGCTTCCAAGTGGTCGATATCCATTATGCTATGCGGCTGATTATGGACAGACAGATATCATTGAATATTTAGCACAGCATGGAGCTGATGTAAATGTAAGTCTGTAACCTGTCATTTCATTGGTTCATTGAGTTAGCTTTAGTGTGTAATTTTTGTTCAATATATTGAATAATTTGTGTAACTAAATGAAAGCCATCAATCTGAGAGTCAGGTGTTTATGTTCCAGCTGTTGATGCCACTGACCTCTGTCACCCTCAGTGAATGGTGATCTTGAGTGTTGACTGTTGTCATCCAGTTGTTTTCTCATAAATGGTCATCCTGCTTGTCATGGATTATCTTCTGTATTGTCCATCTGCTTATTTGGTGGTGGAACACTAAACTGGATCAAAACCTACTTCACTGACCAAACACCGGGTGTCTTTTATTATGATACTTTCTCAATCAAAAGGGATTTGCAGTTTGATGTTCCCAGGGCTCTATTCTTGGCCTCTGCTATCTGCGATATTTGTTAGTGACCTGGAAAACATCGTCACTGAACATAAGCTCAACACCCACTTCTACGCTGATGACATTCAGCCATATCTCAGCTGGGATCCAGTGGATATACTTACTGCCGCTAAACGTCTTGCTGATTGTCACCAGTGTTGAAAGACGGCTACACCTTAAGTGCATGAAACTGAACCATGCAAAGACTGAGTTGATCTTTCTCAGCCATAGAAATCAGATCTCCAAACTGTCACTGACATCCATCAAGCTCGGTGGGGTTGACAGCCAGCGGTCAAACTCCACCCGGGACCTTGGCGTAATCATCGATGAAAATCTGTCAATGTCAGATCACATCAGCAATGTTGTTTGCAGCAGTTTCTACCAAATTCGACAACTAAGTGCTTCATTGACGACTGAAGCACTGATGATTCTTGACTCTTGTACATGCGCTGATTAGTACCAGACTGGACTATTGCAACAGCTTGTTTTCATTTATTTAAGCCCGAGTAATTAGTTGTCAAAGCAGTGACCAGAGAGCAAATTGTCTGACAATAAGCTCAACACGCCTTTTGCAGATGCTTCCAAGTGGTCCAGTATATCCATGAAACCATGAGTTGATCTTTCTCAGCCATAGAAATCAGATCTCCAAACGGCTGATTATGGACAGACAGATATCATTGAATATTTAGTTTCTACCAAATTCGACAACACAGCATGGAGCTGATGTAAATGTAAGTCTGTAACCTGTCATCAATCAGTCCCAAAATGCTGCCACTCGCCACATCACCCGCTCTGGTCATATGCAGCACATCACTCTAGTACTTAGAAACCTGCACTGGCTACCAGTTCAACACTGGATCAGTTTTAAGATAATCTCTCTGGTTGAAAGTGTCTATGAGGTGAAGCTCCAGACTACCTCTCCAAGGATTGTAAGCTAGTACGAACATTGCACAGACCATTCAATATAGGCTCCCTTGAAACTCAAATACTATGGACCCCAGTGGGCTCACAATACAATGGGTGACTGTTCCTTTAGGGCAACAGGTCCGTCCGACTGGATTTCTCTTCCATCTTTCATACACGACAGCAGTCTCACAAATTATGTTTCTTTCATGCGTGAAGACGTACTATGTTGAACAAACAGCTGCAACACATTTGTGCCTGAAGAATGCGCCTTACAAATAAACCTATCGTCATCATCATCATGTTCTCTCCTATTTTCTTCTGATATTAAGTTACCATTGACATACTTATGTAGCAATCTGATTGTCATTCATTTGTAATAGATGTCCCTGCTTTTCTTTCTCATTTTCCAAATTCTTTCACTCGGTGGTATTTGTTGTGTTGACTTTCTTACTTTTTCATTCGTCACATGTTCCTCATTCTTCTCGGTTCCTTGTTTCATGTGCTTCCAGTTTTATATCCATATCATAAGTGATGGTTCAAGATCCTTCATCATTTGTGAGCAATGGCATCATGCAGCTATTGAACAACCTTAACCTTTTAAAGGGGGAATTAAATTTTTAAAGTCATCCCGCGTCGGGGGAATTAATTTTTGGAAAAGGCGTTCGTATGAAAACATGAACATATACGTTATAAACTTACTAAATTTCAGGCTATATAGAAGCTAGAAAGATGCGGTTTGCACTGTTGTTGAGCATTTTTATTGCTCTTTCTATCCATCCGTGCCAAAAGAAAAATTTGGGGGTAGGGACCACTCTACACCCCAAAATCGGACCCCTTCCCAACATTTTGTTCAAATTTTGATCAAAGGTCAATAGCAAAACGTCTTCAGCGGTAAACCCCCAAATGTGAGCGATAGAGTTTTAGAGGAGTGTAATTGGAACAGAATGGTGCAAAAATTTTGAAGATCGGACCATATTTGGGGTAATTATGGAGTTTCATACCCAAGTACCAATTGCTTGCTGAAATGACAATTACGCGAACGGATTTTCAATGTGAAAAACCGAACAACTCGGTATATTTCAGGCTATATAGAAGCTAGAAAGATGCGGTTTGCACCATTGTTGAGCATTTTTATTGGGCTTTGAACCATCCGTGCAAAAAAAAATTTGGGGGTAGAGTCCACTCTACACCCCAAAAAATCGGACCATCTCCGACAAAAAATTTTCAAAGCTCAATAAAAAAATTTTCAGCGGTGACCCCAACTGTGAGCGGGAAAGTTGTTGGGAGGTGTCATTGGAACAGAATAGTGCAAAAATTTTGAAAATCGGACCATATTCGGCGTAGTTATGGCCATTCTAGCCTCCAGCTGAAGATTTTTCCTATACATTTTCCAGCCTTGGTCAGTCTACAGTCAATATCCCTTGCATATATAGTCAGTATTATCGAAAACGGTGCTGCCGCCTATCGAATGGATGTGAGCTAACTCGGTCCCCGCGTTGGATTTTTGAAAATCGTGCAGGTCCGCAGTACGCAGTCGCTTATATAGCGCGCCGTTTATAGATGGCTAACCCCGTTTGGTCAAAGTTTTCCGCCGCCGTTAAGACGGCTAACCCGAGGAAAAGGTTAAACCTTCAGTTTCTGATTTACAGAATGCCTTCTGAGAATTTTTCCATGAATCTTTGTCATTAGTATTAGTTCTTGCTGGAACTCTTCTAGTGGACTTGTGTCATCTGCATATTCTATATTCTGAGGGTTTGTCCATTCTTAATGGCTTGCTGTTGTAAATTGTACTCGGGATGTAGTCCAAGAAAGTGAAATCAGAACATGATAACAAGACTATTTGTGTCTCTTCAATCATTCAGATCAACACGGAGGAGAGGGGCATGGAGAATATTCTAAAAATTGTATGTATGTGAAATGCTGGTGAGATTAATAACAAAAGTATGTGCAAGTATTACAACTACTGTGAGAGTATGATGGGAATCAGACTGGTCAGGGTATTATCAGGTTTTCGTCAGGATAGCATGCTGTCCCCAGCAGTGTCAACTTTGTGCTGGATCTCATCCTGTGAAGAATCAGCAACAAAGGGGAGACAGAAGAAGACAAAATCACTATAGACACTAAAAATATTTGCTTGAAAAAGGTTAATGTGAAAATGTCACCTTATAATTGTTGTGCATCGGGGAGAGATTTATTCTGATAAGAAATTATTGGCTAATCTTTAAAGAAATCTCTTCATCTTTCTCACTTGTCCACAATTCTTGAGAGTCAGATGTCTGTGTTAAGTGCTGCTTCTGTTTCACCTGACATTCATTCAAGTATGAAATTTCAAAGAATTGGTCACAGGTTTGAGATTCTATAGACTGGAAATTCATAATTGGAGTCTATAGTGATATATTTCTGACACATGCTGCCTATTTGAAAATATCAGCTGGTGTGACAATTTTTTTGTCTAGGAATTAATTTGGTTGCACCAAAATGTCTCCCAAAACACACTATGCTGAATTGACTCTACTGTTGGTCAAAGTTTCACTGTTGTATGATGTCATGTATAAATGAATGCAGGGTCAAGTGATTGGATTATGATTATATTTCTGCTTTTTGTTAGGTGAAAGACAAATATGGCATCAGTCCTTTACTAGCTGCCATTTATGAAGGTCACACAGAAGCAGTCAAAATGTTACTGAAGCAGGTTGCAATGCTGTTATTTGCTTTATTACTAGTTGCATTCATTGATTTTCTGATTGATTATGTATATTAATGAGACAGTTTTGATAAAATTTTGCTAAATGAACGAATGACATACTTAGTTTTGACTTTGATGTATTTTTCGTGGTACTTGGTAAAATAAAATTTTTAATAAAAGTTGAAGAAATTCAACATTTAGAACTGGAAGAGCTTTGTTACACAGATCAGTAAATGCAGGTCGCATGAACAGGATCAGAAACCAGATTTCAAGAATTTATATAATTTCCCAGAAATTGTCGACCGTAAGAAACTAATAGTTAGCGTCAGGAACACCATCAAGCATTGGAAAATTTAGCTTTAAGTGTTGTACCTCCTGATCTGTATTCTAGTTTTGAAAGAATTAATAGTATTTGCAGATTTCCTAACAGCAATTAGATACACGATTCCTCCAAAACATAATCTAGCAAATTGAACGTGCTTGAAACATCCTGCTTCAGAGTTTCATTGTTGTACCTTGTCATGTAGTTTACAGATGAATGCTAAGGTCAATTGTGTGCTATTGAATATCAAACTGTACAAGAATTTGTGAACTTTTTTGGCAAATTACTTTATTTTAAATTATGAATTTTTAAAATAACCTATTTGAAGATTATATAAATATGATCTGAAATCTGACTTTGTATTGCTTCAGGGAGCTTCCAAGACTGGCTCATCTCCTGATGGTAGAACTTATCTTGAATGTGCAGAGAACGAGGATATTAAGAAGTTGCTGCAGTAATTCTGAATGCTTGCCTATATACACAGATATGGGGAAAATTTGATTATAAATTCTTTCTATACACAGTTCTTTGGTAATAACATCTTGCCAGCTACAGACTGAACTAAGAGCTTTGCATAAGTGATATGATAGCACATAGTATTGTGTCAAGTTAATGATGTAGAAGCAATGTTTCTTTAAATTAAGCAGTTTATATTCACACTGTTGTTAAGTATCTGTCAAAATACTTTTCATTTTCTCATATAATTTTGGTATTTAATTCACAAGTTGTAGATCCAAAATATGCAGTGTGAAGACATTGTTTATTGCCCAAATTTTTAAGCAATTAACTATGCTATGTTTATAATATTAAATGATTGACTGTGTTATGCATTTGACTGTTGCATGTTGTCTCAAAAAATTCTCTGTTGGTTTTGTAGTATAAAAGGTTCTCTTTTCAGATCATCATAGCACATGCTTCCAATTTCTTGTTCAAGTTTCTACTGGAAATGTATTTAAAATGATCAACATTCCACTTGTGAAGAAGATCAACTTTAGAAGTCCACAGATGTTTTTGACCTAATTGCAAATTATATGATTTTCATAAATATTACTTGTGATGTGAATCAGTTAGTTATATGCAACTGAAAAATTCAGAAGGTATATTTATGATACACTGATGTTAACAGTTTGCTATTAGTTCTGCTGATACTAGTACAGTGTACTTGGTATTAAAATTTATTATGAAAACTCAAGAAGCTTTGTGGTGTAATTCAGGTTCTGATAATCACAAATTTTCCATGTAACTGAGTAGAGAACTCTAGATTGACTTAATAAGGAGTTCATAATATTATGTGCTGTTTTGCACTTTCCATTCCTTCCTTCTTTATGCAATTTTTTGCTTTGAATGAGTCATGACACTTCTTTACACTGTAGTATCTATCATGATCATGTTACTGGGACATGTGATTTATTCATAAAGTTTATTAGAATTTGACTTAATGGATGCCTTGCTGTTTAATTTGTTAGACTACTGATTTGACTAAAATTTATTATTCTTAGTCTTGACCAATCAACTTCATTAATTAATATCACCCAAGTCAATTTTAGTGCCTGAAATTTTGATACTTAGAATTGAACTAGATAATGACAGGAGATGAATTATCAGTTACAAGTGTAATCTGTAATGTTTCACAAATTGGCACTTTTAGATTTGCAATTCCTGGGGTATCACAGTCTCTTTATCTTGGTCTGCCAAAAAGCCTGCTCTCCACTCTGCGATCTGTCCTAAATGCTGCGGCTCGTCTTGTGGCTAAAGCTCCTCGCTACTTTAGCATATCAGACTTTATGCTTAACACCCTCCGCTGGCTTCCATTTTCTGACTGCATTAAATTCAAACAAGTAATTATTGTTTCTGCAGCACTTCGAGGTCAGGCATCGTCCTACATTACTGAGCTTTTCAAATCACCCTCTTCCGCTGCTCATCGCCAGCTCCTCCTCTGATCATAAGAATGTTTATGTCCCCAGATCACGCACTGCTCTTACTCGGCGTCGGGCTTTTGCAGTGACCGGACCCTCTCTCTGGAATGCCTTGAACCCATCCATTCAGGAATCACTTCTTACTTCATCGCTTTGCTCAATGCAAAAGCTAAAGTTCCACTACTTTACCCTGCGACTCCAATGCCAGGAGCGCTTCTGAGTAAAAATAGAAGAGGCGCTATACAAATGCCACATTACATTACTTGTGTCATTTTAATTATCAAGTAAGTGGAACATCTGTGTGCGATGATGTTGTTAGTCTGTCGGATCGGCGAGGAATAATAATTTTCAGAGTTAATTATTCGTCTGATGGTGGCTTGAGCATCGGTAATTTGAGAAAGTGCTTACAGTAGATGGCCTATTTGCTCTCTCTGTCTCCCTCTATAGGCTGTTTCAAAGCACATAGAGTTACCGGTATATGCACGTGTACATGAATTTGGGAACTTTTTAATAACTGTGACACGAGAGAAGTTTTTACATTTGATTATAACTTGACATAAAGAGGTCTTTGGGTAAAACTGCACAGGTTGACTATATTTGAATAAACATCAAATTATGATTTTAGACAAGTACATATGCATGCTTTTTAATCAACACTGTGCTGACGATGCATATATAGGCACGCTCTGACAGCTTCAACAAAGATTTCCATTCCGAGCGATTGTAAGCATATCTGCTGGATTCAGTGAGGCTGAGGTTCAGGGGTTCACAGTCCGATTTTATGTTGTCAATCCAACGTTTTCTCGGGCGTCCTTTAGGTCTTTGCCATGGCCCATGGGCAAAGCCATGTAAGGCTAGACAGGATATGTTAACAAGGACTCAACACTCAGGACCAAGGACTCAACCCTCAAGGCCAGGACCAGGGATTTTATTTTTTTAATGTAACAATTAGTCCTAATTGAAACAACATATCTTGTCATAGGCCTACTAATTAAGCCGGTATTTAATGCCAAGATGATAAGCCAGATTACTAATGCATATTACACAGTACAGTTGACCATTGGCGTAAAACACGGGGATGGCGGGTGACGGTTCCCCCGAATAATTAGTTGGCGGGGGACAGAGTATCAATTATCCCCCCAATGTTTTGGGATATATGGTAAAAAATTCTATCCTACCCTATGATGTTGATGCCAGAATTACGCCAAATCCACATTCTCTAATTTCGGATTACCTTTTATGCTTGTCAGGGTATTTGGAGAGGGAAAATATAAAAATATCAGGATGACCTTCTTTTTGGCTTGTCAAGACGTATTTCATGGGCGATTTTAAGTCCACACCATAATATGCAATATCCCCAAAATGGGGATATTTATATTTCTGGGGGGTCAACTTTTTAAAAATTATTCTATCCCCCCTAATGTTGACGCCAGGTTTACGCCCCTGCAGTTGACATTTGAAGAATGGAACAGACCAAACATATGCTCTTTTGTATAGGCTAGTTTAACATAGTCAGCCATTTAGTTTAGCATATATATAGTCAGCCATTAAGCTTAGAGTTACATTTTAAAACACCAATGTTTCCAACAATGAAGCTGACATTAGCTTGCCCTATGTGGGCGCACTTTGAGAGATTAATATACGCTCAGGGTTGGAGTTGCCGGGGGGGTTGGGGGGGTTGAACCCCCCCAGCTAACTTTGCAACCCCCCCAGCTCTTTCTTAAAATTATGTTGGGGGGGGGGGGTCGACTCCAACCTTCCCAGCTATTGGCCCAACATTTGCTGCTTCTGAAATTCAGAATGAATTATAATAATTCTCGAACTTGATTAAAATTATAACAATTCTCTCAGTTTCGACTTGCTTACTTACTATGCATTCAATAGCAAATACCAGGGACTGCTAAAAAATGAAATCTTGGCTTTTTGTAAGTGAGACCTACTTGCTGAAGGATGCTTTGCGATGCCTTAAACAGCTGTCGTTGTATCTGCAGAGCCAGATATATCGACTGCTGCTAGTCATATCGATGACACCATTAATAAGCTTCAGCGATTGAAAGAGGTAAAATATTGTGAAGTAGGCCAAGATGTTGAAAATGAGGAAGGCAGTGTTTATGGCGACAAAGAAAAAGGCATTGTGACAACAAGGAGTAAATTTTGGGAACATTTTCAGAAAGACCAGCACTACAAAGGTGTTAAAATTGAGATAAAAGCTACAGATGCTGCTAGCTTTGAGAAACTTAAAGGTCAGTTCCTTCAGTCATTGTGTGACAATCTGTGTCAGCGTTTTCCATCTTCAGAATTAATTGAAGCTGCTGCCTGTTTGAATAAGTCTACATGGCCAGCAAACCCATTTGATAAAGCTCTTTTTGGGGAGAGGCAAGTTGCAAGTTTGTGTAAGCAGTTTGGTATAAGTTGCACTGATGCAGAAGAAACTGTTGCACAGTATGCAATGTACAAGAAGACTGATGGCATTACAATGGGAACAAATTTAAATAATCTCATACCTGTTTTGAAAGTTCTGCCACTTTCATCTGCTGACTGTGAGAGAGGATTCAATCAGATGAATCTCTATCACACCAGTGAGAGAAACAGGCTGTTGGTGTCATCTATCAATGACTTATTAACCCCTTAACTGAGTATTTAACTGTAACTCAATGTAAAATGGACGGATATATCTGGGGTCCCCAGTTAAGGGGTTAATGATTGGGATCAATGGTCCCCCTATTACATTCTGGAATGCAGAGAAATATGCGATTAGTTGGTTAAAATCAGGCAGACAAGGAGCATTGGATAAAGCGACTGGCCCACCAAAGAAGACAGAAGACATAATGCACAGATCAAAAATTTTCACTAATTGACTTCCAGCAGTTGGTTGTATTGACATTTTTAATACACACCACGTTCAAAATGGTTCAGTGTATAATGACATCCAGACCAGGGATATTTTTACACCCTTTAATGCCCCCCAATTTGAGGTCGACACCCCCAAAATTTGGTAATGTGACAATGGTATGCATGAAAAATGCATATTAATTAGCCTTGGACATCCCCAAATGGAGAAGGACACCCCCGAACTTATAATTGTATCCTTGGATGACTTTTTGCCACCCCCAACTTTTATCCTTTTTTGCTTGTCAGTTTTTTAAGACTTGATAAGGTTTTTTTAATCCGACACCCCCAGATTTTCCCGACACCCCCAAATTCACAATCCTAGAAATAACCCTGTTCCAGACACATTCCAAACAATTGCATATCGGGTACATGCAGCTTCTGTTATTCAGTGAATTTCAGACAAATGAAAACCTCGACCCCCCCAGCTCAAATTTCACAACTCCAACACTGTATACGCTCCACTGGTGCAGACTTCGCAGGTGTGCATAGAATTCTCTGAAAGAGTGGTTGCAAGTGGACAAACTGTTGTGAACAGACAGCTGTTTCATTTATGAGCCTGGTGATGGTGAACTGATAACCCGTAGATATTCTCCCATTTGTCGCGGCGGAATCACTTAAGCAGCTATAAAATTAAAGTAATGGTCAATGAAAGTATGACCAGCCTTGAGTAGGCCTAATAAAGCCAAAGGCTAATCTGGCAGTCATAGATGTCACAAAAGTTTGGATACCTCTTCTTCAGTTGTAGGAGTGAGGCAGGATAAATTGCATGTAGGTTGTGGGGGAGGAGGGTAATGAAGAGTGAATGACAAAGATCTAGAAATAATTAAGTCTGCTTCTGCTGAACTGCAAAGATACCCTAATTTACTGAAATTGTTAAAACTATCATTTACACTTCCAGTCACCTCTGCAACTTGTGAACGTTCATTTTCAGTAATGCGCCCAGTTAAGAACTATCTGCATGCGAAGCACAATGGGACAAGACAGATTTTCTTCTCTAAGTTTACTTTGCAAAATGTTGTAAAAATTCACCTTTGGCGTATATGCCATTGGACCATTGTTGCTGTTCTATAACTATACGTTTTCTTCCTGTTATCGTAATTTAACTAGTAAACAGTAATGATGAATCTATAAACAGATGAACAGTCACAGTAACACAGTCAGTCAGTAATATACATGGGCAATTAGATAGTTGTACTACTATAGACAGTTGTTGAAACTATGCTGCTTGTATGCTAAAATACGTCCCATAATTAGGCCTACCTTTGTTCATTGCAATAGAACTACTATAACTATAGGTGGTAACTTGTTGAAATGGTCATCAATTCATGGTGATTTCCAAGTGAAAAATGGGATACCTAATCATAAAAATGACAGCTTAAATTCTTCCTTTTTCTAAAATCATTTCCTCCATATATTTTTTTTCTCTCAACTGATTTCTGTACTATGAGTTTGAAACATTATTCTTTAAAGTATGTACAAGCAAATGGACATTCATGTATTATACTTTAATAGTTTAATTAACTTAAGCTTGTCTTTTTTTCTTGATTTGTACTCATCAGTATGTTGAGAAAAAAATAAACTTGATTGATTGATACATATACTGTAGCTGTAACAACCTAGCCGCATTGCCCTAATTTGGATGTTGACTATTGCCTGGCTGATAATATACCTTCCCCATAGCTATTTTAAGAAAGGCTGAGCGCCTAAGAATAAGCAGCTACTGTTGTGCTGCTTTCCAAGGCGCTATAGAAAGCCACGAGATTTTACTTTACTTGCTTACTTCAGAGGAATATTCGTTATTAGATTCAGTGGTTTTCACACAGGCTTACTTAGCCTCCTAAACCACTTAAAATCATTATTATTTATTATTATTATTATTATTATTATTATTATTATTATTATTTATTGTTTTCCGTTATTTATTTATTAATTATTGAAAAAAACCACCTGCAGCTTCAAAGAAGAAGCCTCAGTCACTGGTTGAAAAAACAGTAGCTGAAGCCAAAGCTGCATTTGTTGACATTGATCTGTCGGAGGGAAGGAGTCTGAGGAAGCGGACAGCTGCTCCACCCAGCAATGCTCCAAAGACATCAACGAAAGCTGTCACGAAGAGACAGGCAGCAGGGCCTAAGAAAGTAAAGGGCTCAGCTAGGACACGAAGGACAGCACAGTAACAGCAAGACTTCTGCTGTCAAGTCCGAATAGCAGATCTTTCATGAAAACAATAACAATAATTCATAATAATAATAATAATAATAATAATAATAATAATAATAATAATTAATAATAATTATTATTATTATTATTATTATTATTATTATTATTATTATTATTATTATTCAGACGCGGCGATGACGTAATAAAACGTTGACTCTTAACTGTGATGCAGAGGAAATGATACCATGGCAACTGCAGACCAATGAACACTTTTAATGAACGGGAACAGATAACGGCCTGCATCACCCAACATCTCACCGATTCCGCGTCGTCCGTTCATCAGTCGTCTTCCGAGTCCCTCTTTGCCAACATCAACTTCACGTACATCAAATTCACGTAATTTATTAACATACACGAAAAGGTAAGTGAGAACTTTCTGGGTAGTTCAGACGTCAGTTTGGGTTCAAAACCGGGGGGAGGAGCCTGCCCCGATGCCTTATACACGCTGAAGGAGGTAATAATTTCCTTAATAGGAATTCATGCACAGCTGTCGTTGCTGCACTCGACATCGCAAAAGCGTTTGATAAAATTGGTCACTATATGGCCTGTTTCTGAAATTGGTAAGAAGGCAAACTCCCTGGCATTTTATAGAAGTTTTACTCAACTGGTATGCCAAATGTCAGGGGCTTCTATCCCTATTTAAGGCGGGCGCAGCTGCGCCCGGAAAAAATGGGGGGAGAGGATATTTTGCTACTAATCTGAACTGAACCGAGACTGATATTGATTCAAAATAACACTGACCGTGAAGTAATCAATGATAGCTATGCCTAATACAAAGGATTAAAAGCTGAATATAATACTAAGTCTACAAGGGAGCAAATTAACAGGGGGAATTTTCAATTTGGGGGGATTTGTAATTTGGGGGGAGTATTGAGCCCGGCTGCAAGGGGGGATAGAAGCTGCTGCCAAATGTAATGTTATGGTTAGATGGGTCAGGGCTTTTTTGTGCCGGAACGAGGCGGAACGGGGTTCCTGAAAATTTGAACGGCGTTCCGGAAAATCTTAAGACTGGTATTTTTGGCAAAGTTCAATTGAGTTAACTATTTTCTGTTTGGAAGTGACTCCTGTGTACAGTTGCAATAGGATTTAGATAAAATTACAGTTGAACTCTGTTACTTGATATTTGAAAATTCCAATAAAATTTTATCTAAATCCTACTGCAACTGTGAGCCAGCAGTCCCTTTGGGGCCGTTTGCCCATATTCTTATGGGCAATTTGCTAGCATGAATAGAATAATTCTGATGATTAATTTTGTCCTTGAAAACTTATAGCATAGTTATTATTATTATTACATAGATAATTTATGAAATGCTATAGCATAGCTAAGGCTAAAGTCGAATTTTACATCAGCAATTCGTCGGTTCGTACAGAAAGATGGTCCTGGATTTTCCAGTAACTATTCATAGGAGACACGAAAAAGTTACTATTACTTTGTTACTACTATATGTTTCATTTTTATTAGAAACAGAAGAAGAAGCAGAAACTGAAGGAGAAGCGGATAAAATATGATTCGTGCAATTCACATACCTTTTATTATCTTTTGGATAAGTCGTGGAGTTTCAGCCATGCATTCAACACAAGAAGAATCAATCAATTATTATGCTGGAATTATTAATGTTATCATATTGAGTCACAGATGTTATTATGTGATCCAGAAGATCAGGACTGAAACAGAAAGTGTCAAAGAACTATTTAATAAGTTACTTAGAATTGTAATATGTTCTGTCATTGTTACTGTAATTGGTTCAGTAGGTTCATTTTTTTTGAGAATTGCTGAGAAGAAATTGCCAAGTAATACTTTGCAAATCCTCTTCATTTGCCTTGGACTCACACTTTGCTTTGTGTTTGAAGAACATGCGATGCAGATCAGCCTAAAACTCTACACATGGCTAAAAATTTTACACATTGGACTCAAGAGCTTAGCAATGGGAACTATACCAAATTATGTCTTGTACTTTTCTATTGGACTTTTATGTACTTTTCATGAAATCGTAGAAGCAAAATTTATGTGACAGAAGTGTGAAACTCCAGTTAAAAAACGGAAAATATGTCATCCATGTAAAAAAAGAGAAAATAAAAGAACAGTACCTGGGGTCGAGTTCAAGAACATTGAATGGGAGCTATACCAAATTATGTCTTGTACTTTTCTATTGGACTTTTATGTACTTTTCATGAAATCTTAGAAGCAAAATTTATGTGACAGAAGTGTGAAACTCCAGTTAAAAAATGGAAAATATGTCATCCATGTAAAAAAAAAGAGAAAATAAAAGAACAGTACCTGGGGTCGAGTTCAAGAACATTGAATGGGAGCTATACCAAATTATGTCTTGTACTTTTCTATTGGACTTTTATGTACTTTTCATGAAATCTTAGAAGCAAAATTTATGTGACAGAAGTGTCAAACTTCAGTTAAAAACTGGAAAATATGTCATCCATGTAAAAAAAGAGAAAAGAAAAGAACAGTACCTGGGGTCGAGTTCAAGAACATTGAGTACGAGAAGCTTCAGGTAGCACTGACAGATCTGCAGGGAGCGTCACCTTGGTGACATCGAGATGCAGGTGCTTATAACACTTCTGACAGTTACTTTCTCTTATGGCGTTAACTTTGATTTGTTCTCTGTGAAAGTTATTTATGTTTACATCATGGACCTTGGACGTCTCTTTGGTGCCAAATCCCTGTCAATACTGGGGCTGATAAGTCACTTCATGATATTACACAGTCAGTTTTAAATCGGGACAGATCTTTTATGTCACATATTCATTCTGTGTATGTGTAAGTAAGTCAGCCAAACTACTACAACACAACTTGAATACTTGACAGAGTGCACCAACTTTTTCACACACACACTCGGGATCGTCATATTTTCGCTGTTAAAATGTTTAAATGAAATTATTATTCGGTTAGGATTGGATCTTTGCAGCTGCTGAGACCTTTGCTTCGATTGTCTATTGTGAACCTTGGGACGGTGAAGCGGCCTTTCTTCTGTTGGAGCGGTATGCTGGTCGGCAGTCTCGGCACGTGGTGGTGTTGCGAGAGATTGTCTCAGAGATCGCCATCCAGTCTGCACTGGGAACCAGCTTCTGACCTACAGTGCCAGAAAGGACTCATCTTGTCTCCCGGTACGTTTAAAATATTCGTTTTTATCATTCAACAGGAGATTAATGCATTGATGATGATGATGATGATGATGATGATGATGAGACTTGATTCCTTTGGAGATTAATACGTTGGAAATGTCGGAGGAGGGTGACCAGTTACCGAGGGAATGCCACAAGTGCAATGAAATAAGATTTGTTGCGATGCATTTTATTAGTATATCTCTGGTATTACTATATAGGTTTGCAGGTTCAATTATATCGATAATTTAGTTAAAATGCACAGAGCAGATTGGCACAATATTTGAAATCTGACACTTTGTCCATGTCACATAGGTTTTTTCATATACCATTTAATTTAAGTACTAACTAGCTAGACCATGGTTTTCCAAACTTTTTGGAACTGTGACCCACTTCAGCAACCTTTTAACATACTGCTACTCTGAAAACATGTTGTCATCTAAAAGTCGATAAAAACTTAGAATCATTTTAATATAAGCCATGTATGGAGGATTGCAGGCATATAAATTTTTTAAAACCTTAGCCTACTTGCAACTTTCAAGGCTTGTGACAATGTGGAATTGTTAGAAAATGACACTTTTGAATCTAATTTTGCTCTACCCTGTGACCCATTAGACTGAGCCCTGCGACCCACAGTTTGGGAAATGCTGAGTTAGACTATTGGTTTCTATAAATAATGAAAGGTTATAATTCTTAAATTTTGGATCGGGAGGAAGGCAGCCTTTCACTGTCGTGTGGATATTATCGACAAGGCGCTTCTATCCCTGCTCAAGATGAAAGTTCTAAAGACTTTGGAGAATGGAGTGAAACTTCTGATGTACCTGATGAAGTGCTAGGAGATTTCAAGCGATTCAGAATTTCACAGAATTTGGTAGACAAACTGAAGGGTAATAGAGCCTTCTTTGTGCTTTTCCAAGTTCTAGAATTTTTAGTTTACCAGTAGTTAGTTTTATAGATCAAACATACTTTTGTTGACTCATTCTTGTTATTGCACATGTGCACACGAGTGCATGCATGCATGTGTGTGTGTATTCTCTTATTTAAAGCTACCTGTGTGTCATTGCACTGATTAGTGTTTAATGTTATTCTTTCAGCTGCTGGTATTGAGTTTCTTTTTCTAGTCCAGACGAGCACATTTGATCTTATTTATGATGGCTGTGATGTCATTGTGCAAGCAAGTAAGCAGTTTTTTCCTGATATCATAAATTTTCTCACTAAACTGCACTTTTAATTTTATTATTCACTAAGATTGATGGTGGTAAGATTCTTATCGTGCAATTGGAAGGCAACAGGTTTGAATCGGACCATAGCCAACGCAATTTGCCCCCCCCCCATCCCTAGATGTCTTTGAGGGGGCAATGGAAAACCATCATCTCATTCCTGGATGGAAAAAAGACAGTTGAACCTGCTTTAGAGCAGATAACTCACTCATCATCATCTCATCATCACATTTGATTTAATGTAGTGACCAGGTCTTTGACTAATTATATCTGCTGTTACCTGATTTGAAATTGTTGGGTGAAAATGTTTTTGTATTGTTTTCAGGAACTGGGTCTAGAAAAACAGTGAGTATTTTTCTTCAGTAGACTTTACAATTAAATTATAAAAGACTTTTTATGTAATTTAACTTTTAACTCAGCTCAAATTTATTCAACTATTGCAATTCATGATATGAAATAATCTATTAAATCTATTCACTCAAGTCACCTGGCAAATAACCTCAAAATACCTCTCACTAGAATATTGATTAGTTTGAGTAGGTTTTAAATCCATGTTGAGCAGATGGGCTGGTAGTAAGAAATGTTATGAGGAACTAATGCAGAATTATTAGTTGCAAGAGGCAATTTGAATTTGCTTAGCTGCAGTCTAGTCCATTATGGCTTGTAGCTTTATGCAGTAACTATAGCTCTTTTAAAATTTCATGTTAGATTGAGCAAAAGATTGTACATTAGTGCATGCTGTATACAAGCGTATACTTCGTATGAAAACCCTGAACATTGATTCCTGAATTTCATAAAAAAAGCAAGCTTCTGTGTCAGGTTTATTGAGATCTCTGGTTATCTGTTGGCAGTATTTTGATATTTGCTTGGTTGTCTTCAAGACAAATCAGTTTTGGTTTTAGTGATTTTTAAAGTTATGGTCAGTTATGAAATATTGTTTTATTTTTCATATCTTTGAATTTGAAACTATACAGAAACTGCTTCTGATACTTTTAGCTTTCATATGCCATTCCTTTGGTAGAAACGCTTAGACTTGCATCAAACAGTACCTCTGGCTGCCCACCGAAGGTGAATTGAATCATAGCAGACTATTATTGCAATTAATGATATATTGCCTTGTAAAATAAAATATAGATGTTGCACTGAAACGCTCTGCAATGTTTAGATTTTCTTATTGTTCATAATTGCAGATCAATTAAATCCGAATTTGATTTTCTGCACGTTGTTTTAGTGGAGGCTCTAGCGGGCTTATGTTTTTGAGATATTTGATGTACAAAAATAGTCTTGACATTCGATCTTGATTTTTAGTTTGTTTCATTTGACTTGTTTCTTTTCTGCTGTCTGATTAGTAACAAATATTTGAGGCTGCAAGGTTCTAATAATTTTGAGAATTGTAGAGTTGAATTATGTTATTGTATTTCAATCTTTTGATGGTCTTGAAATATAATTAAAAACCTGAAATATGGTTTTTATGATTTTTAAAACCATCTTGTCAACGTTTTTAGGAGAAAGTTCTAGTTATTCAAATATGATCAATACGTTGTTACTATAGCTCAGCGGTTCTCAAGTGTTTTAGGATTTCTTGCGTGGTGGTCCCTTAGAAATTTTTGTGATGACTCGTGGACCTTATAAAATTTGAATTTTGAATTAACTGTAATTAACACATAGACATTTGTCAATCAATTAGTTGATCAGAAAATTGCAAATCTTAGTCATCAAATTTAAATTCAGATGGTATCAGCACTCTTAGAGCCATCAGTGTGTTTTGTGTTCTGAGGTGCTGGTGGGAATTCTTGAGAAAGTAATCCCTTAACGGTCCCCCTGATGTATTGGCGGTCTCATGGGGACCGCGGACCCCAGTTTGAGAAGCACTGCTATGGCTAGTAGGCATTAAAGCATTTATCTTTTAGCTTCTAGTTTAGACTCCAACTTGTGAACTTGCTCGCCAAGTGGCTGATGTGATAGATTCCGTTAGCGACATGTTAGTGGCGTGTGTCTATGGTGGAGCACCTTATGGACCTCAAGGTTAGTGTCTTTCAGTTCTTCTGTCTTGCATGTTATTCAGGTCACTGTTGATGTATTGCAGATTAATAGGCATTCTTGCTAATGTCATTTTGTATTTTAAAATTACTCTTGTGCAAAAAAGTTTCGCCCATGCTCAAATTCGAACGTCGGGCCTGGCGCTAATGTCTGGTGTCAGGCAGGCAGTGACACAGACAGCTTATGCCACAGGTGGCTCATGCTATTAATCTTGAGTAGGTTAACATTGCTTTCTCTTGACCCACGTTTTACCTTTGCAGCCAAAGCTTCTATTCATTTACCACCACCTACTAGTGAATGAAGGCTGAGTCATTGGGCTGCAGTGGATTTTGGGTAGCAAGAAATAATCTGTTGCCATTAGCCATTTTGTTGTTTTATTCTTCTTTATTATTTAACTCTTGACTTGCAGTTAATGAACTTTAGTTTATTTTTGCTTGTTGATGTTAACAGAGTCTAAGATACATTCTGGAGTTGATGTCATTGTTGGTACACCCAGTCGTATACAGGATTTCGTGGAGAAACATGTTTTGAAATTGAAATCGCTGAGTCATGTGATTCTTGATGAAGTGAATTGAATGCTAGACATGGGTTTTATGGATTCTGTTGATTCTATTCTAAAAGAAAGATATATATCTGGTAGGATCACAAGGTGTTAATATATGTGTGTTATTATGTGTGTTAATGTATGTGTTAATGTATGTGTTATATATTATGTGTTATATATATGTGTTATATATATGTATATATATATATATATATATATATATATATATATATATATATATATATATATATTGTGCTGCCCAGTTGTTTGACTTTATAATATTTTTAATTCAGAATTTTCAGGTCATGAGCATTGTCAGTTCTGATGAAATTTGTTGCCCTGAACCTCAGCCGTGATTTTCATGTTTAACTACTGTATATTAATACAATTTTAAAATTTTTGAACAGTGTGGTCTTGCTAATTTTGCAGTTACTGTATCATCCTGAAAAATCTGGGAAGGAGGTTGAAAGGGTTGAAAAACTTTTGTGGGCAATATCTGTTGCAATTTTTAGCAGAGGGAAAATTGTCAATTGAATGTGTTGGAAATGATCTGATGCTTTGATTTTGTCGCTGAGGATTTGTGCTAAACTTTTACTTTTGAGCAGTTGTTTTTAAATCCATTGAATTTCAGTGATTGGTTTGCCAGCTTCTTATAAGTCACTGTATTCTTTCTTTTATTAAAATTACAACGAAATATTGGGCCAGTTATTTAGATAATTTAATAGTACTTTTTTATATGTTGTTTGGGTGACAGCGGGCTTGAATCTTGTGATTATATTATATTATATATATTATATTATATTATTATGCCGGATGATGTGATTAATACAAATTCTGTTGGCTGCTTTGAGAAACTCCTAAAGAATCACACTTATTTAACATATCTTATAAGTGACTCCTATGTGAAGCGTGCTTGGCTTTAGCTCCAGTTATGTTACTGCGCTATATAAATTGTCATAAGTAATAATAAAAAATAAAAAAAAAAAAATAATAATCTATATATATTATATCTTATATCTTATACCAGGGGTGCACAACCTTTTAAGGACGAAGGGCCACATTTTTCGGTTCCGAGACTCCGCAGGCCACATGCGCTTTTTCTAACGCAGAAGTGGTACATTGACAGTAACCGTTAATAGCAATATTTTAATATGGTTATGGATAAAATTTAATTTGACAGGACTAATGGAATTAAAAGAATTTCTGACGAATACAATCAATCCAGTAGAAACATCTGAAATTGAAATGATTAGTGCTTAATTTAAATGTAGAATTAAAGTTTAAGGCCTTGTTAATCAAAAAATACTATGACCATACTTGTGATGTGAATCAGTTAGTTATAATATGCAACTGAAAATTCAGAAGGTATTTATGATACACAGATGTTAACAGTTCTGCTGATACTGGTACAGTGTACTTGGTATTAAAATTTATTGTAAAAACTCAAGAAGCTTTGTGGTGTAATTCAGGTTCTGATAATCACAAATTTTCCATCTAACTGAGTAGAGAACTCTAGATTGACTTAATAATGAGTTCATAATATTGTGTGCTGTTTTGCACTTTCCATTCCTTCCGGAATTTATTTCCGGTATTTATGCAATTTTTGCTTTTAATGAGTCATGACACTTCTTTAATATCTACCATGATCATGTTACTGGGACATGTGGTTTATTCATAAAGTTTATTAGAATTTGACTTAATGCATGCCTTGCTGTTTAATCAGCAATCACAGTTGAAGTTATAGAAATTTGAATTTGTTATACTGCTGATTTTACTAAAATTTATTATTGTTCTTAGTCTTGACCAATCAACTTCATTAATTAATATCACCCATGTCAATTTTAGTGCCTGAATTTTGATGCTTAGAATTGAACTAGATAATGACAGGAAATGAATTAAAAGTTGTGCAATCCGTAATGTTTTACAAGTTGTGACATTTAGCTTTGCAATTCCTGGGGTATCGCAGTCACTTATGTCATTTTAATTATCAAATAAGTGGGACATCTGTGTATGATGAGGTTGTTAGACTAAAATTCCAAAATATGGTTTATGCACCATTGCTAACTAAGAGCTCGGCCTATCCTCCTAACGGTACGGCTCATTAGGAGATACAGTACGCTGTGGAGATATAACTTACGAGTTTTTTTACTTTTTTCCCGGACAGTGGGCAGATGGACCCTAGGATAAAAAGTAAGCCACGCCTATTGCAAAGATGGCGACAATTCTTGACGAGCAAAACGTTCTGTCAAGTGCTTTCACCTTTGATCCATTCTCCACGATCTTATATTAGTTATCCCCTCCCCAACCACTCAACTGTTCTGCACAAGTCCCACGAACGGTCCCAGTCCAAAATAGGGGCAGCCGTCCCCCTAGTTTCTATGCCAATGCCGCTAGTAGATGATTGCACTAGCTAGTGGTTAACATTTTTGGGTTAGACCTATGATTAATTTTTCCGAATGCAGCTGCATGATGGTCGAAAATTTAAGAAGTACATAGGCTAGTCCAAACAAACACTTGTCAGACGATTGGCGGCATAGGCGTTATATTTATGTTAACGGTATAGTCTGGCCTATAGGCCTATGGATACCGTATTCAAGGTTCAAAACCTAATTAATGCATTTTAGGCTCTAAACTGATATAGGAATAGATTGCGGGCACTTCTATTAAGGGGTCGTCCATAAATGACGTAACGCGATTTTGGCACTTTTTGACCCCTCCCCTTACGTAACGCGACGTAACAAAAAGTCAGACATAACAACGGGTCGACCCCCATTTTCGTCTTCCGAAAAGTTTTGACAAGCAAAAATATGACCATTCATCCTATTTTCCCTCTCCAAACATACTGACAAGCAAAAATAAGGCCATCCTTGTATTTTCCCTCTCCAAATACCCTGACAAGCAAAACAGATAGTCATGCACTTAAAAATGTTGTGTTGTTGCGTTACCTCACATTTACGGAACCCCCTCGTCACACTTCGTAACAATGTCCGGACCCCTACCCCTAGGCGCGTTACGTCATTTTGTGGACGAGCCCTAAAGGGGCTGTCCATTAATTGTCAATTTTTGGGCAGTTTTTGACCCATCCCCCTTGTCAACAACTTCAACTTTCAGTGACCGCCGTCACCGCCCTATAATTATGTCAAAAACTTTTGACCACCGCCCCAACTAATATCAGTGACAGGTCTCCTAAAAAGTTTAGAAGGTTATTATTTTTGCGGCGATGGCCATTTTCCCTTTCTTTTGTTTATCAATTAAGTGTCATAATGTGGTGATGATGACCTTGCTTTTTCGCTTGTCAGGCTTTTTCCATTATAATAATGAGTGGCGGCTCTAGGATTTGGCAAGTGGGGCCGTTGGGGGCAATTTCTAATCATGGGGCCAACCATTTGTTGTTTTGTTTATCAATTAAGTATAGGGTCATAATGGGGGTTATGAGGGACCTTGCTTTTCGCTTGTCAGATAATTTTTCCCATTATTTTTATAATTTGTAAATTCCACTGTCAAAATTCCTCCTATTTTTTGATCATTTGGACAGCCCCTAAAATACCGTCATTTGTCAGCAACTGTCAAACAATGTTTTTTTATAAGATTTTCCGCCTATTTTGTTGACGTGAAAATTGGCTGACAAGCAAAAATGCAAACAGCCTTGTCAGGTCTGAAAAACAGTGAAATGACGGTTTAATACAGGGCATTATGCTAACACGGACATCCCGGAATAAGCGTCCACGTTGTCCGAATCACGTCTGTGCAGTGGCGTCGCGCAGCAATTTGGGGAGGGGATGCCCATTCCCGACGCGAAAATGTCTGACGAGAAAAAAGGTCATCGCCAGCTTAATGAGGCATAGACATTTTGGGGGGAATGTCCAGGCATCTCCAGGCCACCATTGCGCGACGCCTCTGCGTCTAAGAGAATCACAAGACGTTAAGCGACTTAGGCCCCAAGTCTCGACCGGTACAGATGCAAAGGTCTGCGTTAACCGAAGAGTCCAGTTGACGATCTTTTTTTTGCTTGTCAGCCGAGTCGCCCAAATGGCCCAATGGGGTTACGCCACTGGATGCAAAGGTCTGGTTAACCGAAGAGTCCAGACGAATCAAGACTCTGTAGGCCTATTCAGAGAATCAAGACTCGAGAAGGCTTTTCGAAACCGTCGAGATCGAGACTCTTTAATTCACACGCGGCAGTTGACTGAAAAAACCAGTGTGGCCTTAGACAGTGACTTTTTACTGGTTTTGCAGTAGTTTAATTAATAACTAGGAAGCTGCATAACAACCAAAGCGTCCCTAGACATAAAGACCAAACTGATTAGACCCAACTCCTTGACTATCTTTCTTTGGCTGACTGGGAAACGCTGGCCGATCAGCTTAATTCGCGAGCAAAACTAAAATTGAACAGCAACTATCTCGTAAATTGATTCGGAGATTTAGTCAAAGTACTTGCGTCTATAGGCTACAACAGTAAAATATATAGGCCCACAGTATGATATACGCCTATGACATTGAGGTAGGTTAATGTTGCGGGTATAATTTTTGCACTTTTGAATAATTAGGCCTAGGTCTAATCAATAAAGTCCGATTTGTCATATTAGACAAATACTGTAGCTGGAAATAAATGTTGTCCTATAGAGATTTGCTATTTCGCTATAATTTTACTATAAAATTCACACACTACTGTAAGCCTAATTCTGAAATTCATGCAGACGCGATAGGCTTCGATCGAGGCTAATGACATAAACTCGCCACGTTAATACTGTACTCTTTATTTTCTTGTGGCTCTTTGGAGACACTTCCGAGACAGGCTATTTCCCAGGAATTTGCTTTCGGGGTAGGAGTGTCCATAATTGCAGGGTGTGTCAATGTCCAGTGTTTCATCTAGACTCCTTGGACCCAGAGGCAATAGAAATGGGCGGGGAGGTGGCGGGGGTTCGATGCTTGGACCGGGAAAAGGAAAATACAAGTCAAAAATATTATGATTTCCGTTGTCGTCTCTTCCGTTTTCATATATACAGCTCATTCTATTTTTGTGGAGTCAGTAATAGTGGCTAAAGTTTTAATTTCCTGAGGTCACAGTGAGGTGAATTTTCCTCTTTAGAATTTTATATGAATATTTTTAACATCAGTCTGTTTTGGTGATAGAAAACATCACCCCGGGGACCTGGGAAGGGGTTTAGAGGCATGGGGTGTATGTCACAAATCGGGTGTAGGAAATTGGACAACAAATCGGGGTGGTGTAGGAAAATCCCTGTTTGGGGACAAGGACCTGCCACCAAAGAAGTCTCGGTAACGAAGGGTCGTTCACATATTACGTCATCAACCGGGATAGGGCATAGGTCTGATGACGCTGTCACGCTGGAAAGGGATTTGATGAACATGGCGTCATGATCCGTCATCACATCTGTTCAGCTTCAGCCGTACTTAGTCACTGTAGCCTAATGCATAGGCCCAAAGGCCTAATATTTAGCTGTGATAAGAAATCGCAATGGCGGTTTTGCTTATCATAATTTGAAACAATCATGTGATTACATTTTCCTACAAATTGCAATAGGCTCGTTAACTTATAATGACAGCAAAAACATTTTAAAAGATTATCCGCTTATAAGTAAAGTCCTTCCCGACTCCCAAGTAGAGGTGGGTCGATTAAATCGAAATCGTAATAGAAATCGCGATTTTTGGAAAAACCGAAATCGAAATCGACACGATTATTAAATAAAGCGAAACAATCGATAATCGTCGAAAAAATAATCGAAATCGCGATTAATTTTCGATTATTCCCGTAAGTTATATTATACAATATTTCCGATTCAAAGAAATATCAATTTACCGTTGATTATCAGATTTTCATTGAAACTGGTAAGATGCTCGCTTCGCTCGCGCTCGCTTCGCTCGCAGTGCAGGATAATACTAATCCAATACCTATACCTAATACCCAATCATTGAATTCATGCTGAACAACATTTCAATTTAGCCAAGCTCTGCGCCACGTAATAATTAGGCCTAAGTACGTTAAAATCACGCAACTGTGGCCATTTGTGACGCTGTACACGTATTTTTTGTGTACGTTAAAATGTACGTTAAAATTGCGCAACTACCTCAGGCTGCGAACAACTGTTACCAATAGCAACGTCGTCCAACGCCCACCCCTCTGACGCTGCAATGACTCGACTAAACCGTGTTAAACTACGATTCTACGAACAATTGTTACCAATAGCAACGTCGATCTTCGAACATCGTCCACCAACGCATCGCGACGTAAGGACTAAACGGTCTAAACCGTTTACCAATAGTCAACCAATCAGAACGCTTGAAGGTAACAGACAGAGAGACATACAGATAAGGATCTTAATATTATAGATGGATTCAACTGCGTATAAAGACAGGCACCATCTTTCTGGATTTGACAGCAGCTTTCGATGCGGTGTGGCATGCGGGTTTAATGACAAACTCGCTCAATTTGCCACCCTGGTTCTGTCAACTTGTGGAATTACTAATCTCTGACAGACGGTTCTTAGTTCACTTGGGAGAAGATGTCAGCTCCTGGAGACGTCAGCGAAACGGTCTAACACAGTGTTCAGTTCTAGCACCTATGTTATTCAATTTGTAGGCTTATAGGGCTACACACGACGTTACCGGATACCATAGGTAGGAAGTTTGGATACGCTCGATATCGTCTTGCCACCCAGGCTCGATCCTTTAAGGAGATTGAAGACCAGGGTTATTTCTAGGATTGTGAATTGACGGTGTCGGGAAAATCTGGGGTGTGTTTATTTCTAGGATTGTAGGATTGTGAATTTGGGGATCGGGAAATCTGGGGTGTGGCGTCAAGTCTCTACCGAAAAAGGCTGTCAAAAAACAAATCTTATAGAGACTCACAAAAGTCTGACAAGCAAAAAGTCATCCGAGGATAAAAGTTGTGGGGTGTAGTCATTTGGGGCAGGCCTCTTCAGAGGCTGAAGGAGGCCCAGGCCAGTTGGAATTTGAGGCCTAGCCTTCCCAACAATTAAAATTTTGACAAAGTGAAAAGGTAATCGCCAATTTTGAGGACCGCAGAATACCTTTAGCTTTCCCAAAATTGTCAACAAGCAAAATAGGTCATAATTTTGGGGCCCCTTCTAAACAATCCCATAGACAAAGGAAACAATTACAAATGATTTGGCCCTCCTCCTCTGAATGGGCCTGTTTGAGGGTGTTCAGGCTAATCAATATGTATTCCGTATGCATACCATTTATAATTTTGAGGGGTGTCGACCTCAAAACATTTTAAAAGATTATCAATTTCGATACACAGAGAAGAATACAGGCAATTTGAAATCGAAATTATATTAATAATCGTAATCGTAAAAATAATCCTTCCCGACTCCCAAGCTCTCGAGGTTCCTAGGGCGGCGCTGATCTCCGTTTCAAGGCCCTCAGCCAGGCGTCTGGTGCAGATTACATGATACAGGGCCAGTGTTCTCGTGTAACTTGCATTTTATTCCACGGATTAATCCGCTACTCACTTGCCACCACCATCTGGCGTCGCGTTACGTAGGAGGGGAGGGGTCAAAAAAGTGCCAAAATCGCGTTACGTCATTTATGGACGATCCCTAAGCAATGCAAAGGCCTGTCGATCAGTGGCGGCTCCACCGGGGGGCCAGTGCCCCCCTCTTGAGTGCCTGGGCCCCCAGTTGGGACCCTATACTTAATGCTACATACATTAAACAATGTATGGTTGGCCCCATGATTAGAAGTTGCCACCCCAACGGCCCCCCACTTGCCAAATCCTAGAGCCGCCACTGCTGTCGATGTTAGCTGGTCAATGTGCGTGAAACTGTACATGGTGAAGTCTGAAGCAATTTTAAGCAATAACCTGCATTGATAGCCAAATACATCGAGTAATAGGAGCCTGTGGTGCCCAGGCATTTGCCAAATTTGTGGTCTAAAAAAACTTCATAGTATTGCATGATACTGTATAAGGAAAACAATTATCATACATAATTGCTGAATATGCATTTACTAGTACTACACTCAACTTATAGATATTGCCATTGATTTATCATTTATCAATGAGAAAACTATATAATAGTAGGTTTAAAATGTTCTAAATTAATTATCAAAAGGCAGACTCACTTTTTAAGTGTTAAAAGACACTTTAATTGGAGACCAAACTGTTATACATCAGTAAGATTTATATCAGGGTGTTGGGAATGGAGAATCCCATCATCCCCAAAATTTTCTGTGTGCTGCCACTGTTGATATGCATATGTAGGATATAATTATGATCTTGTGTGCAAGTGTTTGTATGGCCAAATTAATTAAACATAGACAAATAGAATGTGGGCAATGTACTGGGCACAAATAACTTAATTGAAACTAGATGATGTTAATATTGCAGTCATGAGCAGCAAACAAAAGAGACGCAGAAAATATAGGGGAGCTCAACTAAGAGAGAGCGAAAGAAATAATGAATCATCCAAAGGACATCAAGAAGAAAAAGGCCATGAAGAAGCAGGTGCCTCAAAAAACTCAATACGACAAGAGGACAATCAACCAAATGCAACAAGTCACCCAGTGCTGCACATAAACGATCAATTAATTGCCTCCAATGAACCAGCTACTCAAGTAGACAATCAACATCCGTATAACCCAGCTCAAATTTCAACAACGGTTGATCTTTCTGAACAAGGCGCTTCCATGTTTCCAATGAATCTGCTTGAAAGCAAGTATTACTTGAACTGAATCCTATGGTGTCTTACCGTATCTAACCTATAAATTAATCCATAGATTTGCTTACAGTGTGAAAAACTGACAATTTATACATATGATCCCAGGTGATCAAGAACCTCTCAAAACAATTAAATTTGCTACTAATATACTTAAAGACCCATTTAGGATGCTTAGAAACCATTACTGTACAGCCATGAAGGGTAAATAGACCAGCTCCTCTAACCTAGCCAAACTACCCTCAGGTGACAGTACTGCCTTATGTAAAAATTTGTTTCATTTTTACTGAAAACATAAAATATTATTTCTTTTATACACCATATCGTTAAAATACACTTAAATGCATGCATAAAAAGTTGTCTGCAGGTGGTCTTTGCCCTTAAAAAATGCAAGGCTTCCTCCTACATATCATGCACTTGACCAAATATCATATCCTAGATGTGTACTATTATTGCATTATTATACCACTTTACCCTACCGCTAGAAAACACCAAAATTCATTGGAAGAGCTTGAAATTCAAGTCCACAATTCAGGAGCTGTAATGAAAAAATATATACTGAGGTGACTTAGAGTTCTTGAACAACATAAAGGCAAGATCTGGTTAACCAGAGGGAGACTGTATGATCCAATTCTCAAGTCAGAGGTGGAGACTGCAATAGAAAAACTGAAGAACAACAAAAGCCCAGGCCAAGATGGGATAACAGCAGAACTCCTAAAAAATGAAGAAGACCTCACTCAAGAGATTTGGTGAGCATGCAGTATGGTATAATAGAATGAGAAATGGCCAGAGGAGTGGGCTAAGTCAATAATGATCATGATACCAAAAAAGGGTAACACAAAAGAATGATCATATTACTGATCAATCGCCCTCCTATCTCATCCAAGTAAGATTCTCCTGACCATTATCCTTCAAAGACTGAAGGGCAAGTTGGAAGCGGGTCTATCTGAGGAACATGGTGAGTTCAGAAAGGGAAACAGCACAATACAACAAGTCCTGGCATTACAACTGCCAATGGAACAAGCACATGAATTTGGAAAATGCATCTACAACTGCTTTGTAGACTACAGAAAGGCCTTTGACTCGGTGTGGTATGACTGGCCTCTGGGTAATTCTTGAAAGCATAGGAGTCAAAGGTAAGCTACTACAGTGTAAGATTCTAGTGCAAGCTGTATGAGGCAGCCAGGGTCAGTGTTCGATACAAAGGCTACGATGTCAAATGTAAGATTGAGTCCTACTGCTTGTCCCTCCTCCGTCAAAGACCTCCAAGTTTGGAGAAAGGTCATCTGTTACTTTGGAACTCGTTACCTGACGTTGTGTGGAAGCTGTCTCAGAGGAACTTAAAAACACACCTATTTAATATAGATTTAACTGATAGATCAGATTTAACTGATAAATTTTGTCAAAGTGCCTTAGCCTTGTTTAGCGCTGGAGAAATTGTCTAGAAATAATAATAATAATAATAATAATAATAATAATAATAATAATAATAAGGGCAAGATTGGAGACTGGTTCAAAACGTTAGGATCAAGGCAAGGAAACCCCCTTTCATCCCTTCTGTTCTTAATATTGCTAGAATGGGCAATGGAAACAATGGAGAAAAAAGAACAGGGAGGAATCACCGTTAACAGCATAAAAATTAAAGATCTGCAATAAGCTGATGTTGTTGACTCCTGACATCTCAACCAGAAGAGTTACAGTGAATGCTGGACACATTCAACAAAACTGGAAACGAATTGGGTCCCTCAATCAACGTCAGCAAAACCAAAGTAATGGCAGTTGGGAAATGAATAAGACCAATGAAGATCAAAGTAAGAGACCAGGAGATAGAATTGGCTACAAAATTTGTCTATCCTGCAGCTTGCTCTGCACAGACAGAGATTGCAGCCCAGAGATATGACACAGAATAGGCCTTGCAAGCAGGGCCTTAGGAAATTATGGCACAGTGAAGGACTTTATACCAGAACCAAACTGCAGCTCTTCAACATGTGCGTCTTCTAAGTCTTGCTATATGGAGCAGAAATCTGGACCCTAAAATCAGAAGACAGCACATGCCTGGCAGCATTTGAGATCCGGTGATACAGGCGTATTCTGAACATATGCTGGGAGCTCGGGATCACCAATGAAGAAGTAAGACGTCAAATTGGTGCAGTACAAGAAATTGTTGCCACAATCGAAACAATCAAAAGGAAAAACTACAGACGTTTGGGCATATTGCCAGGATAGAAGACAAAAGATTAACCCCTTTACCGTCCATTTAAATTTTCATGCCATCACCATACTGGCCATTTATTTTTGGAGAACAGTGTATTTCAAAGCTGAATTTAAATTTACTATATCTCCGATTATATAAAAGCTAGGAAGATGAGTTATACACCATTGTTTAGTTTTTCTAGTGCTCTTTCTAACCATCCATGCTAATATAAATAATTTGAGAGTAGGGTCCACTCTATGGCGTAAAAAATTCCCCCTGAAAAAAATTTAAAACCTCTCCAGCAAAAATTTTTGAGTGGTAACCAAAAGTTTTAAAATCAGATCATTTTTGGTAGAAATATACTTTTAACCTGAACACCCCTTTGTTAGACACACACATGCAGTTGAGTCTTACTTTAAAGTAAGTCTTACTTTGTAAAAGCACATGTGTCTATTAGATCAAAATCCCAAAGATACCACACATAAATATGAAACAAATGCTGCTACCTATCGAATAATACATATCTAAAAGTTATTTGCATTATGACGGGTTAAGGAGTCATAGACGGTTTACGAGTTTACGAATGACTCCGAAAGTTGCATGATGCCTTTAGGCGTCACAGCCGTTTAACGGAAGTTAATGCTTGACGCCTATAGACGTCGAAGCTGGTAATGGAAGGTGCAATGGAAGAATCCAGAATGCAAAGACAGCCTAGAAGATGGAAAGATGACGTCATCGAGTGGACTCGGATAAGCATTGGATATGCTGTACAAGCAGCTCAAAAATGTGTGATATGGTGCCAAACCATGAACAGCACCACTGGTCTCAACAGCTTTAATGGGACTATGAAAAGAATATTGATATCATCTTTATGCGTCGTCCGCTATGAGAGGGTTGGTTTCCAACCAGTCATTTTCCTCCAATTCTCTCTATCTTCTGCTGCCCATTTTAGGGTTCCATAGTGCATAGGTACATATATACCTGCCTTTAAAAAATAAATCACAAATCTAACTTTAGCTGATTGTTCATGAAACTGATTATTCATAAGAAATATTTTGAGTAATTTAATAATTCTTTTTTACTGCAGGAACTGACCTGACTGACATTAATCTGTCACAGAACTATATTCATTTCATACCATCAGAGATAAAGAGTCTTGCTGCATTGAAATGTCTCAACATAAGCTACAATACAATTCAATGCATTCATACCAATGACTTCACTGGGATTCCATCACAAATAAGCTTGCTACAAAATCTGCAAGTTCTTAAAATGTCTCATTGCAACCTTCGCTACATTCCACCAGCCATTTGGAAATGCCGTCAACTACAAGAACTGGACATAAGCCACAATAAGATCAATGTCTTACCTCCAGATGTTGGGAGCCTTATAAAACTTTGTCAACTCAACATGCAATATACAAGCATTACAACGATACCTGTTGAAATTGTCTACTGTCAACAACTGGAAGGAATACAGATGTGGGGCAATGCCATTGAAAGCTTGCCTGATGTACTCCGATATCTGCCAAACCTTCAAACCATTTCAATAAACTTCAGAAATTTTGCATCTGGGATTGACAATTATATGGAAGGATTGCTAAGAAAGGGACAGATAAAATCTGAACATTTGCCCACTGTCATATTTGAAATTTCAGGTCTCAGTCACCTAGACCTTGAGTCTACTAAGATCAATCACCTACCTGCACGATGTTCAAGTAAACTCCAGGAGCTGGTCTTGGCTAACAACTTTTTCCAAATAGTTCCAAATTTAGTTCTAACATCAAACCTACTTTGCTTCCTGGATTTGTCTGGAAATGTAATAACATCATTGCCAACAGAAATAGGAAATCTCACAAATCTTAAAAAGTTCTGGATTAACAATAATAAAATTGAACTGCTACCAAACAGCATAGAAAAGTTGATTGTTTTGGAAGAACTATCATTAAGTAGAAATCTACTCACAACATTTCCAGAAACAATTGGAAACTTGAAGGCATTGCATACACTAGTTGCAGACCACAACTTCATAAGCAGCCTTCCCAACACAATAGGAGAACTGCAAGAACTGCAAACACTGGACCTCACGGGAAATTGTCTTGAGTCTTTGCCCATACAAATGCTTAACATGAAAAACCTCACAGTAGCTCACCAATATCGTAAATTTAGCAAATATGGACTCTGGTTACACAAAAATCCAATAAGTAAGCCACAGCAAGCCATTTGGCAAACAGACAATCTGACTAAGATATATGAATACCTAAAAACTATTCAGGTAGAGAAATTGGAGAGTTCTCAAAGGCAGAAACTTATTGTATTGGGAGGCAGCCAAAGTGGTAAAACGAGTCTTATTAGAACAATAACATCAGAAAAGAGCAGTCTCACAACTCTTCCCACTGAGAGTACTAGTCTGATTGAATTCAGCTCTTGGAAGACTAAGAATAGCATTGACATAGTGATTCAAGATACAGAAGGTGGTGAATATTTTAGAACAACAATCTGTCCTTATTTCTTGGATGCCACAGCTTTGTACCTAATAGTTTTTAATGTTAATGACTACTCAGACGGCTGCTACCAGCAGAGAATAGGCTGCTGGATAGACACACTCCTGCTCTACTGTCCCAATGCAGTAGTTAAAGTTGTTGGAACCTTTTTGGACTTATGTTGCAAAGAGGCAGCAAAGGAAAAACTACAAAGCATTTCAAGTAAGCTTCAAGCTCATCTTGCATGCCAACAGACAAAGGAAACCGATGAAATAAAAATGCTGAATAAAGAAATGCATTTAGATTCAACTGATTCCAACAGGAAGCCACGAACCCAAAAACTTCCACGCAAAACAGCCGATAAGCTACTACAACTTCAAACAGAAATAGTTCTTGTCAGTGCCTCAGAAAATCTCAATGGCATACCAGAACTCATATCCAATCTTGAAGCAACTGTATTCAATAACAATTTATTTCCAAATGTACGCCGAACAGCAAAAAGTAACTGGCATGTTTTCAGCCAGGCCATGAAAGCAATATCAGGATACTATGTAAACTGGAAAAAAATAATCGAGCTTGCTAAAAAATGTGAAATTTTAGAAAGAGAACTTCCAGAAAGTCTTTTATATCTACAAAATACTGGTAAAGTTATCTGGCATGGACATGTGGAAGGATTAAACAAAATCATAGTTCATAGACCAAGAAAACTTGTAGAAATGATGCGATCAATGTTTCGAACTGACATGTCTGACTTTCTTGACTTTGAAAGAAACAGAATATTGAAATCACTGGGGAAATTTGATGAGATATCATTTGGAAAAGCAAAGCAGAACCTCATCACTCAAGGACACATGTGTAAGTCATTGCTAAAATGTATATGTCTCTGTTTTCCTCAAGAGAAGGAGAAAACTGATATAATAAATTTTGCACGCATAATGCAGGAGTTCAATCTGTGTTATTTAGCCCCACAATATGATCAACCAACCCACAAACGAGAAGAACTGCTACCATTTCTTGTAATACCAAGCTACAGTCAAATGAAGTGGTCAAAAGAAGAAGACATACTATGGATAGAATGGTCAAAAGCAAACAAAAGAGAACAAATAGAACTTGGTACAATCTACAAATTTTCAAGAACACAATTGAAACCACTATTTTCAAGATTGTCATGTAAAATAAATTCACTGGTTAAACATCGGCACGACTGGACAGATGTAGTGACTGCTATGGTCAGCAATAATCTGCTGCAAATTATTCATAAAAATGAGCAAATATACATCATACTATGTGGCTCAGAAAAACAAGATCTGCAGATGCTGCTGAATCAGCTAGAAACAATTATGGACACGTTGATATCTTTTTCTCCTGGACTAACATATACAAAGTGCTACAAAGGAACAAATTTTAGGAAGGTACATAGGTTGGCATAAAGTGCCAGAAAATGGATAGCTGTATTATTCATCCTGGAATCATATGAGCATTAGCAGTAACTAAAGTACTTGTTTAATACTGAATTTTTATGTTGAAAATATTTTTCTTAGCATTTATTTGATACTGTGCATTCATTATTTACTGCAAAACAAAATTAAATATGATGTTTCAACAACACATAAATTGATAACTGTCAGTACCGGTAATCATAATATAATGTGTGTGCTTCATAATTATCCTTACAATGTCATTGCCATACTACTAAAAACGCTACTCAGCGTCTGTTACAAGTTATTTGAGAGACTACTACTGAATCACATCGCCACATTGGTAGACAACATACTAAACCCGTTTCAAGCTGGCTTCAGAAAAGGTCGCAGCATCTGTGATCAGGTTGTTGCACTTACAACATACATAGAAAATGGCTATCAGAAGCGCCTAAAGACAGGCTCTGTCTTCTTGGACTTGACAGCATCCTTTGATACGGTTTGGCATGCCGGTTTACGTTACAAACTCTCGATGAATTTCCAACCATGGTTCGTTCGTATCGTGGATTTACTTCTCCGTGACCGACAGTTTCGAGTACATATGGGAGATGACATAAGTTCATGGAGATGTCAGAGAAATGGCCTTCCACAGGGCTCAGTTTTAGCTCCTATATTATTCAATCTGTATCTAAATGATATACCTGACACAGTTAGCAGGAAATACGGCTACGCCGATGACATCGGCCTTGCCGTTCAAGGCCAGACATTCAAGGAACTTGAAGAACAGCTAACTATCGACACACAGCGGATCTCAGACTACTGCAAAAAATGGCGGCTTAAACCAAACGCCAATAAAATGTCAGTGTATTTCACTTGAACAACAGATAAGCAAAATCGAGCTAAAAATTCATATGGATGGGAAACAATTGAAGCACGACCCATTCCCTGTATATCTTGGCGTTACTCTTGACAGACTTTAAGCTTCAAAACACATCTTTCAAAGTTGGCGGCAAAGTCAGAACCCGGACAAACCTCCTGTCAAAATTATGGTTCCTCCTGGGAGCAAACCGCTTCTCTGAGACAGTCTGCACTTTCACTTTGCTATTCAGCCGCGGAATACTGCTGTCCCGCCTGGTATCGCACACAAAGGCGGTGGACACGCAGCTGCACTCAGCCATGAGACTTGTCTCGGAACCCTTTCTCGAACTTCGGCGTGAGTCGGTCTGGGCTGACGGCGTGGAAATAGTCCCCAAAACCGAGTTAAAGCTGGAGTACTGATTGACGGAGACTCTCGTTCTCGGGGCATATCGCCAATGTCTCCAAGCTGGGATTCTTCCATCTGAGAAGGCTAAAACCATCCGCCCGATATCTCCCTATACCTGATACCATCAGTTTGGTCCGTGCACTGGTCCTGTCGCGCATTGACTATTGCAATAGTGTTTTATTGGGTCTTAGACTGAATTCCCTCCAATCTGTGATTCCCGGCTAATATTCGGTCTGAAATGGAATGCCCATGTTTCACAGCCACTGAAAGATCAACTCCATTGGTTGAAGATTCGGAGCGCATTGTGTTGAAAGCGGTGCAGTCGGGCACTTTATGATCCACACTTCTACCTATCTTCGTGACTTGATTCAACCTGCTCCGTCAGTACACCGTTCCCAGCCGGTCGAGGAATCGAATACTGCTTGTCCCCCTGCCAGGACTCCTGCCCTCGGGGACAGATCCTTTCGGAGAGGCAACCCAATCCTGTGGAACACCCTGCCAAGGGTGGTCACATCAGACCGCCAGGGCGTTTTTGAAGAACATGAAGACACACCTGTTTAGAGTTTCTGACTTTAGCCTTAGCTGCGTCTGCCCGTCGAATAAATCGTCCTGAATAATAATAATAAACCCTAAGCGCCAATGGCTCCAATGGCTGCCAGTTCTGTCAAATATCCAACCACCATACTTACGACGGGAAGCTGCAGTGGACAGATTTCTATCAAAGATAGCAGACAGTGAGGACCTGCCACTCTTCGAGGACCTGTCCAACCCTCCTAATCACCGATTGAAATCACGCCATCCTCTGCAGCTTAACAAGGTTCCCTCAGATGTCGATAGACAGTGGAGACTTGACTGGGAGTCGGCTCAGGTGATCAACTGCCAATTGGTCGAAGATCCCGCTATCCGACAACCAGGCTTTGACACGCTGCCTCGTCACCTGTAGTGTCTGTTAAACCGTTTTCGAACTGGACAGGGACACTGCAATTACTGTCATCAGAAATGGGGATTAACTGACTCGAACCTATGCCCCTGCGGTGTCATTCAAACAATGTCGCACCTAGCTGACTCTTGCCCTATAACCAGGCTAGAGGACAGTGGATTACAAACTTTACACACAGCTGATAATGTCGCAATCAAATGGCTGACATCATTTAGCACATTAAGCATTCGATAATAATAATTGCCATATAAATAATAAATAAAATGACCAATTTGTGAACATTTTACCTCAAAAACAGAAATTTGTGTAAACATTAAAATAAATATGGTAATGATATTGTTTTCAATTGCTATGAGTCTTAGGATGATGCTTGCTACTTTTAATGTTGTGTTTCTGACAATATATCATTAAGGGAGTTACATGCCCTCATAACTTGGGTAATTAAAGCCAGCCATATGACAAAGTATGGATGAGTTTGCAATTTGCAATGGAAAAACAGATGCCTGGTTGAATTAAATACATGAAACATAAAGAGAATGGTTGAAGTGAATCTATTTGACATTAATATGTATTGGTAAATGGCAATGTAAACATTTTGGTATGTTCCGACATTTCATCACAAAAAGGCAAAGCATCAAAAATGAAAAAAATTTGCAACAAAATAGTTTTATAATAATTTGCTAACATCAGAGCAGTAATTTTTTTACTCAGAAAACAAAATATTGAATCACATTCAACCAGGTTGTGACATTTTTGTACTCAATGATTGCAAAACACAATCAATCTAACTAGTGAAGATAACTACAATTACTGTCAGCTCTATGGCCACGGTGATGGTCTGTTTGTTTTCATGACAAACTCAATTTTCCTCGCCATTTCTGCATTGTAGATGCGCCGGCACTTTTCAAGGCTCACACGTTTACGAGTCTGATATGGTTTTTCATAATACACGTTGCGTCTAGCGATTTCCATTATTTTGTCATTCTGCAGAATCCTATTGACCAAACAAATAAAACAATCACTTTTATAAAATTATATTATTGGTATTCTACAGCTCATTTCAGACTCAATACATGCATAATTGGGCATAATATGCTGATTACTTGTGATTAAAACTCGCAAACTGCGATACTTTGGTCACAAAATGACACCATAGAAGGATCTGTGATGACAGGCCTAGTACAAGGACACAAAAATGGATCTGATCTTCTAGGCGCAGCTCAGAACAAAAAGTAACGGACGCCACTTACCTGTTTGCACAGGCGACCATCACATATCAGAACCTTAAAAAGTGATTTCTCTTGCAATGTGTAATAATTTAATCTAGCAGCAGTAGAAGTAATAGTAATAATAATGCACTTTGTAAACTTTTAGCTCTAATACAGTTTTAAATTCTTTCATTATATGTGCTGATAACATTCTGTTTTTGCAATAATCAAACAATATGCTTAGGAATTGCTTAACACATTCCATTCCCTCTCCTGGTGCTCATTTCCTTCTACAGTTATTTAACCCAACACTGCTTGCACTTTGAGATCCCTTGGAAAAATCTGCATCATGATATCATTCATGGGTTCACCAACATTTGTGCGCCGACATTAGCACGTATTTCGAGGAAGCACAAATTGCGCTATAAATTAAAAGTCATCCGTGCTTTAGTAGCTATAGTCTTAATCATAACCCAAAATCAAAACCTAACTCTAACCTTAACCCCAATTATATCAACTAATATCGTGCAAGTGTCGGCTCGCAAATGTCGGTCGCGCATTTGACGGACACCCATTTATGAACCAGGTAGAACAACTCTTAATTATTTCCAGCAATACATGACCGCTGTACTGTGCCTACTTTGCCAACCCCAACTCCATTCACACTAGCCACAATTTTAAGCATGTTTAGACATACAGCACCTACATTATTATTATTTACATGCTAGTGCAATTTTGATTGCACTAGCAAAATCTTATATCAAGCCTCCTGGTCTAGTGCAAAATTCCTTTCTCAAGATTTTAAGGCAATGGTCTCATTGGGCACAAAGCTTTCAAATCTAGAACCAAAGAACAATAAAATTCAATCACATTACCTGTAAGGCTGTTCTCATATCACTTCACTGACAACCAATCTAATGCTTTCAGATTTTAAAACCACTCCATTAGGGGCTGTCCATTAATTACGTCAACAATTTAGGGGGGTTTGAAAAAGTTTGACAGTTGTTGACAGGGGGAGGGGGTCAAGAAAAGTTGACGTAAAAAATTTCACTTTTTACAAATAATCAAAAAATATAAAATTTCATGGAATACTACTTATTACAATGAAAAAAGCATGGCAAAAAAGGTCATCATCGCCACAATTTGACATTCGATGAGCAAAAAAAGGGAAAAAATGGTCATCGCTGCAAAAAATAATAATCTTGTTATTGGGACCTGTCATTGATCTTGGAGGGGGGTCAAAAGTTTTTGACGTAATTATGAGGGGGGAAGTGAAAGTTGACAGTTGTTGACAAGGGGGAGTGGGTCAAAAATTGCCCAAAAATTGATGACATAATTAACGGACAGCCCCTTAGTAGATAAAGCAGCATCTTTCAACCAGTTATCACATTTCCATTCTTTATTCATCATTCAGAAACACAAGCACTCAAAGTAACCCCGTAATAATAAACTGACATGAGGAAACTTATTGCCAAGGTCACTTGTCATAGGATAACGATAATACTTAAAACATCATTCCATTTATATTGTCAGCTATATGCCTTGCACATTATAGTTTTTGAACATATAAATATTGGGGCAATGATTAACAGAGGCGTAGCTAAGGAACAGGTGGGCTAAAGTGAAAGGGGGGACGCAAAAATCGAGGTTTGGGTTAGTGTAACAAAAAAAGGAAACAGAAAATGTAAATATCACTCAATTCGTAGCGAAATAAATAAGCAACGACCTTTTTTGCTCGTCACATTTTTGTTGTTGCAGATATTGAGGGGGGCGTCAAAGGAAAACAAATAAATGACAACCTTTTTTCCTCGTCAAGAATTTTCAGAAGTTGAAAGGACGTCATAGGTATGCTTTCATCTCCAGGTGCCAGGTACCCTTGCTACGTCTCTGATGACTAATAGAGCCAAATTATTAAGAGAAGCACTTAATAATCACTGACTGAATGATCATGTCAGTAAATTGTCCCAGCTGGGTCAAACAAAATAACTTGGTTGCACAATGCCATGGGGTGAAAAATCTGCTTGCAGTCAGATGCACAAACTCTTAAAATAACATACAAGCAATTAAATTGACATGCCTATCAACCATTTCAGTTGCTAGACCCAGACAGCAGAATTCATCCCACCACCTGCTTCCACTGCTGATTCTTTCATGACCTTAAAAGTCCAACCCAAACCTTGCATGTTCTCTGTCTCTTATCCTTCCTTAATCAAAACCAGGCGAAATTCTACAACTCATTGGATCTCAACCCTTGAATTACTATGGATAATTTCTGAATTTACTTTGGAACTGCTATTGACTGCTGCCAACTGTGACAGAATGGCACCATAGAAGCGTAATAACTCTATGCCGATGACACTCGGCTATTCCTTTCCTTCTCACCTTTCATTTAATGCCTCTATTGTTGAGCTTGAATCTGCATTCTCATCAATCTCTGCATGGATGTCATCTAATCTCCTCGCTCTCAACCCATCCAAGACAGAGTTTCTTTTAATTGGACTACCTCAACAACTCAAAAAAATTGACAATCCAAAACTAGCTTTGGCTCCTGACACCACAATAATCCCTGTTCCAACTGTAAGAAATCTCGGATTCAAATTTGATTCTTTTCTAAACTTTGAATCACAAATCTCCCAACTTTCAAAAGCCTGCTATGTTCATATTCATGACCTTCACCGCCTATGCCCTTGCCTAGATACCAAAACTGTCTCCACAATTGCCACCTCAATTCTCCACTCCAAATTAGATTATTGTAACTCCCTAAACTATAATCGCGGCTTCGCTCAAGCAACTGTCGTCAATTGGTGGTTCCTCCTCCGTCCAAGACGGCTGTCTTCGGTGACAGATCCTTCCGGAGGGGCAATCCGAGTCTGTGGAACTCTCTGCCGAAGAACGTGACAATTGTGACCTCCCCTGATTTGTTTATCAAGTGCCTTAAGACGCATATGTTTAATTTATCTTATAATGTTCATTGTTAAGCGCTTTTGACTTTAGTCTTCACTATGCTTACTGCACTCTATAAATTGTCTTAATAATAATAATAATAATAATAATAATAATAATAATAATAATAATAACCTTCCCAAAGCCTCCATCAACAAATTGCAATCAATACAAAATGCACTAGCTCGCACTGTTACTAAGTCACCTAAATTCTCCCATATTTCACCCATACTAAAATCATTACATTGGCTTAAAATAACTGAATGTATTATTATTATTATTATTAAAGTTAAGATTACTGTGGTAACTAATCCATAAAGACTACATGAACACATTACAATGTATCCATTATAAGATAATAACACTTACATATAGCTCACTTCAGTCATCAAAACCTGTCTACCTTAGGTCACTATTAACCCCTCAGCCTCCTCGACCCACACGTTCATCATCTTACCTCACTCTGTCACGCCCACTCAATCAGTCATCCCTGAAAATTTGCAACCGTGCCTTCTCATAGGCCTCACCTGAACTTTGGAACTCGATCCCAGCTTCCCTCCGCAAACTTGGACACTTTCAAACAATAAAATCTGAATCCTCATTTCCTATAATTCCTGCATTATCTCTTCAGGTCTAAGCTTAAATCCTTCCTTTTTCCAAAATCATATCCTCCATAGCTGTAACAGCCTAGCCACATTGCCCTTTGGATCTTATACATTTCCCATAGCTAATTTAAGACAGGCTGGGCGCCTAAGAAAACGCAGCTACTGTTGTGCTGCTTTCCAAGGCGCTATATAAATCCACGAGATTTTACTTACTTACTTACTTACTAACTGAACGAATACAGAAAAGAGGTGACTGTAGGTGATGTATGTCTAAACATGCTTAAACTAGAAGTATATCCTTAGAGCGAACTATATAAGAAAGACGCTTTAGCGGTCGGCACTTGACCTGTCGAGGGCTCTGTAAGCGGCGTCGACGTCGTTGTTCTTCACTAAAACCGTTCTGGCGAAGAATCTCACATGCTGCGCCATTGTGAAATGGAGAAACCAGTAGATCATTCTAAACCTCCTCTAAAAACTAGTGACATCTGCTCTCTGATCATTGGTGTTTCATTGTAAGTTATCAAGATTTTAAAAATAGTTTATACTTTGAACCATAAGGACCATGCTTTGAACGTTTACTGAAGCAAAAATATTTATGCAAAAATAGCGAATAAAATTGTACTATGTACTATCAACGCATCAAAATGATCCACCAACGCAACAAATGTAATATGCTGTAATATGCTGTCGGTAGCTCATAAAAGTGTTCCCATTTATGCCGATTTCGTTCCAAAATCACTTAATTTAGAATGTAACTTTTCAGAGACACAATTCAGTTTTCAAAAGAAGTCCTTTATGACGTTAATAAAAAAGAGTTTGTTCAACGTAAAGCATTTTCCTGTTGACTGCACGTGTCGCTTATTATATAGTAAGTAAGTAAGTAAGTAACAGCGTTCTTATATAGCACTTCTTCAGTCTTAATATAAAAAAAGACCAGTCCGAAGCGCTCCCTATACTGTCCTACAAGCGTAGGGTGTTTGGTACTTGGTGGTGATTTATCGATAGTGTAGTTGTAAATTAAAACTAAACCCATTTAGCGATATAGAAGGTATTTTTGTAAACGGCCACTTTGGAATGCGAACTTATTATGTCTTCTTTGCAGACAGTGCGAAAATCGGCCTGTCGTTGAATCTAGCTATTTATTACACGAAGTCTGTGTAAAGATCTTTAAGTTTCTGGACGAAAATTACGTTAAATGCGTTTAATTTCGAGCGATTTCTGTCGGTGATTTTGTGGCGCCTGAAGCACATTTGTCATTCGACCGTGCTGTGACCTGCGGTGAGTTTAGCTTGGACAAGTTATCTGTATCAATATAATCGAGGACATCGTATATTAATATCATCGGTTTGAATTATCATTCATACAGATGATAATTTGCAGAAATCATGAAACAGTATTTGCATTTTTGACGAAACTGACGAAAGCAGTTTTTGATTGATTTTTATGCGTTTTCGAAGACTGACTTGATTCCAAGAGTCATTTGCTCAGTTGTTATAGCGCCAGTTGATGTTGATATAGCGCTGAAGCCGCGCTCAAAATATAATAAGCTAGTATCACTTAACACACCACCGCCCACACCGGCGCCGATGATGGGGTTTAGACCCGTCGCTGATCTTTGGCAGAGGTACCCGGTATTAGGTTTAAGATCATTTCTCAGGTCGATAAATGTCTAATCTAATCTTAAACTTCTATAGCGCCACTTCATAATGCACAGGAGCATCAACCGATGGCACGCCAAATCCAAATAATTAAAGATCCAGGTCAAATCCAGGGTATCCGGCCAGGCAAACGGGTGACTGTCTATGGTGGATAGGCCAGGTCAAAAAGATGGGTTTTTAATCTTTTCCTAAAAATCTATAATGAATTTGCAATGAGGACATGTTGACGAGCATGTCTACGGGCAGAGGCACCAGAGTACCTGACTAGAGACTGTGTGCTGTTACGTGACCGGAACCGAAATCGACCAATTAACACACGGTCCAACTCGACTTGGATCCTCTGGGATCCTCGCACACATACCAGAATTGGCGATCGTTCATTTCGGGCGCTTGTCCCTGCATTCTGGAATGCTCTACCATCATCGTTGTGGGATGAAACTCAATCACGATCAACATTTATTTCACGCCTAAAAACATACTTGTTCAGTGAATCAGCCGAGGCGCATTAGTCTTAATCTTGCCCTTTAATGAACTTATGAATGAATGAATGAATGTATGTATTAATACATGTTCTGCCTGCAGGCAATAGTTAACCGCAGATTAAGATTAAGATTAATTTGATCGTCAGTTTTCTAGGGAGACTTTACTGGAGCTCTTATGGACGATGATTAAATTAGTACACTAAATAAAGGCAAGTATGGGTGACAAGTAACCTTCCTGAGTCATTATTGCCACATCAGACAATTTGAATATTATTTAAACAGTATTGGCCCCAGTTCCTTTGGTGGGGTGGTTGAAGCTAGGGCTGCGCTAACCGAGTAGTTTAGGAGTCGAGTAGGAGTCGAGTAGCTTAGCGAGTACTCGGGTACTCGCGTAAAACCGGAAATACATGATTTTTGCGTCATGGCCCTCATTTAACCAAAGCAGAACGCTAGATACAGTTACATATCAATTTTTCGGATATTCAAGCGTATTTAAGCGTAGTATAACAGAAGTTACAGGACAGAAACTATTTTGCCGGTAATAATGGTAGGCCAAATTTTAATGAAATTCTTTGGTTATTCTTTATTTATCTTTTCTATTCCTTATTTAGTTATTCTATGCAGTACTGACTCAAAAAATTACTCGAGCCAATTTTGGAGTCGAGGAACTCGAGTTACAGCGCAGCCCTAGTTGAAGCCTTCTGTAACATTCCCGATAAGTAACAGTTTATCAGTGGTGTTTGCCACCTTTCCCTGTTGACAGCCCTGGATAGTTTCTTCTTGCTTACCTTACAGGAAGGTTTGGACAAAAAGGTGTAAGGTTTTGACATGGACTTTTCAGCAGAACAAACTTGTTGATGCTAATAAGCTTGTTACTGAGGCATGTGGCTAAAGTAGTTTCTACTGATAGCATTATAACTTTGTGTTAGCATAAATGAAAAAGCACAAATTTTCCTAATATCACTAGAAAGAACTATTTCGCAGTGCAGGATAATACTAAAACCCAATCATTGAATTCATGCTGCTGAACAACGTTTCAATGGCGTACATACGCCCAAATTTTGGCGCTGCAACGTGACGCCCGTGAAATTCTTCGCCGTTAACCGCGAGTTACATGACGCTGCAACGCACGACGCCGTCAACGCCGGCGTGGCGTTCGCCGGCGTGGCCGTTAATGCGGCCGTTCGCCGCGTCGCCGTTCGCCGGCGTCGCATTTCGCGCCGCGGAAGCCTAAGATTCCAGAACGACCAATCAGAACGTTCACCCAGCCAACCAATCAGAACGCTTGAAGGTAAAGAACGTCACACAGCCAACCAATCAGAACGCTCACACAGCCAACCAATCAGAACGCTTGAAGGTAACAGACATACAGAGCAAGGACCTTAATATTATACTAAAAATGCTCGCTTCACTACTTTTCACTTCTCTCTTGCAGTTCGCCGTTCGAGGCAGCGAATATTCCAACAAACAAATTAAACATCAACTGCTTACACAAATCGGGTTATTCGCTGAGATATAGGCGCTATAGAAAGCCCCTATTCACCATTGGCACTGCACAAAAATGCCTCTAACTTAACTACCGTAATAATCGATGAATAATTAATGTGCTCTATAAAATTAGCTTTAAGCGAAAGCGTATCAGTCTTTCTAACATTTATAACCGCTGAGATATAGGTGCTATCGTAAGCTCCTATTCACCATTGGCGCTGCACAAACATGCATTTAATTTAACTAATAATCGATGAATAATTAATTCCTTTGCAAGAAATCCGGGGTAAAAATTTCAGGAATCGATAGAAACGTAAGGAATTATAAAAGGGACCTTTAAAGTTTAAAGTACTAAACGGAACATTTGAAACTCATAATGCTAATCTGGGGCATGACGTTGCACATTTGCGTCAAATTGTGTAGATAGCTATGCAAAAATCTCATAATGCTAATCTATAGGGCATGACGTTGCACATTTCGTCAAAGGTTTGTAGCTATGCAAAAAATCTCATAATGCTAATCTATAGGCATGCGTTGCACATTTGCGTCAAATTGGTAGATTTCGGGAGGAAGGGGGTATATTCGGAAGGCACACAGCCAAACTCAACCAAAGGGATGGTTGGTTAGGAGATGGATGGGAGAGGGGGTGGAAGAGGGATGGGGAGAGGGGTGAAGGGAAGGGGGTTGGGAGAGGGTTGGGAGGGAAGGGGTTGAGAAGAGGGGTGGAGGAAGGAGGGTTGGGAGAGGGTTTGGGGGTTGGGAGGGGAGGAAAAGGTTTGGGAGAGGGAGGGGATGGAAAGAGGGTGGGGGAGGGGAAAGGGTGGGGAGGGGAGGGGGGTTTGTTTGAGAGAGGGATGGGGAGAGGGAAAGGAACGGGGTTTGAGCTGCAATTAAGTGAACGCTCAGTTGATTATATTATACAGTTTTGATTAATAGACAATGGTTGTCAATGGCAACAGCGTCGTGCACAGCCAGGACAGAACAATTCGATTGTTACACAGTTTTGATTAAACAATAGACAATGGTTGTCAATGGCAACAATCGATTGGTGACCAATTCGAAGGTAACAGACAAACTGGACAAACAGAGCAAGAATCTTAATATTATAAATAAATGTTGTGTTATGCTATGTGCAATTTCAGAGTGATGCAATTGCTATTTTGTGGATTATTTTTCAAATTGATCCTCAACATTACTACAGATTTTGCCAATATAAACTGATTGGAAGTCATATGGCATAGGCATTCATGTTAAGAGCCATGTGTGGTTTTTAATTACTTTATTAGCTAGTTGTTGCCCAGTACTTAAATCTAAGGTCTCAGCACTTTTTTTATACCATCTCTGACTGGAACAAAATGACATTAAATTAACTTTTTGGATTTGACCTGGATTTTTCAGTTGTTATTATTGCTCTGATAATAAAAGTAATTTATTTTATATTTAGAAATTGTTTAGTTTACGAATTATACAAAAGACTTGATTCATTTTGATTGTTGGGCAGATCTGTTATCGAGTGCTATGTATTTGACTGTTGAAAATTTCACTGAAGTGTTTGATTTTGTTATTTCTTGTTTCTTTTGTTTGCAGTGGTTATGTGCTGATCTGTTAACATGTCTGAAGAAGAAGATGTCATATTTGATGACATTTATGACTGTTGTGAGATCATTAGCAGGTTGTGAGTTATCTTTATAGATTGAATTGTTTTCCTAATGGCAATTTTATGCTTTAGTGTTTAAGGAGCACTGATGCAGAGAATTTTATTTTGATGATGAAGTGATTATTTATTCATTTGGTTTTATTATTTTTAAAAGAATGAAAGTAAGAATTATATATTTAGTGAAGTAAATTAAAGTGTAGTGGCATGGTAGAGTAATGGCAGAAATTCATGCCATGTGAGCAGAGAATTGTGGGTTAAAGTCTGATATATATATATATATATATATATATATATATATATATATATATATATATATATATATATATATATATATATATATATATAGGATCGAGTGCATCTGTTTATAAAGTTTTTGTTGTCTTTCCCCATTGGGAATTTTGGCGTTTTTGCCACATTTGCTTTGTTTTGAGGTACATGTCAAGGTTTCATTGACCTCTGCACTCCTCCACATTCAGTTGTTTAAGTCCATTCGTTCCTTCACTTTGTATGCTCAGTGCTTTATGGTCACAATTGAATGGCAGGTGTATTTTGTAGAGAAGTGGAGTACTTTAAGGGTCTATGCACGATTGTCAAACAAAATTATTTCTGAACACCCTAATATGTGTGTGTGTGTTGTGTGTGCTTGTAGATGTGTGTGTGCATGCGTGCGTGCATGAAAATAGCTATTCACATTTTGTGTTTGCTTAAGAAAATTTTTATCAGATAATTTATTTAGATGATTGAATTGATTGCAGAGTTTTGATTATGAAATCTTGGCCTTTTCAGAGTGTAGGTCAGTTGTATATGTTAGCTCTAAATGAATTCAGAACTTGTGTTGCTTGTTGTCCCTAAGTAACAATTCTAGTTTTTTTATAGGCATTGATTCTGTTAAATGATTGAAAATTTCTTATTCTTTGATTCAAATTCTTTGGTTTCATTAGCTGCTAATCATCGGATTCTGAGAATCTCTTTTGTTTGTGATTGTTCTAGAGGCACATACAGTGTGCTTCGAAGATGTATTCACAGAGAATCAAGAAGACAGCTCGCTGTGAAGATTGTTGATCTGAAACGACTTCTGTCTACTGGGGCTCCAAGTGTTTCCGGTTATTATTTGGTGTTTAACCCCTTAACCGTGTATTTAACTGTAACTCAATGTAAAATGGACGGATATATCCGTGGTCCCCAGTTAAGGGGTTAAAGGGTTAAAGAAAGCTCTTTATTTGTTGCCTACTTTTCTCATATGGCATGTACTAGTTGTTGGCTCCACATGTTATTACGATTCTCTTTTGCTGTTAAGAGCGAGATCTGTCCTAATACTATTAATAATGGTGTTTTCACGTGTGAATATGGAAATACTCAGTACCTCTCAGTTCTGTTTGATGATGTTTCAATTGCTTGAATACCAAATAATTACAGACAGAATCTCCATTATCCTTCTATAGAACCATTTACTTCTAATATTATCAAATTGTTGATAATATCAACATTTTCAATTTTGTCCCTGTTACTGCTGTGCTTACATTACAACTTGCAAGATATGTTCTAGGTTCCATATATGATGCCTGTAGAGAGGTTTCATTATATGATGAGCATGAAAGTTATTTCCCCTGTCAGATGCAACTGTAAGGAGGTTTATTTGTGTTATCATTCTACCTACAACAAGACCATTTCATTGGCACATGCACATGGAAGTAGAGATTAGATTTAGATTAGAATTACATTAGTTATGAAATTGTGGGAGTAGAGATTAGATTTAGATTAGATTTAGAGATTAGTTATGAAATTATGCAGTGTAGGGTTAATCAGTATTAAAAGTACCATTTTGGTACTTTTTCAGAAAAATTACCAAATTATCACTTTCTGGTGATGCCTATATAAGGCAGTTGTTTGGTCTCTTTCTTGTTGTGTTCTTAGTGATTAGGCATTGTTGTGCTTAAGTTGAGTGAATTAACTAATTTAGAGGATTTGCTCATCCTTTCAGTTTAATCACAAATATTCTTCAGTTTTGAGTAATAGGTGTTTGAAATGGCAAATTGACTTTTCTTTACGAGGATGAAGTCAGGCCGACCACCTGAGAACCCATGGATTTTTGTGTGATATTTGGGGCTAGCGACCCAAAGGCCAGGATATCACAGCAGGAAATTAAATGTTCCCTGTTGCCTTCCTTAATTATATATTTTTATGAGTTTTTTTCTTCTCTCAGAGTACGTTTCTTACCAGCTCTCGTGATTACCAACGTTGCACTCACACTGACTTAAAAACCCTCAATCATTAGGCACACAGTTATGTAATATGAAATTTATGGCTGTGCTTTACTTTCAAAGTAGCTAGCATGTAATGTGTGCATTCTGTGCATGATTATCCTAAAAGAACAACCTTATATTTATCGTTCTTCATTGACTTTTAATATATTTGTATATTCAATGAGTGACACAATAGAAAATGTTGCATAACTGAACTTTCGTGATCTTTAACCTTTCTCTTGTATTTGTTTCTATCTTAAATGAATATAAGATGCAATTGAACAGGCTGTACTTGTTCGAGACAGTTTCACAGTTGTTGAAACTAAATTTTAAAATGTAACAGCAATTTGCAGAATGATTGTCTTGTTTGGCGGAGCGTTGCAGTCACTGGTATTTACTGGTTTTAGACTGTGTATCTGTTTGTTGGTTAGACTTAAAGAGAGAAGTGAGTATCTGTCATCGCTTGAAGCATCCTCATATCGTTCAGTTGCTTGAGACGTACAGCTGTGACAGTGTCCTGTACATGGTGTTTGAATTGTAAGTTATGGGTTTTCCCAACTTGTCACTTGAAATGAGTTTCTGAATTAATATTTTACTTGTATTGTCCTCTAAGTGCTGTTAGTTGAGGCAAACATTCTAAAGTAGTATGAGATGACTAACAGACTGGTGATGTTTTGAACTTTCTGGCAGGTCTAGTATGGACTCCATATTTTTCACAGCAATTGACACAGCATTTGACTAGCTGGTCATTATATATTATCTGCAATCATTGGACCATTGAAAAGTGACATTGTTTTTTGACTTTGAAAAAACTAGTAAAAACAGAAAATATTGTTATTATTATTATTATTAGAATATTATTATTATTATTATTATTATTAAGAACATATAACAAATGAAAAAGTTCAAAGTCAAAAACTTTGACAGATGTCACTTGTAAGAGCTGTCAAATAAGTGGAAGTTATCAGAAAAAGAAGAATGAAATGGACTGGACACATACTCAGAATGGAAGAAATAAGAAACCCAAAATGAATTTTCAACTACAAACCAGAGTTGGGAGAAGATCTAATGGGAAGACCTAAAAGACGAAAATTGGGTGGACGGTTTGAAAAAGGATCTGCTTGAAAAATCATGGCAAAGGGATGAACCTCAATTGGAAATTCTGTTCCAATAAAAGATGCCAAATGACTTTGGAAAAAATGTTTAGCAAAGGACAGAGAATTTTTTTGGAGAGATGTCATGGAGAAGTCAAAATTTATTTTTGGACACAGCTGGAAGAACAAGGAAAAGCTAAACCTGCAAACTGATCCTGACTTGAAACAGCATTTAACTGAGATTTGGTCATTATAATCTTATCTGCAATCATTTCTCCATTGAGTTAGGGCCATTGTTTCAGTGGCATTGTCTTTTCAAAATGTTTGAAAAATTTTGTTCCATATGTAAAATCTTGTATTTGAATGTTTTTATTATTATTATTATTACAAAATGTTGGGGAGGGTTATTTTCAGCTGTAGGGTTATTATTTTTATTCTTTTATTATTAAGACAATTTAAAAATGCTAAACAATGGAAAAATGATGGTCAAAGTCAAGTAAATTTATGACAGATGTCACGTTTTAAGAGCTGTCAAATAAGTGAGTCTTCAGATTAATCCTAAATGTCACGGTTGATTTACAAGCCTTGGCATTCAAAGGCAATGCATTCCAAGGAGAGGATTCCCTCATTAGGCTATCATCGTTCACCAAACTTGGTAGTCTTACCTGGAGTTTGAATTAGTAGCTGCTAGTTAATCCTCAAGTATGTTCTTACTTGATGATTTGCTTACTTATTATCCTTTAGTTTCAGTGTTGAACTTCAAGTATCCATCGTGAATTCCATAATTTAACATTTTCACTGCAGCATAATTGTTGTTTTGCTGCCTTTTGTTCTGTGGATGCATTTTTAATGTATCTTTCAACCTGTAATAATGAACAAAACAGAACTCAAAATCTCAGATGAACTACTTATGATCCATGATTATGAATATATTTGTTTGATAAAAGGTAAAGTTAGTCCTGTACTTGAATGAGCATTGGATCAGATGCTGATCTCCGTGGCTTTGCTTTATCTAGACCCGTGTTTTACCTTTGCAGCTTAATGCTGCTCCAATTTATCCATGCCTAAGCATGAACGGTTTGTTTGGCCTCCTTCACCGTGATTTGATCTCAAGATGGTCACCCATCCATATACGAGTCACACTCAATGCTGCTTAACTTCATTGTTCTAATGGAAACTGGTTTCACAACACCAGTTAGGCCTATTGCACCAAGTCGGTCAAATACTGCAGCTATTTTTAAATGCCCTTTCAATGACATGGAACATTCTCTGGACATATTGATGCACTCATTAACGCTAGCTTCCCTAGCGATTCGGCATATACGCCCATCTGGCAGGCCACTAAAGCGGACTGCCGAGTTTAAAGGGTTAAGTCAATATGTGTCACAGAGAATAAAAAGTTTGCCATTATTAATACACCAAAAAGGTTCTTTCAGGACAATGGATGATTCAGAAGTTGACTGCTATGCATTGCAAACAGTAGGCATGGGTAACCCGTGTACACTTGCAGTTGATGTGCATTTGAAATGCATCAACTGTATAATTACGAATACTTTACATTGTTTACTAAGTAATAAAGTGTTTGTTGGTCATTGAAAGTGGAATTCTTGATTTCATGTTTCCACAGCATGGAAGGAGAATGCATTTGCACTGAGATTGTCAAGCGTTCATCGGCTGGATTCATCTATAGTGAGGCGGTTGCAAGGTATGTTTCTCCTGCTGAATATGAAGTTCAATTGCCACTGACTTTGTGCTATAATAATAATAATAATAATAATAATAATAATAATAATAAATAATAATTATTATTATTATTATTATCTAATTTTATAATTTAACTTTATAATAAATGATTTTTAACTTTATAATATATATGTATGTATGTATTATATATATATGCATGTATGTATATGTGTATATATATACATATATATATATATATATACACACACACGCGTATATATATATATATATATATACAGAGTGGCATAGAAAAAACCGGACTAGTCACATTTAGGTCTGGCATTTAATATAACATTGAGCAAACTGTACAATTTCAGGATTTTCTTAAAGCGTAAGAAATTTCAGTCAAAGTGATGTTCAATATGTCCTCCGTTTGTTGCGATAACCAATGAAAATCGCTTGCGAAACTGTCCAATATCCCAGTTGACAGTGTCCTGGCTGATTTCGTCCCAGCATGCTGTCAGAACTTCTTTCAAATGTTCAATATCGCGAATTCTCTGCCTGTAGACAAGCTGTTGAAGCACTCCTCAGACTGAATATTGTATTCAAAAATCATATGATTTCAATGTCTACCAAGTAATATGATGAATGATTATGAAATAGAACTTTTTGATGTTTTGTGTTCTTGTAAATTCTTTTGTCAGTCCAATTTCTGCTACTTTGTTTGCCATTGTTGTTTTTTTCATGCTGCTATATTTTACAATCTAGTCACTACATGAGGCAGCTATTGGAGGCTCTTCGGTACTGTCATTCAAATGGAGTGATCCACAGAGATGTCCGGCCCGAGCATGTGATGCTGGCCAGCAAAGAGAACTCGGCGCCCGTCAAGTTGTCTGGATTTGGTTGTGCTATCCAGCTTCCTCTGGATGTTGGAAAGCTCACTGGAGGAGGTTGCATAAATTGGTCAATGAGCATTTTGGCTTTGAAGCAATGGATGTTCTACTGAAATTTTTATTTTTATTTGTTGAGTAATTTGTAGTCAAGAGAGTTGTGTCTGTCAATTATGCTGAAAAATCAGTTTAAATTGAAAGTTTTATCTTCACTTTATCAAGCAGGTCTTACTCACTCATGCTTTACATTTTGTATTTTAGAGCAGATTGGTGACATGCATTACATGGCACCTGAAATGGTTTTCTCCGATTCCTATGGTTGTCCTGTTGATATGTGGAGTGCTGGGGTGCTTCTCTTTCTCCTACTGAGCGGCCAACTGCCTTTCCTTGGTTGTGAAGATCGACTGGCTGAAATTATCGGAAAGGGCACTTTTCTAGTTCGTGTTTGTTTGACTTGTTGCACTTGTACTGTGTTGTATTAAATGATTAATGGTTTAGAATTTTTAGCGGAAAAGTTCTTATTGGTTGAAATTGATATCATGAATCGTGTAATAGAGTAGAAAGACAGTAATTGAAAATAATGTCTGAAAATATATTCACTGGATTTCTGCTTAGTTAAGAACTCTGCAGTTGCAGAAAAGCTTACGTTATGCATCGTAGCAGGTAAGTCAGAGTTAAGAGCTGTGGATTGAATCTGATATTCTGGCTGTGTGCAAACAAATTTTGTTTTTAAAAGTTATATCTGTAAAAGTTGATAGTAGCACATTTTCCAGTGAAGATAACATGATTTGATTAAATAGATGAGAGAAAGGCTATGGAGCTGCATTTCAGACGATGCAAAGAACCTGGTGCAAAGAATGCTAGAGGTCGATGAAAAGCAGCGCATTACCGTTGAGGAAGCCTTACGACATCCGTGGATTCGAGTATTATTAAGTTTTGTTATTTTCACATTGATTAATATTTCTACCATTATGATGATTTGCTGAGCAATTTCTGCATAAATAATGCATTTTTACTTTAGGAAATTTCCGCTAGTCATGATTAATAATTGCACGTCGTCATCATTATTGTTGCATGGCTTATGACCATTGTGTTGCTTCTTTGGTCCTTCTCAGATTCGCCATTCAACAGTTCTGCAGATGGCACAGCCTAGTCCTCTGTGGTTAGCAGGGGGAGGGGGCGTCATGGGCTTCCGCTCATTAGGGCAAGAGGGGGCACTTGCCTCCCTGAAAAATACAAATACCAATATTTCACATTGAAATTTGAAAACCATGCTAAAATATTAACCGTGGCCATTGTGTTAAAATGTGTTTTGCTTTAGGATGCCTCCTTCTAGAAAAATGTATGTGGCATAACCGTGACCATTGTGTTTTGCCCATCCTGAAAAATTTATGTGGGTGCCCATGGGGGGACGTCACGTCAGCTGCCCCGGTCAGGATTTTGTCATCCACAGAGTTAATCAGCAGTGTGAATACCTGATTCACTGGGACATCCCCAGTCATGTAGGCAGCATGCCTTCGTAAGGACATGCAACACCATTCTCTGATGAGGTCTGCAATCAGAGGCTGGTTACTTTCTGCCTGTTTTACGATATTAGTGATATAATGTAGTCAGTTGAGTGAATGTTTAGGATATTTCACTGACAATTCATGAGGAATTTTTGTAAATGCTGTTGGTTATGTCTTTTGTAGGAAAGAGGTCGACCTTCTAAAATTCATCTTCAGGAAACTGTGGAAGAGATGAAGAAGTTTGCAGAACGACAAAAATTAAAGGTGGTAAATTGTTTTTGAGTGCCATTGTTACTAATTGTATCTTATATATTGGGGTGGCCAAACCGCGGCTTTTCTAGCAGAATCTGCGGCTCATGAAAAGTTTTAAAAATTTTTGAGCAGTATTACAGATCATCAAAGGCATAGAATTGCCACATGACAGTAATATTTTTGCCTGTTTGCCAATTTTATTATAGGTCCCATAAAAATAACAGCAGTGATTTAAATTTAAAGAAATTTGGCAAAGAATTGGATCAGAATACCTAATTTTTGTGTTTAAATGTGGCAATGCAGCTCCCAAGCTTTTGAAAATTGACATTTGCGGCTCTCATCTTCTATGGGTTTGGCTACCACTGTTATATGTATAGTTTCACATTTTATGTAAAGTTTTAGAAGTTATTTGCCGTGAAATTCATTGTTAGGCCTGATTTTCTTTTGTTTCCACTGAATTGAAATTAAATGGTAAATTTTATGTTTCTTTTCAAATCAAAACTAACAGTATGATAATTTCCTTTCTGCATCAAAGATTTAAAACTTTGGCCATGACCATTTGATGGCATTGTACAAATGGTCATAATAATGATGATAATATTTTGTTATTGTTAAGGGTGCTGTTTTTGCTGCCGTGTCTAGCGACAGATGGTCTACTCTCAGTGACCAATTGTTCTCTTCACAAGGATTAAGTTCAACTAATGAAAATGATTTAACTTCTGCTGGTAAATATTTAAAAACTTGTTAACCTTTTTTGCATTGGTTTGCTTTTGTTGTATAAGCAGTTTCTGTATTCAGCTGATCTTTAAACAGCATGTTGCAGGTAATTGATGTGGCATTGTTATGCATTTTCATGCATTCTGTTGTGTATTTGCATGCTCCTGTCCAATTAATCTTCAAATTTTCAAGTGCTATAACTGTCCATCATTTTTGTAACAAATTGTGGCACTTCAGATGGTAGACTACATCCAGACCATGCAAAGAACAAATTCATTGCAGAAATTTAAAGTGGATAACCAAGTGATAGCCCATAATGGATTGGTCAGGATATTTGAGAGGATTTAGAATCTATATCTGAAGGCTGGTAGGTAATTTGCAGGATTCAGAGAAGGTCAAAGTCCTTCCTGAACCTCGCAGGCTCACAGGGCAGTGCTGATCTCCGTTTCTATGGCTCCCAGCTAGGCGTGCAATGACACGGATACATGGCTAATGCATTGCGTAGTGTACCTGTTTGACTTATCACAGCCTCTTACAACTGCTCCTCATTTTACCATTGCCCTCTAGTGAATAAGATAGAGTCGACCTTAGGGCTCCTGCAGGTCTCGAACCTGTGACCTCCTACTCTATCACCCAATGTTGTTACCACTCTGCTAACTTCCCACAATGGCTTTTTTAAATAAATAAAAGTTGCAAGTTATTGATAGGCATTGCCTTCAAGCAATTCCACAATCATTGCATGACCCAGACTGGAAAAATTGCTGACATATGTACCGTAGGTTGTGACAAAAATTGAGACAATTTTTAGGGCATGGTGTCTTAAATTTGGAAAGCTAGACAGTGAAACATGATTGTTTAATGTACAGAAGCAAGTTCAAGGGAATAATAACACTTTAAATTTGCTTCAGGTGAGTGTTTAAAATATGCAGATGGTTGAACGGGGAGCCTAAGGTGGTATTTATAGTTTGTCGAATGTGTTTAGTTTCAGGAGCCATAAAGCAAGTAATCAACAGTCTAGAAGATGCCCAGTTTCTTACCGATATCAGCGTACATGATATTGACTTCATGCAGAACATTTTTCAAAATCATCAACTTCATGAGTTGCTTACAGTGAGTAGATGTTGCCACTTGAGGCTGTGTATCTGTGTTATTAGAACCGTTGTCATTATAAGACTTGAGCACAGAGTTTGCAGTCTGTCACTCATATATCCATCGATTAACATTGGTAGTTGATGAACATTGGCCATGGTGCTGATGATTAATGTTAATGTATTTTCTATTTAGTTTGTATTTGATGTCTGTGGTTCTTGTGTTCTCCGCTGAATATAGTAGAAGATGACTGCAGATTAAACTTTTCAATATTTTTCAAATTGGCAGCCACAACGTTTAGTCATTGGTCGCATTTTTGCATAGTCATGAATCAGTTGGTCTTCGACCCAGATTTGCTATTCTTGGCATTGTGAAACATCAGGTCAGGTCAGGTTTTCATCCTCCAGCTGTGTCCAGCTATTGACTTTTCCGTGACACATCTTTACTAATTATTCCAAAAAGTTTTTGTCAGTTTTTCTGTTAATTATTCCAAAGTCACCCATCGTCTTTTAGGTCTTCCTTTAGATCTTCTTCTGGTTTGTAGTTGAAAATTCAGTTTCTTATTTTTCCATTCTGATTATGTGTCAGTCCATTTCATTCTTCTCTTTCTGATTACTTCAATGATGCTTGGTTGCAGTGGTCCTTCTTCATTTGTTATATGTTCTTTGTATCCTTAGTATTCTTCTAGGCCATTTATTTTCTGTTTTTCCAATTCTTTTTTATGGTCCAAGATGGCTGGTTACACGAATGGGTTGCTGACGGAATGGGTTCAATCCCCCGTATTAGCCCTTGAGGTCGACTAAGCCTTACTCACTAGAGGGCAGTAGTAACATCAAACTGAGTAGCAATGGCAACATTGCGAAAGTAGCCATAGGTTCGGCGGAAGAGGCTGGCCACCGTCCGCCAACGAATAGCTTAGCCAAGCCACCTATGGGCTGATGGCCACATAAATGGGGATCAACACTGGAACCTACGGGCATTGAACCTAAAGGGTGCAACTTTACATTCTCACCTCTACGTTCCCCCTCCGTCCTCCATAGATTTTTTTCTGTTTTTTATATGCATTCATTTATATACCATAATCATGGTCTCTGATTTTGCAGATTTAGTTGAGATGATCAACTGGGCCCAGCCTTGAGAAATTGTCTGAATGAATGAATGAAGAATGAATCGTCTCTGAGAAATGATCAACAGAGTTGAGACCTTCTGAAATTGCAGCAACGTTCAGAAATGTACAGATGGGACACATTGGCAACTGTCTTACTGTCTTTGATTTATAAAATGTTACATTATGTTGCTTAACAATTTTGTTGACTACTTTTTCTGTTTTGGGTATTTGAAATAAATGTGAATGAATCTTGATTCAATGCCCCCTTTCAGCACCCTTTGTTGTATTTTGTCATGCTCTTTTAGTTTAAAACTTTTAGTCTGTCGAAAATATACTACTGGCAGCAGGTTGTTTTTGGTGCGATAACAATGAACGATAAGACGTGATGGTGCTATTTTTTGTTAATAATGCTTCTGGATCATTTAGTAAATTTGGTAAAAAAGAAATAAGATGATGTTATTTGAATTTTCTTGATTCTGATTTGGAGCTTTCTTGTCTATAGACTTGACCTGAACATGTCAGACAGAACCTGACTTAGTATGTGGTTATTGATGGTTAGCAGCCAACTGTAGGTCATGTTAATTGTTTCTATGCTAATTAAAGCAAAGATGCTATCTGCATTTAACACTATCTCCTCTTGAATGAAATGCCTGTTTATGGCTGAAGCATTGACTGCTGGTTTAAACTGATGCTTTGTTTAGTACACTCTGCAGAGTTGTTAGGAAGAGTGTTAATTAAGTGTTGTTTCTTGTGAATATAGCCTGTGGATATAGCTAAAGTATTTTGCAATTATTGTTGTTTTGTGTTGTGAGTAGGTCATTCATTTGCTGCAGACATTTCCTCAAGCTTCAAGACTTGCCGGAGTTCAAGAGCTGATACGTACATTGACAAAATCACATTTTCAGGTAAATTGTTGCAGAATTAAAACTTGCAGCAGCTTGAATTTTGTTGAAACTGTGTTGCTTTGTTGAAGCTTCAATCTTTGAAGCCTCTGGTATTAGGAAATTCTGTTATTCTGTTCTGAGAACCTTTCTGCATGTACCGGTAATCTTGATGTTATTTTTAATTCTCTCTCTCTCTCTCTCTCTCTCTCTCTCTCTCTCTCTCTCTCTCTCTCTCTCTCTCTCTCTCTCTCTCTGGAATTTTTTTCATTTTGAACCGTTGAACGCCCGTCCCTCAACCTGTCATTTATCAGCTGGAAATATTGTTCACTGCACTATATATTTATATATGTACATGTGGTAAGAATATATTTAAAAATCCACTTCACTAGAATTCAGCTTGACATTTGCTCATTAAATACTTCAAGAAGATCTTTATCAGTGTATTGCCTAAGGCTTGGGAATTTATTGCTGACACTACTTGCAGGTGACACTATAATTTTTTCTGGCTAAAAATCTGTTTGATTAAGTCTTTTTACAATGTATTGCTGGGCTGATTGTTCCTATTTGATCTAGTTCTAATTTCAATTGGTTTTTGGTGAGTCATCGGCTGATATGGTAGGCTTTTTGATGGGGCACTATAGAAGTTGATTGATTGCTTGATTGATTGTTTTTTTGTTGAAATAGCTGATCATTGATGTATTGTCTCTGATAATGACTTGATGCTCATGATGCTATTTAGAAAATAGGACTTTGGGTTTTTGAAATTTTGGGTTAATTTCTGACACTTGAGCAAGCTTAATAATGGAAGATCTTCAGACTTCTTATTCAACGACTCTAGAAATTATTTATTGACGGTCCTTATTATGTGAATCATACAGTTTTTCCTTTAAAAAACTGATGATGATGATGATAATTATGATTGTCAGGGTCTTGCATATTTGTTGCAATATTTGCAAAATAAATGGAAGTGTAGCTAGCCATCAGTTGGCACTCCCATCTGGAATGACAATGAATTGTTGTTGAGTAAGTTCATTTCTTGATTGCCAATCCTATTCCAGAGGAATGACTGAGTGACTGAACATCACTTGTCATGCAGGATAGAGACTATTTGCATGCAGATTATTGTCCATTGATCACAGTGTATGGCAGTCTGTGTGATTGCAGTGAGAAACGGTTTGCTGGTACAGCAAGAGAATGATGAAATGTTAAATTGTTATCTCAAGCATTTGTTAGAATCTGGACTGGCAAATCCTTTATATGTTGACATGTTTCAGACATCCAGTTGTATGGGTTAATATCTAATTAAATTCTCCAGCTATTAGTCCAATTTAAACAGGATATTTTACAGTATGTAGAGCATAGAGAGACATCAATATATATATATATATATATGCATTTGTATTTGAATCTAGGTGAAGCAAATGTATTATGCTATGTGCAATTGTGCATATATTATTTACTGCAGTACTATGGTATATGACATGTTTTATTGTATTTGTGTGTGTGTGTGTATGTGTATGTGTGTGTTATGCTGTGTTTATATATCTGTTAGCATGTATGTATGTGTGTGTATGTATATATATATATGTGTGTGTGTGTGTGTGTGTGTGTGTGTGTGTGTTTGCTTTTTTGTGTGTGGGGTGGGGAGAGAGTCAGACAGACAGACAGAGGGAGACGGGGAGACAGTATTGTAAAATTGCTGACTGTTATTATTACTGTGTTGTTGGTGTGCTGTGGGTGCTGTGTAGGTTAATACCTAGTTATCTTGAAGAAAGTGAAGGAACCAGGAGAGAGAGGGGGATGACAGAGAAGTAGTAGCTTGTGGCTTTCAGTCTTTCTTGGTGGTTGTAAGTTGACATGCATTTTATTGATTGGAAGAGGTTGCAGATGCTAGAATGAGGTTAGTGGCCTGACAGTTTGTCATGCCTATCTGTAAGATCTTTGCTGTGTCAGCCTCTTAGCCTCGCTGGCAGTTGGTCCTTGGCACTTGTTATTCAATTGTAACTCAGGTGCAAATGATTCTGAGTATTTTTTCTTTATGTCAGTCCCTATTTGACTTTCTTAATTTCGTATCCATTTACTGAATATCTGAGTTTTTGTTTTGGTTTTCCATCTTTCCTTCCACTTGTTTCTCTTGATTATGTTTTTATTTAATTGCCACAGATATCTATGCATTTGTGATGTACCAAAGACAATATTGCAATTTTTGTCGACACTGACTTGTGTCTAAAAATGGCCATAGCCAAATTTACGAGATAATTGACTATTGCAGTGGAAAGTGCAACATGTGAATACTTTTGTTATTGATGCATATGTGGTGTTTTGTCAGTTGTTTTTATGTCATCTGTCATTTGATTCATCTATATTTTCATAATTTTTAAAAAGTTAAATATTTGATGCTGTCATTAAATGCCTAAAGAAAAAAATCATGAATTCATGCACTTTAAATGCACCTTTAGCTATTTGCCTATGTACTGTTTTTCAGCATTTGGACGTGTTAAGTAACTACTGAGCAGTTTACTGGTTTTAATCCATTGAGTCTGCAGCCTTGCTGGCTTACATAATGTGATGATGTGTGACTCTTTGTATGGTCAAACAAAGGCTTGTCCAGATGGCTTTCATATGTAATCCATCTGCAGTCTTTTGCTATAATTTTCTTTTTCTGCACTGCACACAGATCAAAGATACTGCAGGTGCAGAAGTTTATTAGTGCAGATGATTTGCCACCGGGGATTTTGGTTTAAGAGGATATATATCTTTGACTCTTTTGGACATGTCTGTTTGACTTCTCTTAGGCAGTTTTGACTGAAGTGGATTTAAAAGGGTTAATAGATATTAACGTTAAAATGGTTAATAGATGTTAGCCGACAGGGTGATGTAGTATTATAAGTTAAATTTCACACATGTTCTTTAACATGGCCTTAAACAGTGTTTATTCTAGCCACCTTGACATTGGGGGGAGTTTTAAATGTTTGGGGGGGATGGAGAAGGTTTGTCTCCCCAAAAACCTTGACGAGCAAAAAAAAGGTCATCACATCCTTCCTTATCTTTCTTCCCCTTCTTCTCCACATGCTCTAATGCTCTTCTGAATATGGTGATATCCTTATATCCTTATGTTTTTCCCCTCTCCTAAATAGAAAACCCCCCCTTGTCACACTTTTGGGGGAAAAATTTCCGTCCCCCAATGCAACATATAGAAATTTTGGGGGGATTTTCAAACTTTGGGGGGAAATCCCCCAAAAAGGGCCTAGAATAAACACTGGCCTTAAAGCTTATTATTAACTACAGGCATGTTCAGCCATGTTTTGGCCATGAATCTACTGTTTAGACTGTGTCAATGTTATCGGCTTAGTTGAGCAGAATAACCATTCAAGCGATAACTTTGACAGAGGCGTGTTTCAGTTTGCAGTTTGTCTTCATTACGGGTTGAAGTTAATCCGAATTGTTTTCGTCTAGTTGATCACCTGCCATTGAGAAATACTGTGAGTTATTTCCCAGGAGACTGACTACGGCTGATGTGGTCAGGTATAATAGCATTGGATCGGACTTTGGGGGATTTTCATCTTTGCCGAAATTGACTTATGGCTTTGAGCCTCGGATATCTCGTGCAAGCATCTAGACATTGTCTGATGCCCTCCGAGTTACTGTAGCACTGCGCAGAAGTAAGCAGATTAGGACAATGGTTGAAGCGTTATCGGCAATTCATTCATTTTCTGAGATGATCCACTTCAGTGGATAAAGATTAGAATAATTCTGGTTGTTCTTTTTTAAAAAAATACATTGAATTGTGCTCAGCTGGAAAGATTGGTTTCTAAACAATTCAGTCTACTATTATATAAATGGCAGAATTCTCCTTATTTAAACTATCATGAATCATTCATGATCTTGTGGAGCGTATTAATCTCAACTAACCTCGGTAGCCTATCATAGGCATTTGAGTTATTACCATTTTATGCTTCTAGATGGCTGAATGGTTTAGTGAATTCAGCGCCATTTTATTCACCGTTTTCATTGAGTGATCAGTCATTCAGTGCATGGATTGCCGCCTTGCAGCTGCTCTGTTGGTGCTGTGGTCATACGCTTGCGCTGGATGCCTTGATTGGGGCACGGCTTCTTGCGCGCTGGCACTTTATAACCAGCACGAGCAACATCTCTCGGCAGATTTCTTTCTGGCTTTAACGACATTTTGGCAGAGTCTGCCATTGCTGAGTTTACAGCATTAGATGATCATTATTTCAATCATGGATTTATTTGCTTTCGTCCAATGGCTCTGAGTTTAGTTGATGATCCTTCTGGTTACTGCTGTTGATGACGCGTGGTCAGTCTTTTCGAGTTAACAGTGCTTCCAGGATTTGGCATTGCTTATTTGAGTATGTAGTATGCATTTAAAATGTATAATTTATTTATATTGTTACTTTACTGTGTCTGCCTAACTTATCTTTGCATTTATGTGGAATTTTTAAATATAATTTTGACTGATTATTGCTTTCATCCTAAAGTTTTGTTATTCTGCTAAACACAAAACACTGTATCGTCGTAGCAGTTATGTCCTACAGTTTGGTTTTCTCTTATTTTCTATTGTACAGTTTATTTTTTATTTGTTTTGCATTGATTTTGTCAAATCTGATTATATAGGAAACTGTTTAAGAAATTGTATTGGCAATTTCTAATATTTCCTACTTTATTTTTTTAAACATATTCTGTTAATCTTGTCTAATCTGTTTTATGTATGCAATTGGCTTACCTTCATGTATACTTGCATTAATTTTACTAGATGCAGATCACTTGGATATTAAGAAGAGCTGAGTTACGTAGAACTACAATATTCTAAGGAACTAGAAAACACAAATTATATATCTTTAACAAATTTAATAATTTTATTTGTTCCATTATCACTTCAGCAGTTTGAAAGAATTTCATATTTTGTAGTTGTGTAAAGCTACTGAAACAGGCATTTTTTGCAAAAAATTCCCATTTTCGGGATATGTAACAAGACCCAAATTTTACTTTTGACCGCAGTTTATGATGCTGAATTTTAATTGATAAAATTTAGTTTAGTTTATAGAATTACTTTTACCAGAACTGTTGTAAATTTTTGATATGCTTATTATTTGAACTTAGTATCACTGTTATTTAAAACATCTATCAGGAAATATTATATGGTGCAAATGTATATTTTTCACTTGTCTTTGTAAAGCTTGCATTTAATGTATTTTTATCAGAGTTGTATCATAGTTGATTTAGTGGCAGTTTCTTATGCTTCTTTCTGATTACCAAACCAGTTTGTCTGGCAATCTGATTATTCATAAGTCTGTTGATCGATTGGTTTGTCTCTAGATTTGATGTTCATTGAAAACGTTATTGATCTTCTGTGTGTCTGACTTGACCATTTCATTTGTCTTTTGAAAATGCTGAGCTGAGAAGATGAATATGCATTCTTAGATAGACATTTTTATGGCATTGCCATCCAAATTGTCATTGATCATGACCCATGTCTAAGTCTCAAAATGAATTTAAAATAGCAACAAATGGTGGGTGGTGGTGGTGACAATATCGAGATCTGATGGAAAATGACTGGATGGGGTGCATTATCATCCCATGGAGGCAGGCAAATGCATTATTTGGGACATTTCAGTTGCAGACATATTTGCTGCTTTCTGCTGTCATCAGACAGCGTCAACTGCATGTGCTGCAGTTGAATGTGCAGCTGAGAGGAAAATGGACAAATATCAAGAACTGTCTGGCTCATATTGTTTCATCCTTATGGCTCTGGAGACAATGAGGCCAATCAACAAGGAAGGTCTCCTCTTCTTAAAGGAAATTGGCAGTATCCTATTACAGCAATCTTGAGGTGAAAGAGAGACATCCTTTCTCCTACAACGAATATCCATGACACTCCAGAGATTTAGCGCAGTCACCTTCCACAGAACTTTCACAACATGACAATTTCTTCTTTCTTTAGGTGTTGTCTATTTCTACGTTAGCGACCATGGATTTCCACTTTGTTCTATCTTGACATCCTCTTATTAGTTCGATGTTATTCATCATTCCCTCAATTCCTTCTCGTAGGCACTCTACATATGTGTTTCTCTGCCTTCCTCTGGCTCTTTTTCCCTCCACTTTTCCGGTTATTGACAAATGCTCCAGCCCTTCCTTCCTCATTACATGTCCAAAGAAGGAAAGCTGCCTCTTTTTGATGGTTGCCTTCAGACTTCTTTCTATTCCAATTTCATTCAAAATCTCTTCATTGGTTTTCTTTTCCGTCCATGAAATCACATGACAATAATAACATGATTTAAAGTGGCCATAATAATAATAATAATAATATTAATATTAATATTAATAATAATAGCTGGTTTTGAGTAGTTCTTTATGACCTGTCATGTATGAAAGGAAAGTTCCTGTTGAATCACTCCAGTACTGTTAGCTGATCGTTGTCAATTTTGCCAGAATATTCCTCCCTGCTCCCTTCATTTACCAGGACATTGAAGTCAGGGTTAAAATTTAGACCAGATATTTTAAAAAGATCTCGACTAAGGTAGTAAAGCCGACTGTCCAATTCGATGTGCTTGATCAGCGCCGAACGTCAAGAATGAAGAATGTGCTGTTATCATTTTGGAAGCATTTTATTTTCACAGAAGTGACAGAAATGCCATTTCATTTGTCTTAAATTTACTTATTGTGTGGGACTTTTGATGCAATAATTTAGAAAATATTAAAAATGATGTCTAGATCAGATTTGACATTTAAGAAATTGAGTGATTGAATAAATCTGTTATACTGTATCTGTACTACTTAAAGACAACAGTTGGGCAGAATTGCAGAAATTCAAAAATTCTGTGTCATGTGATAAGGTTAAGAAGAAAACAGAGGTGTAAAAATAGCTCAGATTGTGGCTCATCTTTTAATCATGACTTTGACAGCAAATAGTGGAGATCTTGGTAAATCAATTGTTTGCCAAACTGTAGGATTCTTAGAAGAAGTACCCTTGTGGTCATTCTTATTTACTTGGACTCTGTGCCTTCTCTTTCTTCTCTTCTTCCTTCTTCTCCTTCTCTTTCTTTTTCCCTTCCTCTGCTGTCTGTCTTCTACTGGCGTCCACATTGGCTTTCAAGTAATCTCTCTTTGTTTTACATTCATCTGTGAATGCATTTTGTGGCCCACCATCTGCTTCTTTACAGTCTGTACTCAGTTATTCTGTCAGAATCTTGATATTTGATATTCTTGCGGGGTTTTTAATCCAACCGAAATTGAACTTTAGACTGAATTATTTCTCCACTTTTATTGTTCTCAATTGATGCGTAAAAATCTTCACTCTGAATTGGATCATTCTGGCTTTGTTAAAATGTAATCAACCATTCAACCAGAGAGTTACCGAAGTATGTTTGCTAGGAGCAACTTTATCTTGCTGTGTTTGCAGAAGAAGCAGTCTGCTGCGGCCTGAATTTGTTATTAGACAGATATCGGTCGGTAGGGTCAGTCGCCGCCTTCGGCGCTTTCTTCTTTGGAATTAATTCGCTATTGATTTTTGTTTTTTTTTATGGTTTCTGGTTTCCGATTTCACAGAGCGGTTGATGGTCGCCGCTGTCGATGTCCTATCGCATTACTCTTCATTGTCCGTCTGATCTGATATTCTGTTCGCTGATCGCGTTCTCTTTTCAATTAGTTGAGATGAAGATTGTGGCGCAGAATGGATGTGTTGTCATGAAATAGTGGACGTGTGTTGTGAATGATTTCTTGAGAAAGTTAGATTGCAACTAGGAAACGAATTGCTCTGTTTCTATGTTCAGCTGCTTCTGGTTCAAAGGACCAATGTTATGCCGCTGTGATATAGTGTTGCTTGCTTATTCAAAGAAGTTTGTTTTTATTAATTAATTTCAGAAGGTTTCTGTTTAGGATCTTTGACAATATGACAACTTTAAAATGGCTGGTTTTGCATGTGAGTTGATTGCAGCATAGGACTGACTAGCCAGAAGGTGTAGTTGGTGATATTTTGATGCTTTTAATAGAAGTATTTAATTGTTGTTGTGTTGGTTCAGCTTTCTGAAAACTATTCTTTTGAGCTTTTAGTTTGAACTTGAACTGGTGACATATTAAGTTGTTGTAGATTACCTGATATTTGATGGTTTGCTGCTTGGAGTTCTTGCCCAGTTTTAGCTTGACAATTTTATCGCTTTGTTTGGCATTCATAAATTTGTTTGGTGTTGTCAGCATAGATGAACACTGTGTTAAGAGTTGAAGTTGTTTTACTATCAGAATACTTTTTTCCATGTTTCTCATTAATTGTCTGTGTGATCGCGATTGAAAATGCATGTGTATTTGTGGTCTCGTCCAACCAGAGCTGTCTGGGAATGACCTTGTAGATTTCGATCATGACTGAAGTCAGGACAGCAGTGCTGACCTTTATGGCCACACAGGTGACCATCAATAGGTGCCTGATGCATTTCTTACAGAAATCCTTGACCATAGAAGTTCCTAGCTGATTAGATTAGAGCATGCTGTTGAGTGTCACAGCACAAACATAATTTAGGGATTGAATTAGTGAAGAGAAAGGTTGAATCTTGAGCCAACTGCCAGATGTGTTGAAGCTGATCAATACCTCCGGTGTCTTTTATCTGAAGTTGATTATTCTTTCCATCCTGTTGTACTATTTTCTGCTTCAAGTTTATATTGTATTCATCTAATATTGTTGAGAGGATATTAACTTGCTTATATGTTTTACATTTGCTGGGCAAATATGGATATGCGGTTCATGGTGTTTTAGTTTGCAGCTGCTGTGCATTTTTTCTGTAATCCTCCTATAAAAAAGTGCGATTTTATCAGTGGAAGTGCATTTGACAGAAGGCCTCCTAAGTTATCAACAGCTTCAACAGGATGAAAGTGCTGCAGCTAGCCACTGCAGTTGTTATTCATAGAACTGTTTTTCCTATTCTTCAAATCTTAATCTAGTCTAATTTATGTGCAGTGCATTCCATTCTGATGGTTTCAGTGACTGAAGAGATCGAGCAGTTGAACTGTGCATCCTCTTTGAGTCGTTTGAAATTGTTGTTATAGGAATTTCACTTAATGTGATAAAATATTTATTATTCCTTTATTGAATCGCTTACAAAACCATTCACTTTGTGACTGAAATTATATAAACTAATGTCAAAATGTTGACTTTAACATTTTAGAAACTGTAATGGTCAGCATTTATATGCCTCTTCGCCAAAGAGTCATAAGTTTGAATTCAAAATGAATCGACTGTTGCAAAGATCTATTAGAAAATGCTCAGCGAATAATTACCGGTCGTGTTATGGATTGATAGTGTTATCAGTTTTGAATGATGAAAAAGTCTTTTTTTTAATTGAAGCATTTTCATAAAATTTAATGTAATTGAGAAATAGAAAATAATGCTTGGAAATGCACTAGACATAATTATGTAGGACTGAATGCATGAGCATGTGAGTTTTTAAATCAATGCAAAACTTTAGCACAATAATTGATTCTCTGAAGTCATGGCTTCTCATATTTGGGATTGGAGGACATGTGAATGATGGAAGTTTTTTGTTCAAAGGTTCGAGAAGTGTAAAGTCATTGCTGTTGTTACAAATGATGTCATGCAGTGACTGTTTTTGTTACTCTCTTTGTATTGCAGTATTCAAAACCCACTGAGTTTTTCTTTGCCTTACCTCAACATTAGAGTCTTTAAGGTTTAATATTTGGAAATTGTTTGAAAAAGTCTTTTTATGTTGAGGCTAGTTTTGTTTGACATAGATGGTCAGTATGAAAGATCACATCAGCAGCTGGGATAGTTGCATTTGACGCTACCTTGTGTAAATCCTGTGGTGTGTGTGTGTGTGTGTGTGTGTGTGTGTGTGTGTGTGTGTGAGCGCATGTGTGTACTTATACTTTAAGCCTTAGTTCAAAAAGGCACTTAACGTTTGACAGATATGATTGGATATGGTTGTTGTCTGTAAAGAAGGACTTATGTTACTACCCATACAACCTCCCCTACCATTGCACCACAGCCTCCCTTACCTCTTTCCTACCCATCCTCTGTCTGGCGGTTGTGCTAGATGCTGCAATTTTTGTGTGCATTTGAGCTGAAAAGTGTTGTCATGAGGCAGAATTTAATTAGGAAATGTGTTATTTTCAAACAGAGTCAGGTCTGTGTTAATTTTTGATGAGATGGGAAGAGATGGTCGGACTTGGATTTGAAGATGTTCTCATAAGGTGTGTAATTTTCATGAGTTGTGGTGTCGCTCAGTTAATATCCTGACTTCTTCGTGTTTTTCTCTCACAAGCATTCTTCATGAGAGTAAAGCTACATGGCTTTATGATCTAATTTCCAGATGATGCAATTCTAATGTGTCTGCTTTGGTAGACAGTTGTCAATATTTCAAAAATGCACCAGGGTGGACTATTCCCATCGCAATTTTTTTTTTATCTTTGTTGTGGGCATCAAACAGCTAAAACCCTAAATGTTCAGCTTCCACCTTGATCAGTGTGGGTAAACAAAACTCCAGCAAACTGAACAGTGGGTAAAAATAACATCTTCTGTATCATTTCTCTATCATTGACATTGCATTGTGCTAGTCTTATTGAAAATTACCAATGCTAATGTTCTTAGCTTTGATCTGAAAAATGCTTTTTCAAGACAGTTCTGGACATATTCACTTTTGAACTTAAAACCATTTGAGTAGAAAGGCTTCTTACAGTTCTGTTGGCTGAAACCCTCCAGTCATGTAGCACAGTTCACCGCCATTATGAAGAAACTTTTCGTAAATAGTTTCCACGTGGGAAATTCATGATTTCAGCCTTGTATACAGGGTTAAATTAATTTGCTTTTTGAACCACTTTAGTAAAAATTTCCTATTGTAACAAAAATCCTTTCGATAACTGCAGTACTTTGTAATTGACTTTTCATGAGCAATTTACAGTATAGTTTGTATGACATGCCCAAGGTGACCATACGTCCCGTTTTGACCAGGACAGTCCCGTTTTAAAGTGACGTGTCCCGAAAGACAACGCTCGGGACACAGAAATGTCCCGTTTTAAAAATTGTGTCCCAAAAATCGGAAAATGGGCCCGTTCTAGACAATTTTTATAGGTATTTCATCATAATTCCAGAGGGGTGACACCAAACTAAGAATTTTATTTTGAGTTGACCTTTTTTTGCTTGTCACCACATTTCCTCACCGGCAGGAATGCCACTGCCCGGTCGTCCCGGTTTGGCCTAGAAATAATATGGTCACCTTTGACATGCCTTGGAATATATGCCATTATTTGTTGCTAATTGGTACGTACGAAGCTACTTATGAAGCTTCTGCAACATTGGGAGATTGCAATGCAAGACATTATTATGACTGCATTGATAAAATGGCAGAACAGGAGTTACAGTAGAATGGCTTTTAAGTGCACAATTGACGCTCTGAGCAATAGACTGTGTAAAGGGCTTTGCCTCCCATTCCCAGTGCACCAATATTTTGTATATCCTGTTGTATTGTAGCTTTGGATGTAGTAAATTTGTTAGTTGCCATGTATGTCTGTCTGGAAGGCATCATGCCCTTGTGGTGAATTTTGAATTATGCTAATAGTGACTGGGAATTTTGTTTAGTACAATTATAATAATTAGATGCTCAACCATCACATTGCTAAGGTGGTGGTTGCCACCTCCTCGGTTTATGCCAAATTTTTCTGAAACCTGATGAAATATTTGCAAGGACTTTTCTGGTAAGTGTAGGGGGTCCATTTGCACACATGTTGACTTATTTGCAATCTTTTAGCTGCAGGGGTTACTATGCTATGGTCATTTTACCACAGTATCTTTGGGATGGATATTGACCAGTGATCTTACACTTATTGAGTGTTTATCTTAATTCTGATCAATGTCTTTAAACCTAACCCTAACTGTAGCATAGCAGAACATCCAACAGTTGATTATTAGAAGTACTTGTCAACTTGAAATTCTAACTCTCACTTAACTCTTTAATGCCGAGCCAGCCCTAGCCCGGCCTTGGCGTTACATGATTTTCAAGGGTACTCTATTTTTCTCAAGTTTGTGGGCCAGATATTAATGGGTTGGATGATTAACAATCAATTCTGAGTCAAAAAGATGCAGAAAATAAATGTATCAGCGAATTACAGTAGGTATTTAAAAGGTATTTAAATTTGGCATCACATGATTTTCAAAGGTCTTAAATACCCAGAACTCTATTTTTCTCAAGTCCGTGGACCAGATATTAGTGGGTCAGATGATTGTCAACCAATCCTGAGTCAGATAAGGTGAAAGATATTAGTGAATTACAGCTGGCATTTAAAAGACTTAATTTATGAAAGTAGGTCACTGCGATGTAAATAATCGCAGTGTGCTGTGAATATTTCTCTTGTTGAAAGTGACTTTCCAAGCAATTCAGATGAGTACAAACCATTTTTGCAAAAGTATGACCCGTCTTCTCGTGAAATTGCACAAAGTGACATTTTTCAGTCACATGAGTCATCAGGTTAAAATCTATGCCTCTGTCATATTTGATCTGATTTGCACATTTCCTGTAACATTTTGTTCCTTTTTGATTTCCTGACAACTTTACCACTCAACTTACGGTAGCTTGTCACTCAAAATATTGGCCACCAATCTTTGAATAAAATTTTTTGCTTTTTTGGAAGGGATGGCCTGTTTTTGGGTATGCAGTGATCCCACACATTTTTTACAGTTTTTTCACATATAGTTAGAAAGAGAAACAAAAGTCCTAAAAGATGAGGTATGCCACAGTTTTGTAGCTTTCATATAGCCCTAGCAATTGCAAGTTGAAAAAAATTTAGTTTTGCCTGAAAAATGGCCAAAAGTCTCAGCGTCCAGCACTTTTCCAAGGCGGATTCTCCTGGCTGCTTGGAGTTTTCCGTTTAAGGATTCCGAGTTGTTAAAGGGCTAATGTTTTGCTAGGGTCGGACACAGATCGTCCAAACCTAAGATCAAACCAAGGGTTAAGACTAGTGGTGCCTCCCCCAGCCAAGACCACTAAGTTTGGGGACAGATCCCTTTCAAGGGGAAATGCCATAGTGTGGAATTCCCTCCCAGTAGACGTCAGGTTCGAAATCTCCCCCGACCGTTTCGCTCAGAAACTGAAAACTTACCTTTTTAGTATGTCTTATGGAACTCGTCTGTAAAGTGCTCTCGACTACTGCCCGAGCTTTAAGATAGCGCTATAAAAGTCGTCACTCTAATAATAATAATAATAATAATAATAATAATAATAATAATAATAATAATGATGATTGAATCTTTAATGATGCGTGTACTCTTTCAGTGTCTTTCAAAAGTAAGCAAAGTTCAAGCAACTCCAAACTTTATGTTTCAAGGCAATTTTAATGTGGCTATTGTAGACATTATCTGCTCTTTTAAAGAAGGACGTCCATTTTTTATTGCTACAGCTGGTAATTGACAAAATTGAACCCTTTCTGGGCATTTTTGAGTCATTTGATTCAATGTTAAATGTACCTCGAACCAACACTGAAGTTGGTAAGAGAGCTTTCTATTTCTGGGCCAAAAATCTGGAACTCTTTCCCTCTGGCTGTCAGATCTTCCAATTCATTGAGTATTTCAGATCTAGACTTAAAACAAATCTCTTTCAATTAGCTTTTTCCTCCATAGTTGGTCTTACTCTTTCCTGGCTGATCTCTGGAATGACCTGGTCTTTTGCGGATGGATTTGAAGTTCCATCAATTGATACCTTTGGGTATTAGAACTGGTGCTATAGAAGTACATAATTATTATTATTATTATATGATTTGGTTTCTTCAAGGGAAAGTGGCCTGTTTATGGCCTCAGTGGATGGCTTATTGCCAATTTGCTAAAGCCAGTGACTGCAGTTGGGCTTTGCAACCACAGTGTGTTGCACATTGCAGTGTTTGGCAACTGGATCTGTTGTTGTTATTGTTGTTGTTTGTGTCATCTTAAGATGGTTGACAGTTGAGTTTAATGAGCAGGAGTTGGAAATCGTTCACCCTGTAAGTTGCTTTTTTCCAGGGTATGCTTCAGGCGTTAGATGTTACAGCGTACGAAGTGTATAGTGACAGCTCGTTCAGTGACAATCCATCGCCAAGTGGCATCCTAATGAACGGAAGCGCCGATGTCCGTGACTTTGACTCGGATATAGGAATGGACAGCCTCTCGAGAGTCCGAATGGTTCATTTTCAGAAGAACACTGACGAAGCAATGGTAAGTTCTTGTTACTCAGCTTCTACGAAATACGAATCAGTCATAGCACCTTTAGCACCGATGGCTGTGACAACCGAGACCTCTCCGGATCGGTTCCTACAACATCTCAAGACGCATTTGTTTAATGTTTCGTTCCCTGTACAGCGCCTTTGACTTTAGTCACTTAGCTATGTTACTGCGCTTAAGAAATTGTCAAGATTAATAATAATAATAATTATGCGATCAGATGTAAAGCAAAACGATGATTCTCTTACATCTTTGGTACTAAATAATTCAGCCATCCACCTCTGCTTAGTATCCGACCCCTATGCTCCATAACCAATCCATATTTTGTGACAATTGTAAACTTATCCTACTAATTGATTTTCACAAAAAACAACGAGTGCTGACATCTGATAGATGACCTGGGCAGGCTGTCGGTTTGGTAAAATATTTTTTGATTTTGTCATCCATCAGTTTCTCTGAACTGAGATCAGTTTCTTTGAGGTTTGGTTTCGTGTTTCTTTGGCTGTGAAAGGATAGTGACGTTGTGCAGTGTGCAGTATTGATTTTGTAGCGCCAGTTATTCGATTTGCTGTCTTACGTGGTCCTTCGGTGACGACTGACACTGTTGCTAGTGTAGAGTGTAGCGCTGATGCAGCAGCGCTGGGCATTGCTATTTCTGTTGCTACGTCTCTTGAAAGCATATTTATTGAAAAAATCTGCTGATGGTAATTTGTGTCTGTGCTGTCAAAATGCCCACTGCCCTGGTTTTTCTACAAGATCCAGTTATAATCTTTCAAGACACAGAACTAAAGCCATCTCTGCTTGCTGTCTGCCATATGATGCTATTAATCTAAGGCTAGCATAGAGGCCATAGAGGAGTGTGTGATGTTAGCTTCATGTTGGTTCATGACATTGGAATTTATTATTTCTAGAATGAACTGTGATGCATTATGAACAATATGAGATTTCCAAAGGAGAGAGAGAGAGAGAGAGAGAGAGAGAGAGAGAGAGAGAGAGAGAGAGAGAGAATCAGTTGATGATATTGACAATGCATCATATTAGAACACAGGTTAGAGAGGTTTGAACCGTAACCGAATGAATTATTGTCTTATTGCAGGGAATCACTTTACGAGTCAATGACAACAACCAGTGCATTGTTGCTCGAATTATGCACGGAGGAATGATTCACAGGCAAGGTATTAAGCTCTAGCAGTATACAGCATCCAGAACTTATTTAATTTTGAGGTAATGCAGATGTGACTTTGCCGGAAATACAATTTGCTGCTTTGCATATATTTGCGCTCTAGAAATGCTCCTAATAAAAATAATAATAATAATAATTTCTGAATTGGTGTTTCAAAGCAACATATGTATTTCTATTTATAGCCATATGCCTGTGATGTAGCAGTGCTTGTTATGAACTGCCTCAGGGCAAAGGAATTATTAGCATAGATCTTAAACCACGGCATCATTATGAATCAGTTTTTTTTAATAGTCAAAGTCTCCCAATAGGACTGGATCAGAATTTACCCTATGGCATCCTCAGTTATATATAATGATCTTAATTGTGCTTGTTCTATTATGAAGCTTCTCCTTTTTCAAGGTAATTTTCATAAATGATTGCCTCAATGATGATGATGATGATGATGATGATGACGATGATGATGATGGTGGTGGTGATGGTGATGGTGGTGATGGTGATGGTGATGACGATGACGACGACGACGATGATGATGGCGACAATGATCAGCATGTTATAAGACAGCTTCATCATCAGGGCAGTTCAGTGTGTGGGGGTAGCAGCCATTACTACTCGTATGACCAGCTAGTCATTTCAACTTTAGATCAGTTTTTTATAGAGCGCTGTCTTCAACTACCTTATTCTGTCAACTCTTCATTCTTCCTTTTCTTGCCATTTTATTCCTTTTTATTTTATTTCTCCATTGCCATTTCTTCTTCTATGTGTTTGTCTTCCTCAATTTCCCTTACCTATTTCTTAAAGTTGCTCTTCTATTCCTCTGTATTAATGTGATCAATATGTACATACTTAGATCTGCTAGAAGTAGAAGAACAGCAATGATCATGCTATTCAGCTTCTGCTGTGCAGAGATAAGCGTATTTCCAGCCATTTGGAATTCCTGATGCATTTGTTAATGTTCAAGATGGTGATGGTGTGGGTTGTTAAGTGCCCGTTGGCTATGTTCCCGCTAAGAAAAAGACCTGCATTCAAAATATATTTCATGTGATCAGTGCTTTAAAACCATGTGCACAAGTACTGCTTGTGCTGGTTTTCATGCTGTGTGTGCATGGTTTAAGTGACAGGTTGGCAGGTTAAAACTACTGTGTGGCTGCACAGCTTAGGGAGAACATAACCCTCGTTGGCAATGGCTAGATGTAAATTTAGAATTTATTCTTGGGCCTGATCATGTGACCCTATAGATCTTCATGATCATATACGTTGGCCAAGCACAATGGCAATCCAGATGTCAAACAACAACGAAATAGATGAAGCTGTCGGATGAAGACGTAATTTGCCTTTATCAAGTGTGTTTCTTTTTTTGTGTCTGTGGTCCTCTTCGTCCATATATACAATGCTGTGGAGCAGCATATATATATTTTTTCTTTTTTTTTTTCTCAAGGGACTTATGGAAAGTGTTTGAGAATAGAGTGGTGTTGTGTACTAACTCTTGTTCAGTTCAAGGGTTGGGATGACTAATCTGAAAGTGTTTGCATTGAAGTATTGTATTGTAATGGACAAATGTAGGATGAAGAAACTTCCGTCTTTGTTGTCTCTGGACAGCATGCATTGACCCAACTCACTGAGGAAGCAGAGGCCATTGGTGTTTATTAGGCCTAGTATTTCAAGAACAAGCATCATGAGGTTCTGGGCAGATGCCATTTTTTGTATTGCTGGATGCAAAAGCTTTCCTGATCAATGGCTCCATCAGAAAGCGCCTGGAAGGCAATTAAGTAGCAGCAACAGTGTCTGCTACCATTGTTTCCTATGCCATGCTTTGGCCAATGTGTCAAGGGATTAGTGGTCTGGCCTTTTTACATCAGATCTGCAGAGACCAAGTGGTTCTTTGATGGACAGGATGCCAGCTCTAACTAAAGCATGTTGCACCAATTTATTGAATCATTGAGTTTGGCGTGGAGCAGGACCTGACCAGGGCTGTGAAAACAGGATAAGCCATGTGAACTAACCTCTGACACCTGTGCACAGTAAGGACATAAATGCTTCTTGCATATGTTGGCACCGAGGCAAAGACTAACGAATATCCAAATTCTCTAGAGTTCCATGTGCAGTCCACAAGAGGTGATGGGTAACATGGAGCCAATTGCTGCTATAGGTGGTTTGTTGATGCAACCATCATTTATGCCTGGTGGTATTATCCTTATGAAACATTTGAAAATGTTCAGGAGTGAATCTGAAACCTAAGTTCCCTGTCATGTAGCTATTGTTACTGCACTGTTGGCATTCCTGGTTAACAGTTCATCAGGATGGATGACTTCTCAAGTGGTCTTCCTGCTTGGTGCTAAAGCTGCTTCCTTAAATGACACATGCCATGGTCAACCAACTAAATGATTAGGATTTCACAGACTATGAGAGAGAGAGAGAGAGAGAGAGAGAGAGAGAGAGAGAGAGAGAGAGAGAGAGAGAGAGAAGCTGGCAGTCAGCACTTGTCAAGAACAAACCAAAGATTGTCACTATTAAACAAAGTCACGTCCATGTGTGACTGCCATGCGATCAATGTAGTATTGCGTGTTGATGAGTGAAGGTTCTATAGTTAAGATTGCTTCTTAACCATTGTTCTGTACATTGGCTTAATTTCTAGTATGAGTGTATTGGTTTGACTTCTTAATCTTGTGAGTGTGTTATCACAGATTTCTAAGCTGCATCAAGGCAGAGATGTTATACTAAGTCACAGAAGGTTGTCCAATGTCCATCGTGACGTGATTGATGGACTGAAGGGAGTAGATTCTGTGACAATCAGGCCTTCCGAGAGGGGCAGGAGGCAAATGCCCAGGGCCTGGCGATCTGTAAGGGGCCCGGATGGGTCCACAAAATGTTATTTCATGTTTTCTATTTTGCAAATTAAAAACTGCTTTATTATGCTGCTGCAAATTTGGGGACTTTAGATGGGTTGCCTATGACATTAGGTGACTTTAGGCCATCATTTCTTCCTGTGTTTCTGACGTAGTTCCCAGTTTGATTCTCAAGACCTCATGATTTATTCTAATTGACCAAATGCTATACTTCCCATCAAGTGGGATATAAGTGGTAAGAAGAGACTATGGTTGAATTAATGAGTAAGGATCCCTGGCCAGTTGCCAGAGATGGAATGGATTTTAAAATTTTGTGATTCAGATGAAAATCTACAAGCATCGCTTTCTTCAGTTTGAGTCAAATGAACTTCTTCAATATACCAATTTGTGCCTTTGAAGTGGATTCCTCATGAGGCATAACTATTTTATGTCATCAGCTAACGGATATTTATATTATAGCACTTCTGTATTTACTAATATTTATTCTAAGTGTTTAATCACTTTGTGTAGGATCATTGTAATATTTTATTAGGTGACTATAGACCACCATTTCTTCCTGTGTTTCTGGTTTCTGTGTTTCTAGTTCATTTGGTTTAGGGACTTCCTTGAATGAAAAGTCCTTGTTGTGAGACAGCCTCAAAGCTCTAGAATTCTACTTTATTTATGAGAACTGTTAATGTCTTTCGTTTGTTGAACCAGTGTGCAGTCTGTCAGTAGCAGCTGTGTGCTGCTGTGGTGCTGAGGTCATTGCCACATTCACGCAGTTTATCAATGATGTTTAGGACTGTACTGCTGGTGACAGAACTCTTTCAAAAGTGTCTGCAAGGAATGAAACAAACAGATTAACTGCAAATGTTGAGAGAAAAGAAAGCAAAGAAATGATTTTATGATGCTGAAATCAAAGAAAAATTGTTCTATAGTCTGAATTTTTACCAGAATGATATTGTCAACTTGCTACTGATGTTTGGTCTCTGAGACTTGACAGAACTTATAGTCTTATATTTAAACTTATATTAGAAATCAAGTACCAGTAATTATTTTAAGTGCACGAGCTATGATAATTATTTTGTTGATGTTATCACTTAAATAAAATTTTCATTTGTTTCTGCATTTTCTTATCTTCAGGCACGTTGCACGTTGGCGATGAGATTCGTGAAATAAATGGCATTAGTGTACTTGGCCAGACTGTGGAAGTTCTTCAGAAGATGTTGGTATGCATTGATTTACAGTAACGGTTGATTCCAACCATTTGCTCTTGACCATCCTTGTTGTGAGACAACATTTGCTGCTTTTCTGGTGAATTACATTTTGTTATGCGTTGAGTTCTGTGCTCATTTGTAAAAATATTGCCAGCAGTGAAGTGTTTTGACAAGCAGCAGTGTTAAAATTAATTAAAATTATTGATTTGTTGAGAGCTTCTTGAAAAGTAGTTGCATACTGGATAAACTTGTGAAACTTGAAAATGAGTTGGATTTTGAGCATATGTTCATATTGTGGTTCTGTTTCTCCTTTCAACATAACATCTTCACCAGCAGGTGTCAGTGTTTATGGTACATTGTTTAATGGGGCCTCTAAACGTGCAACCATTTGCTTTTAAAAGTTGTACAGCTCACAATGCATCTTCTATGACTGACCACATGCGCCCTCATGGCAAATTTTTACCTGCATTTTGTTGTTATTATTTAGTCTTATTGTTCCCCCATGTTTGTTATATGGCTTACAGCGAGATCTTCGCGGAAATGTCACCCTGAAGATCATGCCAAGCTACAGAAATCCACCAACAAAGTGTGAAGTGAGTGCTTCTTGGTGATCTTGGGCAGTGAATTGTTTCAGTGCATTTCTTTCCGCCTTGAATGATTAGAGGATAAAAAGATCTGAAGTTTTGAAATGTTAACTGAATTGTCATCATTTATTTATGAATGGTACAGGAACTGAAGTAATGCTGCATTATAATTTCATTGTTATGTCCTTAACAACTTATACATTAACACTGGTATTGCATTAGAACCAGACTTCCTGGATCTGAAGCTGATGGTCATTTTGATGAAGTGTTGGTGTACACAGCTATAAATGTTAGTGGTTTAATATTAAATGTGAAGTGTCTTGTAATGATTTTGTCTTTGGCAATATGACCAGAGCATTTGATGGCTAAATTTTTTTCCAGATATTTGTTAGAGCTTTGTTTGACTATGATCCATCGGAGGATGATCTAATTCCATGTGCCCAGGCGGGAGTTCGGTTTCATGTCAGTGACATACTCCAGGTCATCAGCAAGGATGACCATAACTGGTGGCAGGCAAAAAAGTGGGGTACAATGGGCAATGAACCTGCTGGGCTTATTCCATCGCCTGAGCTACAGGAGTGGCGGATGGCATATGCCGCTCTCGAGAAGAGCCGCAAGAACAAACCAGGTTAGTTTTGACCTGCTTCCCTTTAGTTAATTGATTTCTGTTTTTTTTCCGCAGATGCTTCCATGGTTTTGAGCCTACGGTTGATGAGAAGCGAAATTGACTTTAATGTGAAAATCAATTCAGCTGTTAAATTACTGAGTCAAAGCAAATCAAGTGCATTGTGATTAGATTGACCTTCCACTCTTCTAATAATTGTGAGTGCATGTGTGTGTGTGTGTGTGTGTGCGTGCCCTTTTGTATAAGAGTTTCAGCTGGAATGCACTTAGGCACATAAGCTGCACGATCACTTGACTTTAACCCCTTAACTGGGGATCCCGGATATATCCATCCATTTTACATTGAGTTACAGTTAAATACACGGCTAAGGGGTTAAGCACATGCTCATCGAGAATTGTGAAATCATTGGCTCGTCATGCAGTCTTACTATGCTAATCTGGTTGTAAATTTAGCACTTTGGTTGGGCTTAGTCATTTCTTAGCGTTATGTGACCTTTGCACATCTCATGCATCTGAGCAGTACCAGTACTAAACTTTGATGCTCTATAATGTCTCTTCCTGAGCATATGTTGAATGTTAAACACAAGAAAGTTTTCAGGATCCCCTGCAGCTTTTGCTACTTGTTCATTTTGAAATTATCAGTTCAGGCCTACTTGCACCTTTTTGTAAAAATAATTGACAAAATATATTTTTCAATAATTATGAATTTGGCTATCAAAAGGTGTTTTAGCAGTGATTTCCTGGAATAGCTGTTAGGTTTTTTAAAGACTTGTCTAGGCTTTTGCATGTTTGATGTAAATCACGTTTTTTTAATTCTTGAAAGCGTGACACATTGAGCATATGAAGAACAGCTGTAGGCATGTTGGGTGGGAAGAGTGCATTTGGTGAAGAGGGAGATTTCTATAGTAGGATTGACTCTGTGGTCATGTACTTGACATTCCCAACCAGTAACACTCTCTGTCATTATCGTATAATAAACAAGACATCAATGAAGTCCAATGTAACAGCCTCTCTTATTCATTGTATTGACATGTCTTCTGCAATCAGTTGAAAGCTCTTTTTTTGTCATCAAATGAAGTGACTGGCTTCATTAGCACAAAGTCTAGTTCTGGTCTACAACAGTTATCTGAGAAATCACGCATCATAGCACATGTGAATACTCTGATGTCTGATTCACTGTTTTGTACATGAGATTTGATTAGGTGAATCATTCAGAGAATTAAGAATAAACTGTTGAAGATCCTTCCTGTTAATCCAGGTGTTACTGCCATTGTGTATCAGACTTAAACTGAAATTGATAAATCTTGACAGCATGTCTGAAATGTGTGAGAAGTGCCTGTCTTTCAGAGTACTATTGTAACAATCACTGAACATGTGGGAATCCCTCAGAAACCTAGAAAAATGTTCTAAAGATGTCTGTGCTGCTCTGAATGTAGATAGAAAGAGCACATAAATGCTGTGTGCCAATGTGTCAGTGTCATGAGTATCACCAAAATACTTATGTAAATTATTAATGGCATAATTTTACCAATAATGGTGAGTATGATTATTATTACCGGTGTTATTATTATTATTATTATTATTATTATTATGCACTTTTTGGGAGTAATTCTAATACATGAAGATATCAATCAGTTAGTGATACTCAAATCCATATACCAGCAGGGTCTCTGGCAGAGAAATGGGAATAGGAAGCAATAGGACAGGCTGTGAAGGAAAACCAACAGAAGGAGGTGTGTCCTAGTCAGAGCATGAAACATACAAATGCACACTGAATTCAAGAAACTTGTAGACAAAGGAAGAGAAGAGATTTTTAGACCAGCAACAAGACCAGCAACAAAGAAGTCTTTCAGTATGTTCCATTAAGGAACACATCCATTCTAGGCACAGTGGGCAATGAATTGGCCATATTTTGACTGTAATATTTTTCGATTGACAGACCAATCTTCAATTTAATTTTCTGTTAAACAGATATCATTATCATCACCATCATCATCCTTGGGCGCATTGTAATGTGGCATTTGTATTCTTTCTTTCCCTCTGTCGTTCCCTATTGGGTTGGACGATAGGTCTGAATGAGTTCCTTCCACTTCTGTCTGTCTCTTGCTGCCCTGGTCATTTGGATGAAGTTCATTCGCATTTCTTCTGCATCCTCTTTTAAATTTTCTATCCATGATTTTCTTGGTCTTCCTTTTCTCATTTTCCCTTCAACATAGTTGCATAGTACTTTCTTTGGTAGTCTTTCTTCATTCATTTATTCTTTCATTTGTATAACACCTCTATATTTCTACTCAGAGGTGCTCACAAGTCACAAGATAAAATAGTGAGACTTTAGCTTTCACATGGAACTGAGCAAGGGAGTACCTAAGTAAAAAGTGAGTCCCGAATGGATGGTGTAATGCATTCCAGAGGGAGAGTCCAGTAACTGGGAATGCTCAACACTGATAAAAAGGCAGTGTGTGATCTGGGAACGTAATCATCCATACAATCAGTGGAGCAGAGCAGGCGATGTGCAGTGGAAGAGGGTGGTTTGAAAAGCTCAGTAATGTAAGACAGTGCCTGACCTCAAAGTGCTGAAGAAACAATTATTTGTTTGAATTTAATGCAGTCAGAAAATGGAAGCCAATAGAGGGTGTTAAGCATAAAATCGAAGATGCTAGTGTAGCAAGGAGCTTTAGTCACAAGATGAGCTGTAGCATCTGGAACTGAGTAGAAAGTAGGCTTTTAAGGCAGACCAAGATAAAGTGAATTGCAATAGTCTAACATACTAGTAACAAGGACACGAACGAGTGATTTGGCTGCAGACAGAGAAAGCGAAGAACAAATTACGCTAATTTGTCTAAGATGGTAGAAGTGGGATCGAGAAAGTCAAGCAAAATGCTCATTGCCTGTGAGTGTCCAATGCCTTTGTATGTGGTTCCTCCATAATTGTGTGTTGTGTGGAGTGCGTATTGAATGTCCAACTGGGTCCAGCACGGATACCATCCAGCCATTCTCTATTTGGCCTTCTATTCTTTCCAGTACATTCCATTGTTCTGAATACTAGATAGATCCTTTATTTTTTTCAATCATCTGGCATATGTGACTAAACAGGGTTAGAAAGCTCCAAGAAACAGAAATCTTTGGACAATGAACATCCATTCGTGAAATGTACCTTCGTGAGGTGATGACGCCGAATTGGCATGGCATGACGTGTGAACAGATTGTCTCTGAGTGACTAAGGCTTTCTGAAATTCTAAGGAATTTGTGTTGTTCACTATATTGACAAGTGTTGTGATGCTCCAAGAAGAAGAAGAAGAAGGCAGTTTTTGATGATCAAATTGCAATGACGTTATTGTTTATACAAAACAGAATTTCACAGAGGCGCAGACGAGCTTTCCTTTAATGCTAAGGAACATTTATTATCAAATTCAATCAACAGCTGTATATCATGTGCACTAAGATAGAAACATGAAACATGTGATAAAAGCCATCCAAGTGTTGCATAAGTGAAGGGGAATGACCAAGATCTGATCTCCGAGGAACATAAAAGTTTATATTGATGAATTTTGAGTGAACACCCAATACAGTGAACGTCCATGACTCCATTTTCAGGTATGATGTTTAAGTTTTTTTGGCTGTGTTGTTAAAACAAAGCTGGAGTTCAGTGTTTACTTGATTTCTGCCTATGTTTAATTAAATATGTTTATGGCTAAATTTAGAGAGTTCTTCCTTGACAACTTGTATTTTAGAATGATCAGTTTTTTTACAGATACATTTCATGTAGTTTTCTCTCTTTGTTCTTCAGTTCATTGTTCATGGTTTGGTCGAAAGAAGAAGCTGCACAGAGGTTCCTCAAAGTCCAACCCTGGATTTGACCAGCAGGACATCGTCACCTATGAGGAAGTAGTCCGATTACCGGCCTTCATGAGAAAGACCCTCGTTCTTCTTGGTATGTTAACGATATCTATTAGAACTGTAAATGCATTAATTTTTTTAATGGCATTAATCACACGATAAATTTTTTAATTGTGGTTTTAATGCACATGTTGTATCGCATCTGACTTGCTGGGCTAAGTACTCATAGTCTCATAATTAATTTTACTTAAATGTAAAACTATTCAAATTAAGCAAGAATTCAAAAATCTGACTTTATGTGATATTCACCAAAGTGTCAGTGAAGCCTAATGTGCTACTTCCAGAGCCTCATGGGCTCATAGGGTGGTGCTGATCTTCATTGCTATAGCTACTTAAGCCTAGTCAATAGTCACATTTGATTTGAAATTGGAACTGAGGAAATTGAACAAGTCAAAATCAAAAGGATGGCAAGTTGGTGTACAATAAGACAATCACTTCACAATTTTGCAAGCGTAAAGTAAAACTGTCACTTTCTCATCCAGTCTGATAAGCAAACTATTTTGTTAACATTTATTGGCTACAGAAAAGCCTGCTTCTTGCTGTCAGTGTTGCCAGCCACAGAAAGTAGTTGCTCACAGAACTGACTCAGACATTTCACAATCTCAATACGTGTGTTGTGTTTGTTTATAGACGCATCCATATCAAAGACAATAAGCGGCTGTGTGTGAATGCATGTTTGCTTGTGTGTGGCTACTCCTCTCTCAACCAGGCTTGCCACCTACTATGGCAGAGTTCGCAATTGCAAAACTCTAGTAATCACAATACTATAGTAACTGGCTGCCAAGTTAAAATTATGAACTAATAAAGGTAGCAAACTTTACAAAATGAGAGCATTACTGTCAGTTTTATCTATAAATTAAATTTACTAGTTCTAGATAGTCAACAAAATGACACCAGCAACAGCATAGAATATACTTTAATTAGTTGTAAAGTAGAAATTTAGAGTCATATGGCAGGTTGCACACGAAAAAGTAAGCATTCAATCATTGAAAGATAACAAAAGCTCAGACATCAATTGTTTACTGTTATTAACTGTTTTATCAATGACAATTACACTGTATGTAGCAATGTTTATTTAACAGCAAAGCCAATGGTTTAATTTTAATTAATTAAAATTTGATCATTCTATTGCTGATCAAACAAAATTTGCTTTAAAAATTTTAACAGCATTAATTTTTTAAATTGCGATTAATTCTTTAATGCATTAAAGCATTAATTTGATGTCCCTAATATCTATATTTGAATTTGCACTTCTTAATGATTCTTCAGAAGAGGCTATACAAATATTCTGTTAACTTGTACATTGCATTTTGGAGCCATATCAAATTACCGGTAGTCTTTATGTCATGTTTATAAGTGTTCCTATGGCCTATTCTTGCCTAGCTCTAACTTCGTGACTGTACCATAATAATTTGTTTACTATCTATCAATCGGTCAATCAATACACTTCTGCCTACCACTATAAAAATGACATTGGCATCAGCCATTGGCAAGTAGCAATCTAAATGCGATAGGCCAAGCCAAACAGGTACATTTAGATGGGATCTAAAAGATGATAATGTGCTATCTGCCATTTGGCTACCATGTGTTCATTTGTGCATACTTTGAGTTGGGATATGTGCATCTTTCATCTTCTTCTGAATACCAATGTCATGCTTGTTTAGCTGTCCTGCTTGCAAAAGAGTAAGCATGATGATGTCTTTCAGAACAAACAGCTGTCTTATAAAACACTTAGAGAAGAAGTATGATTTGATAAATACATCGTTTTGTAGGCAGTTATGTGTGGTGCAGTGAGAATGTTTCATTTTCAGATTCTGTAATAGACTTTGAGTTGCTCCTTGCATTGCTAAACTGGCTATTAATGGAAACTATTAATACAGACTGTTCTAATCTATTTGACAATTGGTGTGTGCAGTGGGTGGGGGGAGAAACATTTTGGCACCACTGAAATCATAAACTGTCAGAAGATATTGAAACTTAGTCTTGGATAGAGGGAATATCTAGGAAAGTAGATTTATTTTGTTGATGCGTTTTTTTTGTTAGGTGCACATGGAGTGGGAAGAAGACATATCAAAAATACACTTATTGCAATGCACCCAAAGCGATTTGCCTATCCAATACCACGTAAGTTGTTTATGACAATAGATTTACATGTTTATACTGCATAAGTGAACTATTAACTTTTGCAAATATTTGTTATGTACTTGTAATTAAATATTTTTTACCATAATAGTTTATATATAATCATAATAAATGATAATAATTATTAGAGCTGTACCGATTGCACATTTTGCCGATTGTTCCGATTACCGATTGTTCCGATTGTTAGACAACCGATTGTTTTGCCGATACCGATTATCTGTCGAATTCTCCAAATCAGGTGTTTTTAGTGATCATACAATCAAATTTGCCATAAAAGTGTAGCGTAAATGCACATGCCCTCTGTATGCAGGTTCAATTCGAGGTTTGCCAAGAGATTCAATGCATAATGTGTGCTTGATCATTATTGAATAATGATTTTGCTATCAATACTTATTATGTCAATTTTTAAATTTCTATGTTCACATTGTAATTTATAACCGATTGTTTCAATTATCCTAATAATCGGCCAGAAAACAAGTGTTACCGATTGTTCCAATTGTCCTAATAATCGGTCCGATTGTGAATATTGCCGATTAATCGGTACAGCTCTAATAATTATGCATTTTTATAGCAGAGCAGTGTCAGAGTGGGAAACAGCAAGACAGACAATGAAGGAAAAGCCAACTGGAAGAGATGTATTTTAAGTCTAGATTTGAAAACACTCGGTTCTTTTGAAGACCTAACAAACAGTCAGATGAAGAGAGTTCTAGAATTGTTGGCATGCGACAGAAAATGCTGTCTTAATCAATTTCAGATCTACAATAGTGATATTTGAACAAGATTTTATGAGGAAAAGTCAATTTTCTTGACAAGTGCATACTCTGATTTGTTTAATAGACTGCATTTGTTGACAATATAATGGGAGAATTGTCTAAGTACTGCATATATTTATTAGTGCAGTTTTGGCTTTCACTGTCAGATTTATTTGATAAACAATTGTCATTTAGTGGATTAGGACAATAATTTTGTCTGGAGTTTTTTGTGAATGTTTGTGATTCAGTACTTTAATCAGACTTATTATTTGACTGTTTTACTTATTAATAATTATTCATCACTATAGATTCTTAATCAGAAAATAAGGATGATCAATGAAGTTGAAATCCTGTTTCAGTTTTTGTTATATACAGTTTCATATAAATAAGCGTATTCTTTGCTCTCTAGATGAGCATTGCATTGATGTAGAATCAGAAAAATGTCTTATACATTTTTGCCTGGAAATGCATTACCCTAGTTTCTATTGATTGCAGAACTGTTTTGTGCAGTGTCTTTATTACAGAGTGCTACGACCATTTTCATTTAACAGAAATCAATTTCTTTATAATTAGGTGAATATGGAATGTTGAGTGCTGTCGTATCGTTGTTCGTTTTAGACACAACTCGGCAGCCGCGGAAGGATGAAGAAAATGGGAAAAACTATCATTTTGTTACGCATGAGCAAATGATGGCTGACATCGCAGCAAACAAATACCTAGAATATGGAACTCACGAAGATGCAATGTATGGCACGAAGATCGACACTATACGTTCAATACATGCGCAAGGCCTTATGGCCATCCTAGATGTGGAGCCACAGGTATAGAACTGATTACTACTAGTCTTGTTGCATTTTTTCTGTTGCCTTGAAGTTTTCAATATCTTTGGATTGATAAGATGTGTTTCTCCTTTGTAAACAAACCCTTCTGATCTCTTTTTTCTCTTATCTCTCTTGTGTTAGTTTACCCATCTTTCTTTTTTGCAGCCATGCCTTACCATTAACCTTATCTTTTTCCTAAAGTTGTTTTGTTTTCTTATTTTCAACTTTAGTTGCTGTTTCAGCACAAAAAGATCATGCTAAATTATTATGACCATACTTATTCATATTGCTTTATGTCTGACAGTCTGAATTATCCGAATGTAAAAACATATACTTGTGCATGTCCATTTACTGACCTATCACATTTCTTTCATATTCTCACACACATTGCAATTAATTGACGAATTCTGTCAATTTTACTGCATTATCTGTCATGTTAAATGGCTGTTTACTACACCAGTCAATTAATGCTATGTTTGTATTTGTTTAGTTGCATCATGAGCTTTAAAAATTTAAACAAAATAATTTCTGAAATACTAAATGAAAAGCCAAGTTGACTGAAATGTTTCAGATAAATTGTTTAAGTAGGAATTGTGATTTTGAGGCTAAATCTAAGGAAAAGTAAATATGAGTATGATTCATTGTGTTAGTTTGATGCTGGATAAGAAATAGTTAGTAACATATCTTTATCTGAACAATGTGATTGCTTTAATTACGAAACTAGTAGGAACATCCTGGAATTAAAGACATGTTAGTCTAAGGAATTAGTGTAGTTGTATGTGTTGTAAGATTACACGATTGTTCTGTTTTTGTGCATAATGAGTTATACAGCGAGTGTGATGTTATTTCTTTGTGCAAATGCTGCAGTTGTTGGGAACAGAGAAGGATGTAAGTTGTCTGTCTCAGAGCATCTTATTTACTCTTGCTGTGTAGATGCTTAGTCGAGTTCAGTCGTCTTAAGAAGTGGACGTGAAGATGTGAGAAGTAGATTAGAATGTTATATAGAAACCATTCATGGATTCACCGTGATTCTGATGATGACAGGGCTTGATGCAGTGACTTGTCATCATCTGTTGTTTGCATGCTCTGTGGTCATTCTTAAGATGAACATTTGGTTCTCCTCTGCAGCCCCATTCTTAGCATTTGCCTGTTAGCAGCGTGTAATCTGTTATTGTTGTTGTTATTACGATTAATTCTGTTGAATTTGTTCTCCCTGAATTTGCAAGAGTAGTGCATGTCCTGCCATGAAATTAAGATCATTATAGCATCTTGCAATTTCATTTGCCAGTGCTGGTCATTGTTAGAACAAATTCTGTAGAATTGGAGAACTGTAACTACTTAACTCAAAGATCATTCAATCTACTCATTATATTCATTAATATGTATGGATGCTTTGTGGGTATTTTGAGCATAGACTCCTTTGTGTCTGAAGTGTTGATGCCTTAATATTTTGTTGGTGTCAATTAATGAAGACATGGTCGGTTCTCTCCCTCTGTGCCATTTTTCATTCATTGAGCACCCATTGTGACTGATTTGATGAGGGATGCTACTCATGTACATTTTATCTATGACTGGGATTCCAACCGATGGCCTTTGACTCTCCAGCATAGTATTCTAGACACTATGCTATCATGTGACCCACAGATGGCAAAAGATTTGTAATACTGTGATTCTGTTGTTAAAGTAGGTTATATTCTGCTTAAAATTAGAAATATTTCTCAAGCGAAACGTTGCTGCCATTCAAATACAATTTTCATCTTCTTTCCTTATGACAAGCATTTTGGACCAGTTGTCTGCAAACTTTTCCCACAAATTGACAATATTTTTAGAATTATTATTTTTTATTATTCATAGTTAAATATGTATGCAACTAACATCCATCAAAGATGAAGGTACAGATGGCTTGTTACTGATACGCATAAACTTGGTGTGTGAATGAACAGTAATTTTGCATTGATAATAATATTATAATCGGAATGATGCTTCACTCTTTAGACATTTTGCTGATTATCTGCAGTACCCGTATTTGCACGATTATTACCCGCAGGTAATACAAGAAATTACAAACCGCAGCCCCCCTTGCAGGATATATTCGTATGCAGATAATATTGGAAACTTGAAACCTCGTCAACGCTCTCGGCGCCCGGCCAGCGCTCTCGGCGCCCCGTATATCATAGCATATGCGGGTTATATTTGTGTGCAGCTTATGCTGGGATGTTGGTACATAATTCATAATTTTCCGCGGGTTATACTTGTATGTGGGTTATATACGTGTGCGGGTAATAATCGTGCAAATACGGTAGATGCCTAGGTGCCAAATTGTCAAATGCAGAAGGCTTTTGAAGTGTCTGATCAGCCTTAGGTGCTGTTTCTTTCAGAAGCATACACTAGTGTGATGAGAGGTGCTTAAATGTCAAGAATGGAACACAGGGTGCACATGTGTCACTGCTGTTTGAACACAATCGAGATGTAGAGAGTGCAGTGTGTGCTGTAACATTAAGAGCTAGTTTAGTAATTGTACGTATATACTTTTGCCTTCTTCCAACGATCTTGCATATACACTGGAAACTGAGAAAGGAAACACCGACTGGTCCTGCGAACTACTCCTGCCTACTTCCACCAATCCATTCATTCACATCCTCATATAACCAGTATCTCAACCCACTTCTGCTATTATCCAATGTGCATTGGTCAAATTTTTTTAAGCAGCATGGTTAGGCTACTTCCATCCAGGACATTTTGTCATCCAGTGGGAGTGTTGTTCGCAACCAGTTTCCAATTGAACATTGCCTGTGTGTGAGTGTGTACATGTATGTAAAGAAGTTGCGTGGACACACTTGGTCACGTATTTACAGGATCATGTCTAATATCTAAATTGAATGCCACTTCAAGTATTGTGATGGTCAAATTGTCTAACTTCAGTGGGGACCCCATCCACAGGCTCCTGTTTCAGGAGTATGAGTGACAGTCATGTCCGTCAGAGTTTGTGTTTATACATAAATGTATTTGTAGTCAATATTTTTAATAAACTTTATTATATTTTAAATGTCACAAGTACATGTTGCTGTATGGCTTTTTGAAGACTTTAGAATCATAATTGAAGTGTAGATAGACCACAATGGCTGCTTAGGGGACAGAGAAGACTAACATTTTCTGATGTAATGGTTTTACTTGTTAGAAATTAATAGAAATTTTTGTGATTTAATTTTGCTTACTGTTCACATGATTGCGTTAAACTTTGGAGGTTTCTTTATCTCACCACTTGTTCTTTAACCTTCTCTTGTTTCTTTGCTGTATATTTCATACTACACGTGTGTTTATAGAGCTCACTAATTAGGGTAATGTTTAACTTAATTCTGTGACATTTGGTGCTCATTGTGTTTACTTACTTCTATGGACTGAATAATTCTTGCACCAAATGTTAATTTCCGTAAATACTGTTAACAGTGAATGCATATTTGCTATAGAAAATGTAGAGCTTACTTAGTTCAAATTTGTACTTAACTAATTGTGAAATTTATCATCCCTGGTTTCTAATGCTAGAGATTGTATCACTTGCAAACAATTATAATCATCCAGCAGGGACATACCTAAATGTAAAACTTTATGTGAATATCCAATTAGAAGTAAAATACACTTCAATAAATCAATACCTTCAATAAATCTTAATTTCAAGGCTCATTGTGGCACATCCCATATATTAAATAAATTGAGAACTTTTAGGATTATTAATTTTATGAATGACTGAAGAAGATATATACAGCAAAGAGCAAAGTCATCTTTCGCAATAGATGATGCTGTCCAAATATCCATCAATTGTTATGTTTGTCAATCAAACAATATCCATTAATTGATCCAAATCAATGGATAACTCATTAATTTCAATAATTTTTACAGTAAACAATAAGTGTCTTGCTAATTGCATCATCAATCACGTGGCCCATGGTATCACTAATCACCTGCCAGTATCAGATTTTGCAAAATTCTGCAGGAATGTAGAAATTCTGAAGAGATGAAAATTTCCTTGGCTAGGCTCAAATTCTGTGGATTGTAGAAAACTGTGGTCACTAATGACGGGTAGTTTCATCATATGTGATGATTTCAATGATGTGTGAGTTGGTATGTTGAATATGAAGCTTCATCCTGTTTTTGCCATCCCATTTTCTTAGCTAGTGCAGTTTGGTCTGTAGCAAGTTTACCTAAAGATGCTGTTTGCACTTTGCAGGATGTCTAAAATGTTGATGTCCACTGGATTCTAGCCAACTGTCCCTGTGATTTATTGCCAGGGCTTCTGAAGCTGCTATGCTGGCTTTCTTTCTCAACTCCAGTGGTTTAATGGTTGCACAGCAATATGTCCAATCTTCATCAAATGTAGTCAGTCACCCAAATGGTGTGATCCATGATCACCATCCACTTGCTCTAAGCATTAATTGCAAATTGTCTATAGAGTGTATTTTCATATGTTCGTCCTTTTGCGTTTTATTAATTCCCGTCCTACTTTTCAGAAGACTACTTAAAGCTCATTTTGTCATCAGTTTTTTACATTAATTTGTAGTTAATTTATATAATTTAGTTTTACTGGCTCAATTGTCATAACCTGTTCCTGTGTATATTGTATAGTCATAGAGAATTCATGAATTATTTACAAGATTTCATTGCAGAGGCATACAATTAAGGCCAGTGGAAATTTATGAAGTCACAAAAGCCATGAATCCTTCAATTCTGTTATTTTTGCAGTTTGCTGTGTCATCTATAATTTAAAAATCAATGTTTCACAAACACAGCAGCTATAGACAGATGTATTGAAGTTAGCAGATTGGACGATGGAGCAGAAGGTCACGGGTTCGATCCTGCAGTAGTCCTAAGGTCAACTCAGTCTTACTTGCTAGAGGGTGGTGGTGAACTGAGGAGCAGCGTTAAGCTGCGAAGGTAAAATGTGGGTCTGGGGGGGAAGTAATGGCAACCTACCACAGAGTAATGGATTATACCACTTATGTCGCTGATTGCCTAGACCTGAGATAAGCGCCAGAACCCAATGCTCATACTCCAGTACGGGACCTACCTTTACCTTTGCCTTTATAGAACATTGACACTTGAGTGACTTGATTCTTGACAGGCCGCAGTCAATTCATTTGGAAACCCCATTATTCACACACTAATAATCTATGGAACTAGACCTTGTCTAAGGCAAACAAGGAGAAACAACTAGAGAGGTGTTCCAGAACCCCTCCACACTCCCACCCATGCAGTATTGATCAGCAGTCCACAAGCTTTTCCAGGAAAGGCCAAATTTTCCAGTAATTTCTTTTCACAGGCCAAAGTTACATATTTCTGGCTGTATATGCCATTGCATAAAAACAAAATATCAATCAAATATGCAATTCTAACTGGATGGTTGAAAAATAAATTATATGGTAATTGATTCTTTTTAAGGAGCAAAAGGTCAGCAATAAATCAACTAGGACCAGGATACAAATGTCTACAAGAACACTAATATACTGAAAATGAAGAGCTAAAGACCCTCCATTACTCACTTTCCTCCATTTCCATCCCTTAACCTAGATACCCTTTCATCATTGCAGCTGACTTTTAAATGGGCATTTTTGTCCCTTGCCCTCAAGGAGCCATGATTCATATCACCACCTTCAGAGTGGATGAAAACATTAACTCTTACTAGAACAGGTCATTGACCCAATGCCCTACTTACCCATGTAAATACATGCAAAAGATAGGGCATTGCATTCATTCATTCATTCATTCAACGATTTCTATAGCGCTGTAACAAGGCTGAGGCCCACAACAAAAGCGCTTTAACATCTCGACTATACCCCAACCCAAACAGATGCGTTTTTAGCTCTTGATGAAGTGTTCAGGAGTATTAGCTGTCTTTCCACAAGATAGGGGTTTTTTTCTCTCCAAACTTGGCAGTCTTGGAGGAGGAGGAACCTGAAGTTTGACCCTACGACTCGAACGGAGTGACAATATCCTATCACTGCACTGCGGTGTCTTTACAAGAGAGGCGAGATGCATGTCCTATCTCTTGTGTTATCTCTAGTTTCTTTCTTGTTTTTTCCATATTAAACTTTTGACACTTTTCATGTACTGGTACACATGAAAAGTGTCAAAAGTTTAATATGGAAAAAATTGCAGGCCAATGAAACTGCCTTTGCAGGCCAAATTTGACCCACAGGTGTGAGCTTGCAAGTTGCTGATATAGATGGTCCCAGAATGGACCTCTTAATAAAAGGACATTTCCCCAAATTTGGGATTCCATGGTCCCAGCAGTAAATACTTAGGATTACAGTGGTCGAACGGACCGTGTATTTCATCCTGAACTGCTTAAAATTAGCAATCAAATATTTGTTATTAACTTATTACTAAGCTATTTAGTTGATATTTCAAGGTTTTACTGACAGTAATTTGACACTTCATGTAATGATGGTGTCACTTGCATCAGAACTATAAAATAACAAACTACAGCTGAAGTTCAGCTTGACTTGCAGGTGTAGGTTTCTACTTACCCAGTGATATATTTTCTAAGGTTATAAAGTATACAGTGTTGTCTATTCGATTTCAGTGGCAAGTGCATCAGACATGATTATCTATTATTTAAAGAATTATTTTAGACCATGAATTACTCAGGATTTTACTCTTAATTCACTGCATTTTTCAAAAACCATGCCATGAATTTTGAAATATTTGCCGTGAATTTCTATTGACCCTGACTAAATATAGTTTTCTTGCAGAGGGGATGTCAATTAATTATGTCAACAAATTTTTGGGGCAATTTTTGACCCCCTCCCCTTGTCAACAACTCAACTTTCAGTGACCTCCTATAATCATGTCAAAACTTTTGACCCCTAAGATCAGTGACTGGTCCCCCCCAAAAAGTTTTGAAGGCTATTATTTTTTGTGCGGTGATGACGTTTTCCCACTTTTTGCTCATCAATTGTCAAAATGATTATTTTTTTGTTTGTCGGGCTTTTCTTTGTTGTAATAAATAGCATTCCATGAAATTTCCTATTTTTTGATTATTTGTAAAAAGTGAAATTGTTGGCATCAACTTCTCTCTATTTGTTGAAGTAATTAATGGACAGCCCTAGAGGCATATAATGTATTCACGTTCTCAATTTTAACAAACTTCCTGAGTAAATTGTCCTCAGAAGACTTTCTTAGTGGACTTGTAAGGTGTGAATGTTATTTTTGTGTGGCGAAGTTTAGTATATTTGTCATATGCCTTTCATAAAATTCAATGTCGTTTCTTGCATCATCATTTAATGTTTCCTAGTTCATATGTTCATATCAGTGTTGCTGAAATGTGTCTTTCCTTGAATGAAAAACCTTGTTACATTCTGTACATCATATTCAGAAGAAGGTGTCAGTGGATTTTGACAGGCTTTGCAGCAGTCAGATACCTCCCTCTCTATGTACGACTTCATGTCGAGTCGAGTGAATTAACTTGATGGCATGAAGTTAGAGGCATGGCCGCTAACTCTCACTGGAGTCACAGTAGTGGAAGATTCACCTGAAATCACATTTAAAAGAATGTCTTCTGAATACAGCTGTTGTTTGTCATTCAACAGAATCTGATTTCAGATTCATGAAATATCATGTTAATTACTATTATGTTAATGGGCGGGGAGTTAGCAGAGTGGTAACATCATTGACTTGGAGATCCGAAGGTTGCGGGTTCTATACCCACAGGAGCCTGAGGTTGACTGAGCCTTCACTCATTAGAAGAAGTGATAAAATGAATAGCAGTGGTAATACCACACAAGTCAAACAGGCACACTGTGCGATGCACTAGACCCATATCCGTGTCATTGCACGCTAAGAGCCTTAGAAATGGAGATCAGTGCTGCCTTATGAGATGAGCCTGGCATTCGGATAGGAGCTCGGGAAGGACTTTGACTTGACTCTGATGTTAATCACTTGGCAGTGATGCTGAGCAAAATGTTTGTACTAAGTTAGTTTTCTGATTACAAGTTATTAATGTGATCTCACCATTACTACAAAACTATGGTTCATGTCTCAAAAGCATAGAAATATACCAGTGCTTAATAATAAATGTAAGTAAAAGCTAGCAAATAGGCATCAGGTTTTGGCTTCTGTTGGTTATGCAGATGTTTGCTGTGTTTTAGGCTCTGAAAGTGCTCAGGACTTCAGAATTTGCTCCTTTTGTTGTTTTCATTGCTGCTCCAAATGTCTCCATGTACAATGATGTACGTATTCAGGATTAATTAGACTTATGCACTTTGCTGTTGTCCTGAAAAGAGTAATTATATTTGTTGGCATTTGCAATTATCTTTGCATTAAGGTATTATTAGAAAACATGTATATTAAATGAGTGAAATAATTATCTGATTTCAGTTCTAGAAATTAAAGACTGTTGCGCATTTTGAGTCTGTAGGAGATTGCAGTTAAATCTACAATAAAGTCGCTTAATTTTTATTAGGTCATTACTGAATATTATAAAATGGAGTTTGTTTATAAATGTACTTACCATTAGATGTCAATTCAGTTTTATGGTGCCTTTTGGAGTTGTGTAGTTGCTCAAATAAATTCATGATTGGAATCTGAAAATCTGTAGTATTGTTCTGTATAGTATGACAGTAAGCATTGTAGTATTGACATTGACAGCATTTGAGATTATTTATTGTATTTTTAAGAATGAGATTCAAGGATTATGTCTTTTGCAATGGCACCCAAAGCATATTATATAGTTCATAGCCTATATGGCATGCTGAGCATTATCTTTGCCAAGAAATTTTGCATCATTGGCTTTGTCCAATCCAGTGACATATATGGATTGTTGTAGGATGAATCTTTGGAGCGATTGATAGCTGAGAGTCAGGCTCTGGAAAAGGCATATGGACATTTCTTTGACTTAAAAATCATCAACAATGACATTGATGAGACAATCCACCTTCTGCAGCAGGGAATTGACGAGGTCTGCACCCTGCCACAGTGGGTTCCAATCACTTGGGTTTACTAGGGAACGTCTGTTCTGACGTATCTGCTGTCAATGGCATCTGACAGGCAGTGCGTGATGCCACTGTGCCACACGGCTGCCCATGGTAAGTGGCTGCTGATGTTTCAACGTTGGAGTTGCTTAAGTAGCCGACGCTTACCAGCAGCTGAAGACATTGAGTGCATTGCTAAGCAACCACTGGCTTCAGTGTTGAAGTTGTTGCCAGAAACTGTTTTGGTCCTAAGCACCAAACTTTCTGGCAGTTTTCTAGTCCTCTGCTTTGATTGATTCCATGAACCAGTTTTTTGTACAGTACCCAAATTACTCTGCTGTGTCTTTCCTTGGTTTTTCTTTTGTCAAAAGTTTTGGTATGAATGATTCAGAAGAGGTCTGATTCAACTAATTTGAACTGCAACTAATAATGCTTGTTTTTTTAAAATAAGAATATTGTTACTTTATATTGAGTCATTTAAGTGGGTTTTCCTTCAATATTGTAAATATAATGATGGATATTCGACTTAGTGAAAAGTAATTGTTGCTTACCTTGTGTCCCGTTTGGTTATTGGAAATTGCATGATGTGTCGTATTTTCGTGCACATTGCCCGCAGGCTATACGATTTTTTACACACAAAAATGCCAGGTGCGGGCAATGCAGAGGTGCGGGCAATCTGGATTGAATTTTACAGAAATTGCGTCAACAGATCGCAGCTCTTTCCACTGCAATGCCTCATATCATTTCCACACCCGTTTCCTTTCTCCTACTTCTTCCCCATTTACCCCTACCCATGGTGCACTCAAGACCTGATGCATGGCTGATTCTGTTTGGTGGAAGCAAGCCCCAACAAAGCTCCTGGCAAAGGCAGGTGGATTGCAACAGGTGGTCTGTTCACCTCTCACGGTACTAACCTCATTTGTTTATTTAAGACTCCCTTTATGCAAAGTTTCCATATAGAAGGTAAGAGACAGTGAAAAACAATTTTCCACATTTAGTTGTAAGGCACAAAATGTTTCCAATAATTAGGCCTACCTGTGATTAACATTTATTGTTTTACTTTATATGTCTGTGAAAGCATGTCTGCAATGGGCATCTTAAAGATTTGGGCCTTTGTTCTCAGATAACTCCACAAAGGTATCAGTTTATCTGCTGCCAGCTGTATTACCGGTAAGTTACGTCCCACAGCTGTCAGGAATGTTTGCAGCTGTCCACAGCCTTGTACCAAAATGACCCAGTGGGGTATGTCTCTGATGGCATTACAGTATGCAAAGAAAGTACTGGTTATAGGAATGATGGGGATGCTTGAAGCTGCCATGGTTCATGGTTGGTAGTAGAGGTCTGCACGGGGCAAGAATCCTCCCCACCTTCACCCCGTCCTGGTCAACCCCGCTCCTTGGCCGATCTCATCCCTGCTCCGATGCATTTGTATCCAACCCCCGCCCATCCCCATGAATGGGAGGGTGCGGGCGGACAATGGTAGGTGCGGGCAATGCAAAGATGCTGGCTTTCTAGTTCAAATTTTACACGATATATATTTTTGCAGACTACCTGCGGGTACAGACTATCTGTGGTGTGGGCAATGTGCACGAAAATGCAGTATACAAATCTAAGGATATTTGTCAATAGTTGTCGAGTTGGTAGTTTCTGCATAGCTTGAATGTGGTTCTTCTGAAATTGAGAATATTTGCATTATGTTTATTAGCTCACAAGTGTGTTTCCAACTTGAGATGTGTTTGTAATAGAGTACAATGTTAAGTTGTTTCAATATTGTATTTAAACCAATAAAGATTAGCAAATCTACATCATGTAGAAACCTGATTGGACTGTAACATTAAACTTACTCAAGCTTCTTTTGCTGTGTTGTGAGCTTTTAGCAAAGTTCTGTTATTAGAGAAGCTGTTACATTAAGCAAGTTATTGCTTGTAGCATTGAGTTTTTATTTTATTACATCTTACCGTTCACCACGAAAAGTATATTATGCAAGTATATATTAACAGAGGCATACTGGCCATTGGGCAATGCCCATCAGTAATTGCCAGGCTGAGCAATATGAAATGATCATTGCCCATAACTCTGATGACTCAGTTTTAGATCCAGTTCAGTATCTGTTATGTAGGAAATACTTTCTTTTTTATCTAGCTTATCAGTCATAGATTTTTACACAACATATTTTGGATTGTTCTTATGCATAGACATGCATGACATGCATACTTTTAATATACACCCCCTGTCTGTTGATAAATATTGTAACATAACTTGATCCAGGTGTTTAAAGTAAGTGTTTAAGTTGATGGACAGAAAAAAGCCACTTCATAATCACAATTTATTTTACATTTTCTTGTGTTTAATCATTTTTGGTCAATTTCAAATGGTCTTGTGTCTAAGAAATATAACTGCGGTTCCTGAGAGTATGAACCATATGGCCAGTGTAGCTTAATCTGAGCTTGACTTTGCCTCATTTCCATGACTTGCACACTTGCATATCTCCTCCAAGACTTTTATTTTACTTCAGGGTGTCATTAATTTATAACTTGAAAAATACTGTAATTACATTATATATTTCTGTACTTAATCACAACATTGAATGCTCTTCGATTGGTTCAATGTTTTACCATTGCAGAATTGTTACATGAACTTTGGTTTTCAGTTTTTGTCGTATACATGTATGGTAAGCTAATATTTAATTCTTTATCTTGCACCTCTATCTTGTTATCAAATAAGTCACTTGGGTCTTGTACATTTGCTCACGAACTTTACTGTGTGATCTCATTGATTTGTTAAGAGGTATATAGTAATAACCATAATTGGAATATAAAAGGTTGATGGATGGCCAGCCTTTATTGGGGCTGTCCATTAATTATGTCAACAATTTTTGACCCACTCCCCCTGTCAACAACTGTCAACTTTCACTTAACCCCCCATAATTACATCAACAACTCTTGACCCCCCCCCCAAGATCAATATCCCAATATATAAGGTCCCAATAACAAGGTTATTTTTTTGTGGTAATGACCATTTTTTCCTCATTGAGTGTCAAAATGTGGTGGTGATGACCTTTTTTCTAATGCTTTTTTCCATTGTAATAAGTAGTAAGTATTCTATGAAATTGCCTGTTTTTTGATTATTTGAAAAAAAGTGAAATTTTTGACATCAACTTCTCTTGACCCCTCCCCCTGTCAACAACTGTCAAACTTTTCCAAACCCCCTGCCCCCCTAAATTGTTGACGTAATTAATGGACAGCCCCATTTGCAAGATTATGTAAATGCATTTAGTTCAATGGCAGAGACTTACAGAACAGTATTTTACAACTGTGGTATTACTTCTGTTTTACATCAAATTAATATACTCATGGTTTTCACACATTTTATGTTGAACAGTGAATGTGAATCTCTTATTGTTTGTTTGTCTGTTATGTGGCTTGTTAAGATAGTGTGTGGCTCTTAGATATCTGCCATCAGTGTGACAGCTTGTTCTCATTTTCATAGCTGGTAGTCACACTGTGCCTGAATTGGGAGCCCCATCTTACTCTCAGAGCTACACCGCTCTCTTGACTCTGATTGATTTTTGCCTTAATTCCATGACATAAGCCTGCTCTGCATCTTGCAAGCAGGGCCAATCAGAGGGGACCAGCAGGGCTATTTGGCCCCAGGCATCCATTTCTTGAGGACTCTTTTTTTAAAGTTAATGTCTAACTGAGGCATTTGGGGCGCCCAACAACAAGCCACAAGATGGTTTATGTTTTAACTGCCTCCTTAAAAGATTGACAAGCAAAAAAGGTCGTCACCACTTTAGGGGCCCCACAACTGTTCTGCCCAGGGGCCAGAACCCCTCTCGGCTGCCATGGGTCACCATCTGTCACATAATATCATACTCCAATAACCCGCAACTATTGGAGTTCAGAGCCTTAAAATGTTGAAATGGCTCGGGCCTCCTTCAGCCTTTGAAGGGGCCTGATTGCAAGCACACACCTCATTATTCCAGGGGCAAGGCTTCACATCAGCCGGCCCTACTCTTTCAAGTGCATTCTGCGCAAGCGCAACTAATCTTGTAATTGCCCCATGACTTTTTTCTGCAACATGTAAAATTTGCCTTTTCCCACCATTATCAGTCATTGTATGAGCAGCACTATGACAGATCATTAAAAAAATATGGTATCGTCAAGTTACTTTAGGATTTGTGGTATGTGTAGCATGATCCTTTGAACTTGGAAGTATTAGGAGATTTTTAATGGATTTTGGAATTAGCTTCTGCAGCCAATGGTGTATTTCTAAACAAAAACAATTTTATTCAACAGTAAAAGCAGGTTTAGAAAATTTTCTTAATGGCAGGTGGACATCAGAAAATAGCTGAATATGGATAGATCACTTTCTTCATAGTGCCATTGTTATTATTATTAAGTTTTACCTAGATAAAGCACAAATGTCAGCATTTTTTTCATAAAAAATTTTTGCAAAATTTCAGTATGCTTTTACTAATAGTGTTTTTTAAAGTATGCCAAAGTAAACAAGGACACTCTTCAGACTTTACATTTGGGAGATGACCTACCAGTATGTTGAATAATGCAGCTGCATATTAATGTTACATTTGACCAGTTTAGGCTGCAGAATATAAAGATTCTGCAGTCTAAACTTATGAGGTCAGATTTTGAGCACATCACAACTGGTACATTTAACTTGTGTCAGTTTATACAATGTTGCTTCCAAGCAATCCGAATTTCTTTTCACATTTTCAAATGAATACAGGTAATTTCTGACATAGCAATTTCCTTAAAACTAAGGGTACCCTGAATAAGCAGACAGTATGCTATGCTAATGATTTTTTATTAAGTATAATTAAATGTGATATATCCAGATATGTTTTACCTATCACTGGATGCAGTATTTGGACATTCTAGATGAGTCACTCTATGGGCATACTTTTCTGTTTACCCAAGTTTTGACTGTGATCAGCATTCACCATTTGTTTCACTGTCCCAACAAAAGTTTCAAAGCATTTGCTTTGAAGTAATTGACTTCACTGCTACTTTTCTAATAATCATTGCAATTTTAATATCTTCTTTGATCTAACTGATGAATAATCTTTTATTGCTTTTTAGTAAATTTTTATTCTTTAATTGCATATTTTAATTATATATCTATTTATTCGATAGGAATTGTAAATAAAGTGATGATCAGTAGCATATTACAGCAATGCTCATCTGCATGTTTTTCTGTTATTTATTTTGACTCGTTCAACTCATGACATTTCACTGTGCACATTGGCCAAATTAGTAAAGTTTTGGCAGCAACCAATAATATTGGATTTTGCTGGAAATTTTACATTTTATTTGAACCTCAGAATTCTTATCATGGCCAATGTAGCAATTTAATGCCAGTATTCAGTCATTGTGTTCCCTTTTACAGTATTAATAATTAATTTCAAACAATTGTAAAGAACTTCATGATTTTATAGCTGTTTTACTTAATGAACAAGGTTTCGTGTTCAAATAAAATATTGGCTGCATGAACTCAGTGTCTAGGTCTGTGGTCTGTGACCCATTTCAAGAACATTGGCCAACAACTAATCTGTCGAGCAATCAACTGTGGCTGTTTATAGATTTTGAATTGCTGATTTCAGAAATAAAGATTAAATACTCTAATGCACTCAGTTTTTATGCATATTAGAATTTTTGCATTTTCTTTTTGACTTTTTAAAATATATGATGCAACTTTCATACTTAAAGCCAGCATGTTAAATTTGTAGATTGTTGCAGAAAATCTTATTAATATTCATGTTCTAACCCGTGTCTCTTGGGTAAGCACCTGGGACAGAAACAACAGATAAGTTTCTTCAGTGGTTGAACATTGAACCCAGATCTGGTGGCTGGCAGGCCAACTCACAAACTACATACTGGTAATGCACAACATACATTTCTTACATACAGACACCCAAACTTTCAGATCTTATAATCACCACATTATGATCACCACAAACATTTGGTCAAATGATTGTGTTATCACAATGCCAATGGAGCATTTAAAGGCACCTGAATAGAGGTCCCATGCCACCAAATAGAAACTTTTCACTGCTAAGAAGAACTTAATCTGAAAGCAATATTATTATTTCAGATGAGAACTAAGAACATGAGAGATTGCTTAAACTACACTTACTACAGCAAGGATACTCAAACTTTTTTCAAGCTTTTCCACATTCTATCCTACATTCTTTGTGAGGGTCCACTAGTTATACAGGAAGTCCTATTATTCCTATGCCTACCACAGTGTAGTACAGTAGGTAGCCATGATTAACTATTTCTTTTAATAGACTGTTATAAATGCACCAAGGCAACAGATAAAAATGAGAAAATATGCAAATAATAACTGTTAGACTTTATGACAGGATAATGCCCCCTGAAAAATGTTTTCAAGATCATTAGTTCTCATAGCAGGGTCTGGGGCAGAGCCCCAGTCACAGAAATTTTTAGCAATATTAGAAATAGAAGGTGAGCTCTATTTTAAAGACTTTAATCATGGTTTATTTCTGAGTGACCAAAGGCTGTAATAAAGCTGGAACAGTACTAAGGCAGAAATACATAAGACTTCACAGAGCTGTGGTGGTCCACAAGAACCAGTCTTATGGTACGGACTGTGGACTGCAGGTGGCGGTTTGAGTACCACTGTACTACAGCATAATCTGCTGGTTAATATGCAGAAATTTGATGGTTGCTGTCCTAATTCTTCTTCGGTCATGTATGTAACTAGTTCACAATAATATCTGAAAATTAAATCAATCTGTCAGTTTTCTCTAATGTCATTTTGCACATATAGTGAAAGTACTGTGGGTATCAGCTCTGTCTGTGTGGTCAGCTGATACACGGTCGAGCTGATACCCAAGCATACATGCTTTTGACCCATGAAATATTTGGCAGAGGTTGTTTATCCTGGTACCTGTGGCCCCATTTAGTTTTTCTAGTGGGTGTGACATATAGTTTCTCCAAGATATTACAATGATGAAAAAGCATTACCATAATATCAAATGAAATCCTACTACAGTGATTGTTTACTGCAGTGGATGTTATTTACCAGGAGATATTTCTGGCCTTTACTACTAAAACTAATACCATTTAAATGTTTCTAGAACTATAATATTTATATTATATTTACAGTTATTATGAATTACTTGTAATTGAAGCATGATGTATTGTTTAGGATAATTATTAAGAGGTAAAGTTATTCCGGCTGATAATTGATTCCAGATGTCTTAAATGATTGAGTTTTTTACCCACATAAATTCGTCAGCGCGTATTTTAATTGGCGCATTAGTGAATGGTCTTTTCATCTGTGCTTTACACATTTACTGGTAAGCATAATTAAGGTCATAGTTTTGCTGAAAGTTCTAATCATAATCAGATTTCTATTTAACTAGCTAAAACATCAACTGCTTCAAATGTTAACTTTGATGACAATATAACATCAGCCAAATTCAGTGTCTTTATTCTCAGTACTCATGTCATGAAATATCTTAACTGTCAGCTAAACATTCCAACAGCCAGTGTGTAAGTAGTTATATAACAAAAGAAATAAGACAGCTTGGATATCAAGTATTTAGTTTCAACAAAGCATTGCACTGTATTTTCATTATGTAGAATATTTCAATAATGTTAAATTGTTACACATTTACAGTTATGGCAGTCTTTCTATATTCAACAACTAATTTGCTGAAGCTGAAAATACCCACTTTTGCACTTGCAATTAATGGCATATATTTTGGGTGTGAATAAGAAGTGTAATTGAAGAATTCCTACAGTGAAGTGAAGCAAAATTTTAAGTAAATTTTGTGGAATTATGTGACTTTTATAGGATAGATTGATTATTAATGTTTTGGATAACAAATGTGTGCTTAAACATTCTATGTTGAAATCCCCAATTTCACTTGAAAGTGTAGTTAAAGGCAGCTTAGATTATGGAATTTGATAAGAAAACAAGATCATGTTCCAAAATTTATCTGTGCCAAATTATTATATGACCATTGTGTTAGATTTTGGTCCTCTAAAATGGCCTGCCCCCAGCAACTTCACTTTATATCTAGTGTCTGTGCTTTTGATAAATACATTTTCAAACACATATCTGTAATCTGACCATTACTGGTATACATTTAAGAAATAATTAATGAACAAATATGTCATAATATTAGCCTGCTTACCTAAGGCTGTTTCCCACTGAGAATTATAATGCGACATACTGTGAATATACTGTGTATAATGTATATACATATATACACTGTGCCCGGAAAAAATGGAACCTCTAAATATATCACAATAACTACCTCAATCTGCACCGATTTAGGCAAAATTTTAAACACATAAAGAGTCATCTATTTGTGACAGCACAGAATTTCATTAGAATCCATTTACTCATTTGAGCCATTTGTAACTTTTGCAGTCAGCTGTCCCAGTTGATATGGGTGCACAGTAGAGCAGTGGTTAGTGCACTGACCTGCTAAACTTGAGGTCCATGGTTAAAGTCCCGGCAGCAGCATATAAACAACAGGGGGCAGAAGATGGCAGAGTGGGTTACGCGCTAAAGCGGTAGGCTGACGGAGCGGGTTCAAGCCCCATTAGCACCCTAGAGGCTTCCAAACAGGCAGTAATGCCTACTAAGCCACTTTAAATCGCACTAAGTTTAAGATTACAGTTTTCTGCCTATTTATTTGCTGGCGTCATTTTCTACATCATTGAGTGTTGACGAACAAACAAAATGTTTTCAAATGAAGATCATATTCAAATTTTTATTGGAATTGAAATGAAGCATGGAAAAAATTTAAGTAACTGACAATGGTTTTCATAATTATCAAAGGGTTCCCTTTTTCCAGACACAGTGTATATAAGCAAATGACACAGCAAAACAAAATTTGAGTAAAACTACGCAGCTATACTGACTTGGTTAGCCATGCACTAGTAGCACTGGGCTCGGGTGGATTTTATTGTAACAGATGTGCATTGGCGGTCAATTTAAATACAGGCATTTGCAGTCTGTCCTGAACATATTGGTGTTGGGCATGATTAAAGTGTCCTATTGTTGGTGCCAGATGGAGCAGCAAACTGTAACGCCATTCCAGTGCTGAGATTTGGAGGTTTGGTTACTGGGTCCATGAGCATGAAATGGATTCTGAAATTTGAAATAATTAAGTAGAAATTGTTATCAGGCGTTTGAATGAGTTGAATATGAAAAACCTCAAAACAAATTTGAAATCCCCTCCATGTCGGAACTAATCAACCGATCGACTTGAAAAGTAACGCAAAATCGCTCCCTTCTCCGTTCGGCGCCAACAATCATCTCTGCGTCCCCCTCCGCTCAAGACAGCGGGACTGGGGAACGGTCCTTTCGTCGTGGAAACCCATCTCGTGGAACCTGCTCCCGATGGCTGTGACAACTGAGACCTCCGGATCGGTTCCTACATCTCAAGACGCATTTGTTTAACGTTTTCGTTCCCTGTACAGCGCTTTGACTTTAGCCACCTAGCTATGCTACTGCGCTAAGAAATTGTCAAGATTAATAATAATAATAATAATAATAATAATAATAATAAATGACACAGCAAAACAAAATTTGAGTAAAACTACTACCTATACTCTCACTAGCCATGCACTACTCAAGCACTGGGCAATAATGGATTTTAATCCTACACTTGTGACAGATAAACCCATTTTTCTCAACTCTACCAAATACAGGCATTTGCAAGCAAATTGCTGTCTTTAACATATTGGTGTTGGGCATGATTAAAGTGTCCTATTGTGGCCTAGGTCAGTGCTTCTCAAACTGTAGGTCATGGCCCCAGTGCTGGACCATGGAGGTTTAGTTACTGGGTCACATAGTTGCAAGAAATTTATTCTGAAATTTGAAATAATTAAGTAGAAATTGTTATCAAGGGTTTAAACATGAGTTTATATGAAAAAAACTCAAAACAAATTTGAAATCTCCCTCCATATATAACTCTAATCACTTACAGTCTTTGCCTTCAAAATAACACAAAATAAATTCTGTAGTCAACAGCAATGCATCTGGCAAATCCCAGATTACTAACAATCGCCAAATCAAGGCTAGTCAAAAAGTCCTGGAGTTGGAGTCATAACTATCTGCATCTCACCCTTGTAACCAATAGGAACTTCAAACATCGAACCATATCGTGGAACTATGTAATTGGCGTCACGTCAAAATGTCGATACGACCGCTCTGCTGAGCATCAGGGTCAACAGAATGTTCCATCCAAAGGTCCGCGTCTTCAAGATCATCCACCGAGTGAAACGAACTGCCTAAAAACAATGGCACATTTTCTAATTTAGCTATCTTCTATGCCCAACATCACATTTTTCAATAACACCCAGAAAGCAAAACATTTTATTTTATATCATGTATTCTGATTACCGGTATAATTGATAAACGGGAGTTACATTTATATATGAGCTAAATTGTGAAAGTGTTTGACTTGATGTCAGGCTTGAAAAGTCTGACTAGCATGAATGTAACCCTATGTGACATGATAATAATACTAATACTAATAATAATAATAATAATGAAATAATAACTGGGTCTTAACCCTTAAACCAACACATACTTTGGATCTATTTGCAATGGGGACTGAGTATACTCAGTTCCAGCAGTTTAAGAGTTGAGTGGTTCAGGAAGACCTCTCCTATGTTAAAAACCACTGTCACTCATTCAGCCATTCATTCCAACTTCCATCTGTTGTCAAATAGCAACTGTTGTCTTTAAGTCAACAAAAAACAAACACTGTAGCACAAATAACATAGCATCATGGCCTAACCTTTAGGCTGAAATAATTTTTACCATCTTAATTCAAGAAATCTGACTAATCTAATGTTTACTTTTAACCATAAAATAACAGCTCTGTTAAATAATGCATCTAAATTATCTATGCAAATTAAAGACCACAAAATGTCTGGAGTTACATCTATTATTATCACAAAGATCAACTCATTACAAAGAATTCCATAAAGCTTACACAACGCATACCCTATTTACCAAGTGGTCCTTTCTAAAGCATATTGCAGCTAATCATTCTTTGAATGATGGCCTACCATCTCCAGCTTTACCCTCCCAATAACAGGTTATCATTCAAACAAGTTGACTACAGTCTCTATTTTAAATGTTTTACTTCAATTTCTATAGTGCATAACAATGCACTAGTCATCAACTAGAAGAGTTTTGCAGTCCATGTTAATGTCCATTCTGAGCTAGTGGACATAGAAGGCATGGCCGTGAAATGTACATAATGTAAAGCAACATAATGTATCATTGACTTGCTTCTCTGACATTTACTGAGCCAAAAAGAGGTTACAAAAAAACTGCATTTCAGAGGTGTATCAACTCAAGGCTCATTAGTGTTTTTCACCTGTATTGAGCCAGTCTTCATACTCATTGGCTAGATCCTACTCACAATACCTGCTTACCTGCTTTCAAAAAGAACCCAGCTGATTGGCACTTGGCCAGATCTATTTCTGAAACTACACTATTATACTTAAGACTAAAACTTTGTGAAATCTAAACAGTTCATGCATTGTACACTACTAGTCAGTTACTGTTAAGTCTGCATTTGAGATATTCTCCAATTTGCTCTCATTCTTCCCATTATCAGGGGTCCCAGGTCATTCACCTGTTCCGCATAAATTTAAAATAATAAATCCTAAAATAATAAATCTAAAAGACAGCTATGCCACCTACAGTATATGCTGAAGCCATGTTGGTGGTGGTGGTAGTAGTAGTAGTAGTAGTAGTAGTAGTAGTAGTAGTAGTAGTAGTAGCAGCAGCAGCAGCAGCAGCAGCAGCAGCAGTAGTAATAATAATTATGAGTGTGTGCTACTCTTGTTCTGGCTGGATGCATTGAAACTTCAAAGAGTGACTATCGTGTTTTTCGAGACTCCTTCTATATCCTTCCTCACTCATTTTTGGCAAGATAATTTGTTATGGACTGGAGCATTTGGTTTTATCTTTCTGGATGGACATTTCTTCTGGTTCCATTGGATCTTAGCACTTTTATGGCTGCCATTTAGGTACATTTGGTTTGTTTTCCCGGTTGTCCACTTCCACCATTTTAATTTCTGCTGCACCCCGCACCATCAATAGCACTAAGTAGCGGCCAATCAATTAATAATGCACTTGTTCATTTTTCATGCTCCATGGAGCACAGACCTGTCCCAGCTGTCTCAGAAGGGCACAGGGCTCTGTAGCATCTGCAGAACTGTCAGGCACCTTCATCTTAAAGATGGGAGGGTCCACCTGCATGGTCCCCACTCCAAAATATGTTTAAAACAATTTAAAGTCCCAAAAAGTAAACTTTCTACACATTCCAGAGCAAATGCTCATATATGATAAAACTAGCATTCGAGCAATAACCATTAACCAATGTTCTTTTGGTCTGAATATAAATAGTAACTAGAAAGTCTTATTGAATGCTGAATCAGTTAAATAACTTTCAATATTTTCTAGAGCTCTGAATAAAATATCATACAAAACAAAATTAACTAAATACATCTTTTAATAATGAACGAAAATAAGCAAGATAAACATCATTACTTGCAACAGCCACAGTCCCCAAGTTTGACCGAGAAACCATCAACGCAACGGAAGAATGCGAAACACCAGGAGACAGAAAAATTTCCAGATCATCATCAATTTCATAAGGAACACCCTGAATTATAAAAATATAATAATAGGCTGTTAAAAACAGTCATCATACTACCTGCTCATTCCATTCTGATGAAGACAAATGAATAACTGGTTGAAACCCTACATGATGTATCTTTGTTTCAACACTTTACAAATTGTCATAATCATATTACGAAATTCTACTGTACAAAGTCAGTTACTTAAACAATGCACATAGTAAGAATCTAAAGCATAAAAGTAGTAGTATTGTTACATTGAAGGATTTCTTCAAAAAGTACTTACTCTTCTGAACTGATGCATTATTGGCACGTCATTCTTCATAATGTTGCTACCAACAACATGAATTGCATCAGGAAACAGATTCAGATTACCGATGTTCTCGATGTGACCGTCAGAACAAATCACATACGACAAGTCACCTGCCTTTAAAGACTGTCTTTCAAGAGCTATAAAAATTACCAAAGAGTCAATTAATCGCTACAAGAAGAAAACTTAATAAGAGCAAAACAAATATGTAAATTTTTCATTAATTAGAAAGCAAGCATAGCATTCATTAAATTAATTAATGTTTTAGACAAAATCAAAGTCAACTGTTATGGGATTCACAACAATTTAAAAATTCATTAAAATGTAATAATAATTATATAATGGGTGACACTGCCTGACAAAATCAGTTGCTTGTCGCTTGGAAGTCCAGTTCCAACCAAGACATTATGAGATCCAGTTACAAGAGTGATACTGCTTGCCATCTTCACTCCATCTAATAACGAAACAATCACTTCCCTTTTTAAGCAACAGAATTCATAATCCTCAATCACCATCAACAGTGACTATTCAACTTCAGACAACATATACTCAGCTCAATAGCACATATTTCAAACTCTGTCTTGAAAAGTAATATCAGCCAGATTTTACTGTATGCATTTTAAGATACATTCAGTTCTCACAGCATCACTATTTGGTCACAGACATCATAACTAAATCAGTTAATTGCCAGGTTATAAATGCATGTTGGACAATTATGCAAAACATGCTATGAACATTACTTTGCAAAAAATACAAGTCTAGAGGCTCAATCAATAGCCACATTGACAGCATCTGTCAAGTAGAAAAGAATTTCTGCTCTGTTAGCCATTGTCAGACATGAATGAATCAAAAATTAGCTCATTACAATTAGGGAATAGCTGGAAACTGTTCTGGACATTCGTTCCAGCCGGATAGTGTGATATTCGACAATATCCGGATTCGCCAAACACTCATGTCATGAAACTACCAAATCCGAATATTATTGTCACATTTCCTGTTTTAACCCTTTAAAGAGGTAATTACATTTTTAAAGTCATCCCCCCACAGGGTAATTAATTTGGGGAAAAGGCATTCGTATGAAAACGTGAACATATACGTTATAAACTTACTATATTTCAGGCTATATAGAAGCTAGAAAGATGCGGTTTGCACCGTTGTTGAGCATTTTTATTGCTCTTTCTATCCATTCGTGCCAAAAGAAAAAATTGGGGTAAGGACCACTCTACACCCTAAAATCGGACCCCTCTCCAACATTTTGTTCAAATTTGTTCAAAGCTCAATAGCAAAACGTCTTCAGTGGTAACCCCCCCCCCAAATGTGAGCGAGAAAGTTGTAGGGAGGTGTAATTGGAACAGAATAGTGCAAAAATTTTGAAGATCGGAGTCAATTTGTGGTAGTTATGACTTTTCATACCCTAGTACCCATTTGCTGATGAAATGACAATTACGCATTAAACAGATTTTCTATCTGAAAATTTTTTAACAACTCAGTATATTTCAGGCTATATAGATTAGAAGCTAGATTATTTATGCGGTTTGCACCGTTAAATTGAGCATTTTTATTGGTCTTTGAACCATCTGTGCAAAAAAATTTGGGGGTAGGGTCCACTGGCTTACACCCTGAAATCGGACCATCTCCGACAAAAAAATTGTCAAAGCTCAATAAAAAAATTTCAGCATGAGGTCCAACTGTGAGAGAGAGAGTTTTAGAGGAGTGTAATTGGAACAGAATAGTGCAAAAATTCCAAAGATCGGACCATATTTGGTTTGAGTTATGATTTTTCTAGCTCTGGCATTTAGATTTTTCCTCTGCATTTCCCAGCCTTAGTCACTATATAGCCAATATCCCTGGCATATATATATATATATTTAACAATATCGAAAACATTGTTGCCATCTATCGAATGGATGGTAACTAAATGTCAACCCACGACGCGCGTTGGATTGATGTAAAAATGTTATGTCGGGGGGTAAAGTGTACATGCATATTCAAAAATTGCATTTATAATTAAGATCCCGCTTGATATGCTTTAAATTATGCGATTAAACGTATATTACATGGATTAATCCCCTGTAAAGGGTTAAGGAAGTGAAAGAATGCACTTGCAAATTTAAGTTGACCTATGCATCCTCAATTTCCCGCAAAATTTAAATTTAACGAACAGATTTTCTACACAAATCTCAAAACACAGTTGGGGAGAACAATTAAGAGAATGTAGCCAAAACATCAATTTATTGAATTAACATTATCATTCAGTGAACTTCAATACAAGGTTCTCAGTGTCGTTATCCGTAGACACAAACTACATATCAATTATAAAACAGGTTGTATTTATACTTTATTGACATATTTTGAAACAATCATATTTTGAAACATTTTTACAACTTTATACAACTTTCCTGGCATTAATTCTAATAAATTCTTTCTTTAATCCTATTACACTCTTTCTTTTGGCACCTATTTGTCCACTCCGAAATGCCCGCGCTGAATTGTCCAGCTCAGAATTGTCCAGCTCAGACTTGCCCGGTCACCTAACTGAGTAGCGAGTATATACCGTATATATTCGTGATAAAGTCGAGAAATTTAAGGCCAATTCACAGGTTATATATCCTGATCGACTTATACCGAGGCACTAACTGTTGGGTAAAGTTTCCATACATAGCATCCCCGAAAATAATTAATTTAGCTAAGTGAAAGAATTATTTTCAACATACGCTTGACCATCTAAATAAAAGTTCACATCAGCGCTTTTAAGATTGGTAATTTATACGCCACATAAATATTAATTAAATATTGGCGCTACATAAATACAAAAATTCAAGATTACATCAATTAAGACTTTTATATTGTCAAGAATGAAGCGAATAGCAGGTTTAAAATTTTCTTAATCGTCAGGAATCAATCTGGGAATTGAAAAAATCGTATTTCAGTTTATTGATAGTTCAAATATTAAAATGCAGTTTTTCAATCAAAACAATGGTTTCCTGGCATTAATGCCCACTTCGCGTCCGCCATTGTTTAACTCTCATTATCACCTTCAAGAGGGCACCTATTTGACGCAAATGACTTATTCCCGGTCAATGACAAATACCCAAAATCTAGGGGGTCAGACTTATACCGGATCTAACTTTATCTCGAGTATATACGGTAGTGACTACTGGTAACTGGTAACTTTATAAGTAGTTTAGGGTCGTTCTAATCCTGTGTGGCAATATTCACTTCGGATCTGGCAAATGTTGACCCAAAATATCCGGATCTGCTACCTGGTGCAAAATACCCATCCGGGCACTCCCTAATTACAATAACAAAAACATCACCGAAACCACAAACGTGAGTTTGATCCTAGACCAAGGAATCAAACACAAAGAAAAACAGGACAATAGTTTCAGCCTATGCTCAAGATATCTCACCTGTTTAACAAGGTCAGCTATTTGATGCTCTTGGATGGAGCCTAAGCTATAGAATGGCATAGAAAGAGACCCAAAAATTACCACCTTATGATCAACATTCCATCAACAGATACTGAGCCATTATTATATAGTACAACCTCATCATGCTGACCACAGTTACAGTGATAATTTGCCCATAATTAATGAGACACTGCGACTGCGATATTTTCCCACTACAAACCATACGTATACAAGATCTGATCAAACAACTATCATATAGAACAGTGGTTCTCGAACTTTTTAAGATTTCTCATATGGTGGTCTCTTAGAATTTTTGTGATGACTTGCAGACCTTCCAAAATTTGAATTTTAAATTAACTGTAATTAACATAGGCTACTTGTTTTGCCAATCAGAAAATTGCAAATCTTAGTCATCAAATTTAAATCCAAATACAATCAACACTCTCAGAGCCATCAGTGTGTTTTGTGTTCTGAGGTGTTGGTGAGATATCTTGAAAAAGTAATCCCTTTACAGTCCTTCTTAAACCGCTTGGGACCACAGACCCCAGTTTGAGAACCACTGATATTGAATGGCTGGGTTTTCAGGTTCATGAGGCATAAACACTGTTAACAATTACAGCTTCTTGCTAAAAGAGATATTTATTGCCAAATGATATTTGAATCTGAATAGCTAGCTGATAACAGAGAACATCAAAGCACCAGGAGTATTTGAAATATGAATAAGTTTGGTTGGTTGCTCTTATGAAAAGCAAAGTAGAAGTGGTTGCTTACTTCTTTAGTGCAAATCACAATGACTAAACAGAAGCTGGTTTTAAAAAAATCCGATTATAGTTGAATTATACCAATGATCCCGGCTGATACTCCGGAACACTTCATCAAGAGCTTAAAAACGCATCTGTTTGGGTTGGGGTATAGTTGAGATGTTAAAGCGCTTTTGTTGTGGGCCTCAGCCTTGTTACAGCGCTATAGAAATCGTCCAAGAATGAATGAATGAATGAATGAATGATCCACACAATATGGACAGAGCACAACAATATCAAAACTGCAAGCAAACTTATACTGCATCACATGAAGAATAAAATGCAAATATAGAATTGTTCTGTTTGGCATGTTCTCAGAATGTTCTGGCTAATAATAGTTGATATGAAAAAAGGATTACCCCGGTACTCTCAGAAAATAAATACCCATGATCAGTGGATGATCAGTGAGGCATAGCTGCATAGGCTTTTTCCTGCAGTGATGACTAACTGCTGGCTTTCAAAATGTATTTGAGTACATTTTAAGCAACATTCAGCTAAAACATGTTTATTCAGTCATTATGAGAACCACTGAACAACTACGACATGTTTATTCAGACTGTCATTATATTAAAAAAGTCTACAGTATTTTGAAAACTCTCTCCTTGAAGTAAGTCCTTAAAATAATCCAAGCTATTTCACTAATTAGCATAATTGGTAATAACAACTTATCCATGCACAGGCTAATCATGTCTTTTCTCAAGGCCTATGGTTGGACAGTGTTCAGGCCATTATGTCATAAGCATTTACTTGCTATCATCATCATCGTCATCATCATCATCGTCATCATTGAGTCACCTGGACAGCGGAGGTCCGTTGCACCAATCTTCCACTAGTGGAGTGTCTGCGTGCGAGTGCAATGTTCCATTCATGCGCTATATCGGAGGATCCATCTCCAATCTGCTGGATCCCAGAACGTCGCGGTCACCCAGGGAGCCTTTTCCCGTTCGCGGGAGGACGACGTTCGTTACAACGTGCCATGGTGCAGACAAGGGCGCCATGTGCTGGGGTGTTAATGTCCAACCGTGCAACGTGTCCAAATAATGCCATGCGGCAACGAGAGATGGTGTCAGGTATTGATGCTAATCCTGTACACGATGAAACTGTCATTTGATATATGGACCATAATATGGTCAAACCAGCAAACATGCAGAATCTGACATTGGCAGTGCAGGTGGAAGGCTTGTAATCGCTTTGTATCACATTCTAAAAGTGTCCAAGTTTCAGAGCCATAGAGTAGAATAGGAAGGACAAATGTCTGATAGAATTGCAGCTTTGTACAGAGCTCAATGTGGCTTGGCTTCATAAGCATTGAACATTGAAGTGATCTCAAGGTGGAAACTGCTAGGCCGAATCTGCGGCTAATGTCAGAGGTGCATCCACCATCTGAGCTCTGAATGCTGCCCAAGTAGGTGAATTGGGTGACATTTTCCACTTCCTTCCCATTGGTGATGAGGTTGCTTGTGTGTGGAGCAGAGTTCAAATTTTGCAGTTTGGTCTTTGCCCATGATATGTGCAGACCTAGATGAGAGGCTTCATATTCAAGGTGACCAAGGGTTTCCACAAGATATGTTGTGGATGCTTCTAACAGTGAGACATCGTCAGCATAATCAAGGTCGCTAAAACGGTGCTCTGGTAGCTGGATTCCATGATGGCTCATTACCCTTTCTAATATCCAATCAATAACTGTGCAGAAGAGGGCAGGTGCTAAGACGCATCCTTGTCTGTCGGACTCCTGTGAACGTCATGAAGGCTTTGGAATGTGCGAATGTGCCCCGTTGACGTGTATTCTGACATTGCTGCATTGTGAAGGTCCCTTATCGGTGGCGGAATGGATGGCATCGAACCGTCTTGCCCTCAACCCTGACAAGACGGAGCTGCTGTGGCTGAGCACTCCGAGGAGGGGCCACCTTATCGACCCAACACCGTTCGAGATAGGCGGTAAAGAAGTGGCACCATCCAACGAAGCCGCCTCCTGGGGGTGCTCATCGACTCTCGCTGACCCCTCGTCGGGCACCTTAGCGCCGTGACTCGCTCTTGCTTCTTCCAACTCCGGCAAATTCGGGAAGTTCGTCGATATATAACAATACCGCCGCTATTCATCTTGTCCGTGCTCTGGTACTCTCAAAGGCTGGACTATAGCAACAGTCTCCTTCTCGGACTACCTGGGAACCAGCTCAGTAGACTTCAGGCAGTCATCAATGCCTCGCCCGGATTATTTTCGCTTGAGGTGGCACGATCATGTGACACCTGCGCTGAAGGACAAGCTCCATTGGCCGGGTCCCGGAGCGTATAGTTTACAAGCGGTGTTGGTTAACTTTTCGTGCTCTTGGGACCCAGCCTCCCGGACATTTTGGCATGCCTTGTACGGCGACAAGCGGCGACTGGGTGCCGTCTCCAGCTGAGATCAGCAGCCGCCACCGGCTGTACGTTCCTCCTCCGGCCAGGACTCCGAAGTTTGGCGGCGTTCTATGACTCGCGGTAACCCACGTCTGTGGAACGCGCCCTGATGCGCTGGTCGCGATAACCTCACCTGAAACGTTTGCCAAAGAGCTGAAAACGATTTGTTCACCATATCATATAGTTGACCGTTTGACTGTACAGCGCTTTTGGTTTTGGCCGACGGCCATGTTACGGTGCTTCACAAATCGTCGAATAATAATATCAGATTTCGTAAGAATGCGGGGAGTCCAATGCCTTTCAACACCTGCCACAGTGCTTGATGATCAACAGAATCAAACGCTGCCTTCAGATCCACATAAGTGACCTGTAGTGGCTGGTTGACTTTGCAGTGGATTTCAGACAGGAGTCTAAGAGCCAGTTTAGCATCCATTGTGGACCTATCTTCTGTGATTCCAGACTGCTAAGGCCGACAGTGGGATGTCAATAGTGGATTCAATTGTGCTATCCCACTTGCTACTTGCTATCCCAAAACAATTATATTGATTTAAACTGTCTAGTAAAAATGTTTATGACAGGAGAGGGCAATTTAAAAATTACTTTTAAAATTGTGGATTCCAGTATATAGATCAACGATTTTTTTCAACCAGAACATGTCGGAACAGTGTTTTGAACCTTTTTATCTAGAATTTTATGGCTTTTAACTTTGATTAATTTCACAATTTGTATGGTTTTTCAAGGTTTAAGCCACTTTATAGCAATGTGCAATAATACAGGCCTTAATCACCAGTAAATTTTAAACCACAATGTGCTATAGTAACAGTGACATATAAATAAAATACATAAAGCAAATCGGACATAAAGATGAGTTCCAACACCTTTTCTCTAGTGCTGTTCAATAATTAATTTTTATTCACGATTAATCGTGCAATTAAAATAATTAATCACGATTAAACGCATTCTCTTTGAAGAACATCATTCACAATCATAAGTACTTACAATACATATTCAATACAAATTCATATCCATAACAATTTGAAAATAAATGCAACAAACCACTGTGCTAGCATCTTTAAAAATAGGCACCCAACAAAATGGCACAGACAAAGCAGCACAGACGAAAAGGCGTAATCTTTCCACATTCACCCTTACCCCTCCCAGAGGGATCATCAACGGAGATATCTACATATTCAGCTGGACAAAAGATTAAAAGCTATTGTTCATAATTATGCTAACGTTGATAGGCTTGATCATGTAAGAGCAATTGAACTTAATTCTACTCAATATAATGAGTGAGTTTAGTAGCAATTCATTACCCATAACCACCACCTCACGTGATCTTGCTGAAACACTATAAAAAGGCAAATGAACAGCTTCGATCAATATGTCACTGTTTGACCATTGACCCATTTAAAAGACAGGGAGAGGATGAAGGGTAATCATTTAATTTACCCTATACCAGTTCGTCTTGTCTGCACCTATCATTTGCACCATTTTGTCTGCGCCGTTTTGTCTGTAATTTTGCGCACTTTTGTCGGTATTGTCTTTGCGCCACTTTGTCTGTGCCATTTTGACCGGACACCTTAAAAACAAACTGTCTGTTTAACAGTGACCGTTTAGACTTAGACGTCTTTCGTTATACCTCACTCTCTTTCTTTTTCTCTTCCTTTTTCTCTACTATTTTATCCATCAGTGAATTAGAAAAAAATTGCTAGATATCATTTAGGAACGTTAACTCTGACAACGTGACTAACTGGTAAACTGTAAAAGATGTAAGACACATGACAATGTCAGTCATGTGACCATGCATAACAGGCATTATATAGCCAACATCCACAATAGTTAACTGCAAACAAAAGTCTGTAACGTCATCACAAAAATTAATCACAATTAATTTTTTATCATGATTAAAGTACAGCACTACATTTTGCTGGAAGAAAAGCACCAATATAGACCTAACACCTCAGCTGCTTTAAAAAATGCAATTCCCAGCTTCATAATTTAAAGTACTTATGTCAATTCTAAATCAAATGCAGAATAGCCAACTTCACATCATCTTGCCACTTTGAGATTCTAATTCATTGCTTTTTTGTTACTTTTATGTTCTTCGTTAAAATTAATTCCTGAAAAGTTCAGGAAAAGTTGTCATGTGACAGAACTAATTATTTCCAAGAGAAAACCTCAAATGTAAACTCACTGCTGTCCACTTTTCGATACCCTTCTTTCACTTGTATCACATGATATCTTGTTTCAAGTGGATGTCCAGACATCTTGAAATACCTTTACATGCAAAAAATACACAATGGGTAGAAATTAATAATAATAACCTGACTGAAAACAGGAAAACTTGTTCATATTATCAGGTGCCACTGTACATAGGTGTACTATGATACCATGGTGTGTATGAGGAAAGTTCTTTTAATTTAAACATTTATAATACAAGTACAGATTCTGTTGTAAATGCCATATATAAAGAAATCAGTGGTTCTAGGGACGACTTTGTGAATTTTTATTTGGTGACCAAGAAAAAATATGAAAGTCCACTGAAGCTGTACCATAAGATATGTCTTCATGCTCACAAGAATCAGATTCTCAATAGTCTAATACTTCACGAGTACCCCATTTACATAGCGGTGTATGAGACAAATTTCAAGTAATTATAAACTTCCCTCTGCAATTAATAAAATTCATAATCATAACAATTTGAAAATAAATGCAACAAATAGGAAGATAAAGAGCACATGAACTGCCCAAGGACAGCATATTCCACATGTAGACTTGTAGACACCAGACACAGAACTCCAAATACAAAGAGGCCTGGGCTGCAGATAGAGTAGAGTGGAGAAGGCCTGCTTACCAACTGGAATTCAACTGAAAGACCTACATCCCCAATACTAACAATTCATTGACTGACAGGATTCAAATGCTTCCTGATGCAGCTAAGTGCATTTACTGGAATGGCTCAAACTTCATCAAAAGACCAAAAGTTTCAACTGTGCATCTCTCATCCCCTTAACCCCTTTGCTGCCAGTGTTGCTTATGATCACTACGCTGATGTGACATACTCCGTATGGCATATGGTAGTGAAGGGGCTAATACATTTTTTCACTGAAGGAATTCTGTGCTAAGCTGATAAATATTAGCAAGAGGCCCTAGAGCACTAAAGCTTTGAATGGAATATTCAATACCATCCAGAAATCTGTAGCAAATCATGTGCATTATAAATATTCCAAAAATTGGAAAACATGCCATTATAGACACTATGGGACTGGAAGTTAGCAGAGTGGTAACAACTTTGGATGATAGAGCAGGGGTTGCGGGTTCAAGACCCACAGCAGCCCTAAGGTCAACTTGGCCTTACTTGCTAGAGGGCGGTGTTAAAATGAGCAGTAGTAAAATGCTGTGACAAGTCAAACAGGTACGCTACGCGATACACTAGCTCCATATCTGTGGTATTGCACGCCTAGCTGAGGGCTGTAGAAACAGAGATCAGCACCACCCTATGAGCCCGTGAGGCTCTGGAAGGACTTTTTATAGACACAAGTGCTTAATATGCTATAATTGAGTCTCTAAATTTTTTTTTGAAAACATTGACAGTATCATTGATGCATATCTATATGGAGGTGGTATTTATAAGAGGTTGTCATAGTCAGGTTATACTGCATTGGCTGTTCACAATAATTTTACACAGAAAATGATGTTTAAACTTTGCTGAGTAACTGTCTTGTTCATTGGCAGGCTGGCCTTTATTTATGACAAGACATCATCTTTAGCATAACTACAGTATTAGAATAATAGAATCAACACCAGTGTTGTTATGACGATGATGTTTATATCTTAGTTAATTCAGTTAGTTCCTTTGAATTTCATCATTTATAGTTTGAAATTTTGACAATCTTGCCATAAGTGCATGCAACATGTCAGGTTGCCATGAAATCAGTTGATAGCCACAACAGCTGAATGACTGTTTGATATTTCTGTTCACAAAATTGTCTAAACTAGTAATGACTGAACAAACATTTAACTGACTTTTTGTATGCCAGACTTTCTGTATCCCAAAAGTGTGCTATCTGATTTCCGGGAAGCTGAGGTTGACGGGTGAACATTGTATAGCTCTATACACCTCAGTAGACCGGTCTAAAACGACAGGATGTCCCTCTCGACAGTCGCTAGACTGAAGTGTTGGGCTCATGTTGGCGGATAGTGCATAAAGTCCACCTCACTCACCTTCTAGTGGTGGGAGACGTAAGTAGCTGTATGATACTCAACCACTGGTTGAGGAGAACACTGCAGTGAAACGAACGGGTGAGGATTGGCACCCAACTGTAGGTTAAACAGTGTGGGGAAGGACATGGGAAACCACCTCACTAAACACACCATGAGAGCACTGGTCACCGCATGGAAACTCAGACCACAGAAACTGAATGAGGAAAAAGCAAGAAATTACATGCTGGTTCGGTCGTCGCCCGTCGCCCGGATCAACAAGGACCGCGATTCATGTTGGACAACCAGGACATGAACGATAAGTTAGCTATTGGGAAAAGACAAAGACAGAAACTGCAATTTCTGGATATCAAAAAAGATATATATATATATATATATATATATATATAATTATATATATGAACATGGAATGTAAGAACTATGAACTAAACAGGACAATTAGATATACTGAAACATCAGTTAAGAAGAATTGAATGGACAATACTTGGATTATGTGAAACAAGGTGGACAGAGAATGGAGAAATAGACAAAGATGGCGTCAAAATCATATATGCAGGAAGAGACGATAATAAACACCAAGAAGGAGTAGGTATTATGATCAGAAAAGAAGCAACAAAAGCTTTAATTGGATACAAGGCAATTTCGGAAAGAATAATAAAAGCAAGATTTCACATAAACTACGGGAAAATGACAATCCTTCAAGTATATGCACCAGCATCAACAGCAAAAGATGAAGAACTAGAAAAATTCTATGAAATGTTGCAGGATGAAATCAAACAAATACCAAGACATGACTTATTAATTATAATGGGAGATTATCATGCCAAAGTAGGGCATTCATGGGAAAATTGGATGGGAGCAATTGGGAAATTTGGATATGGAGAAGAAAATGAAAGAGGATGAAGATTATTGAACTTCTGTCTGACATATGACTTAGCAATAAGCAACACCTTTGAATCACCAGATAGTAAAGTGAAAAATGATAGACTTTATAATCCTAAATAAAAAATGGAAATCAAGCATACTTGCTTGCATTTGGGGGCAGGGGGCCGTTGCCCCCTCCCCTGATTTTTAGGGAAAAATTTTTTCCCACCAGTGTTTGTGTTATTTAGTTTTTACATGTAAATTGGCTGGCTAAATAGGCAAAAAGACTGAAAAGTAAAAAAGGTTATGAACCCATAAAGGAGGGCTTGATGTAGAATCTGGGATCTGAAGTAACTAATCGCACAAAATAGCTGACAAGCAAAAAAAAGGTCGCCAACTTTTTCGCAAACTTGACCCGTTGAAAGTGTCTTGCCCCCCACCCCCTGAGAAACAGTGAAATGACGTCTCTGCTTGCTTGTAGGTCATTCCCCAGTGCAGATATAGGAAGCGACCACCAGCTAGTTATAGCAAAAACTAAGACTGAAGTTAAAGAATAAAAAAACACTAAAGCCACAAAAGAAATTTAGTATAGACAAACTCAAGGATGAATTGACTAAAGAACAATATAAGAGCAAATTGAAAGAGGAAATGGAAAAGAAAAATCTGCTAAAAGACAAAAAAGATATAGAACAACTATGGAAAGAAATAACAGAATATACATTAAAACTGCTAAAGAACAAATAGGATATATAGAGAAGAACACGAAAAAGCCATGGATAACACAAATAGTACTGCAACTGAGTGATGAAAGGAAAAACCTAAAAAGCTAAAAAAAAAAAGAAAAAGGGATAAAGAAGCCAAAAAGGAATACAATAGGATAACAAAAGAAATAAAAAAGAAATGTAAAGAGTGCAAAGAAAACTGGATACTGGGAAAATGCGCAGAAATAGAACGGTCAAACTTACTCAATGATTCAAGAAAATTGAACCAGATGATCAAAGAATTAGGTGGACAAATCCAATTGAAGACAACCACAATAACATACAAGAATGGCAAAGTATTAGAAAACAAAAAAGACATAATGACAAGATGGAAAGACTATTTTAAGAATTAAAGTGCTAAGAAACTTTTTAGCGGTTAATAAGAACATATCTAATCCGGACGAGATGTCAAGTTGGTCGTTCCTCCTCCTTCATGAACGGTGAAATTTGGAGAAAGATCGTTCACACAAGGAAATACTATTCTTTGGAATGCGTTACCTAGTGATGTAGCAAGAGAGTCGAATCCGGAATTATTCGCAAAGAAACTCAAAACTCACCTTTATCAGACGTCGTATTAACTGTAAAGCGCTCCTGACTTTGGCCTTCTTCCATGTTTTTGTGCTATAGAAATTGACTTGTCAACTAACTAAAATTTGAAGTGTTCATAACTTTGACATGGCTGGAAAACCCCCAACACTGATGACAGTTGATAGAATTACCCTGTAATGGCCTGTATGCCATCGTCCACATGGATTAACGAAATGAGAAGTACAACATGTCCTTGCTGCTCCCAGAGATTTCTGACAATGATTTGTGTATTCATTGGTTGGCTCGACGGACTATAATTGCCAATTCATTCACGTGTCTGACCTGCGCTCAACCTTGTCGCCTGATCGTCTGATTCGTTTTTCGGAAAAAGTTCCAAAACGGACATATTCTACCGATTCTTGAGCACACTTTCTGACAATTAGCTATTCTGAAACATTGCAACTGACTGTTCTTGGCAATTATTCGTTGAACTTCAGTAATTACTCGTTGTTTTGCATGACACTGTATAAGGCAAATAACTTGGACCGCTAAACTGTAGAATTACCGGCTCTAAACACTGGCCAGCAGGTCTTCGTTCTACTCTGTCTTCAGTCCATGTCTCGTTGCATGCTATGTGCCTATTGTCCAGGTGGACTACAAATGCTTCCCCTGCGCAATATAACGGGTAAATCAATGACATACTCAACGCTCAATAATTCTGATTATGAAATAAAATCAAAAGAAACTGAGATGAAGTAACCCATTAGATGGCCTAAAAGTCAACCAAAGCAAGTAAGTAAGTAAGTAAAATCTCGTGGATTTCTATAGCGCCTTGGAAAGCAGCACAACAGTAGCTGCTTATTCTTAGGCGCTCAGCCTCTCTTAAAATAGCTATAGGAAAGGTGTGGGATCAGCCAGGCAATGGTCAATATCCGAAGGGCAGTGAGGCTAGGTTGTTACAGCTATGGCGGAAATGATTTCAGAAACAGGAAGGATTTAAGCTTAGACCTGAAGACTTGAGGAGATAGTGCGGGAATTATAGGAAATGAGGAATCAGATTTTATTGTTTTAAAGTGTCCAAGTGTGCGAAGGAAGCTGGGATCGAGTTCCAGAGTTCAGGTGCGGCGAGGAGGAGAATGCACGGTTGCAAATTTTCAGGGATGACTGATTCAGCGGGCGTGACAGAGTGAGATGAGATGACGAACGTGTGGGTCGAGGAGGCTGAGGGGTTAATAGTGATCTAAGGTAGACAGGTTTTGATGACTGAAGTGAGCTATGTGTAAGTGTTATTATCTTATATTGGATACGTTCTGTTATTTTAAGCCAATGTAATGATTTTAGTATGGGTGAAATATGGGAGAATTTAGGTGACATAGTAACAGCACGAGCTAAAGCATTTTGTATTGATTGCAATTTGTTGATGGAGGTTTTGGGAAGGTTATAGTAGAGGGAGTTACAGTAATCTAATTTGGAGTGGACTATAGAGGTGGCGATTGTGGGACGCAGTCTTAATATCAAGACAAGGACGAGGCGACGAAGGTCACGAATATGAATAAAGCAGGCTTTTGAAAGTTGGGAGATTTGTGATTCAAGTTTAGAAAAGAGTCAAATTTGAATCCGAGATTTCTAGCAGTTGGAACAGGGATTATTGTGGTGTCAGGAGCCAAAACTAGTTTAGGATTGTCAATTTTTTGAGTTGTTGGGGTAGTCCGATTAAAAGAAACTCTGTCTTAGATGGGTTGAGAGCGAGGAGATTAGATGACATCCATGCAGAGATTGACGAGAATGCAGATTCAAGCTCAATAATAGAAGCATTGAATGAAAGAGGTGAGAAAGAAAGGAATAGCTGAGTGTCATCGGCATAGAGTTGGTGGTTTAATTTGAGGGAATTAATTAAAGATGAAAGTGGTGTGGTGTAAAGGCTGAACAGTACAGGCCCAAGAACAGATCCTTGAGGCACTCCATAATCTATAATATGAGAAAGAGAAATTTGGCCAAGACAGGACACTTGAAAAGACCGAGATTTGAGATAAGATGCAAACCAGTTGTGAGCTTTTTCAGATATGCCAAACCAGAGAGAGAGTCGCTCGAGCAGAATTTTGTGATCTATGGTATCAAATGCTGCAGAGAGATCAAGGAGACAAAGGCCAGTAACTTGGCGAAGACCAATTGCAGTTAAGAGTCTGTCATAAATGTAGGCGAGGACAGTTTCAGTTGAGTGATGTTTAGTGTAGGCAGATTGATGAGCATTATATAGTGAGTTACTTGAAAGGTGTTCATTCAGTCTGGAAAGCACAATTTTTTCAGTAAGTTTTGATAGAAGAGAAAGATTTGAGATGGGGCGATAGTTATTGAGATCTTCTCTGTCAAGACCAGGCTTTTTTAGGAGAGGAGTGACAAAAGAGTTTTTGAATGCGGATGGAAAAGTGCCTGAGATAAGAGAGAGGTTGATGATTCTAGTTATAATAGGCGTAAGCACGGTGGCACACTGTTTGAGTAAAGAGGTAGGTATGGGATCTAGATCACATTGTTTGTTTGGCAAGGATAGTAGAAGTTTGGATACCTCTTCTTCAGTTGTAGGAGTGAAGCTGGATAAATTGCATGGAGGTTGTGGGGGAGGAGGATAATGAGGAGAGGTGGTTTGAGTAATAGTGAAAGACTTGAGGACACTGCGAATCTTGGAGATTTTTACAGAGAAGAACTTAGCAAAAGATTCAGCAAGTTCTGACAGGGAAATGGATTGAGGGAGAGGTTTTGATGTTTTGAGGTTGCGATGGAAAAGATCATTTACAGTTTTCCAGAGCTTACGTGGATTTGAGCTATTTGTTGAAATGATGTTAGAATAGTACTTCTTTTTGGCAGATGTAAGAGAGATTATGATAGCGGTTGGTGGTGGGAACGAAGATTTAAAAGGTCAGATGGAGAATGTGTTTTATGGTAGGTTCGCTCAAGACGTCTCATGAAATGACTTGAAAGCATGAATGAAAGAGTTATACCAGGGTTTGCTGTTATGAGACGAAAAAGGTCTAGTGATGATAGGAGCATGTTTATTGAGAAGACCAGAAAGCACAGAATTGTATTTATCGATCAGTGATGACAGGGTAGTAGGGTGTTAGTAATTAGGTCAGATGACTTAATGTTATCACAGAACAAGGCAATGTCAATTTTGTTGAGACGGCGGAATGAGTAGGTGCCACGAGGTGGAGGAGTTGGTGAGCAGATACTTAAAATGGTGAAGATGGGAAAATGATCAGATGGAGAGACTTGACTAATTGCTGAGATTGGAGATAATGATGAAGAAGATGACGTGATAAGTAGATCTAAAGTGTGTCCAAAAGTGTGAGTTGGAAGAGATATGTGTTGCGTGAGGTTTGTCTGTGTGAGCAGCTGCATGAATTGGGTAGAGTTAGGATCATCACTCTTGTCCACGTGTAAATTAAAGTCGCCAGTAATTAAGAATTCGTGTGGAGTTGTAGCTGCAGAGCCCAAAAAGAGGTAAATTCATCAAGGAATGTCACAAATGAGGCTGAGTATTTTGATGATAATGGGGACGATAAATGTTAAAAATAGTTAGTTTTGAGAGAGGAAGATTGAGGGTGACTAATGAGCATTCAAATGAAGAGAAATTCATTGAAGAGGAATTGCTAATTTGTATATGATCACGAATAAGAAAAGCAGTGCCTCCACCTAGATTAGAAGAACAGTTGGTAAATTTTTTTCAAACGGGGAAAGCTCAAGAGGGAAAAGCCAGGTGGGGTTGCCTCGATCAACTGGCATGAAGTTGTAGACGGAGATACCCAGGTTTCAGTTAGTGCAACTATGTCTATGGCTGAGGAGTGAAGCATGTGTATTGGAAAGAAGGGGTCTAATTTTGTGTTAGCAAGTTCGTGTAGTGAATGTGTGTGTTGAGGATTAGTGAGGGATCTGATGTTGAGAGTGCATAGTGTCATGTGTGATTGGGATGGTCCGGGATTTGGGTGGATATCGCCTGAAAGAGCAAGAAGGATGATAATGATATCTGTGCGTCGGGTGAGATGGAAATGCGAACGGCGAAGACGAAGATGTGAACAACGGAGGGTTAAGGAAAAGGAGATAGGAATTTTGTTTAAATGTGAGTATTGATCAACGGCAGTGCGGTAGGTCCAATGATTAATCGGTTTTCGTATATCAAGCTTAGGGAAAAGAAATGAACAGTTAGAATAAACAAATAGAGAGGAAATAATGTCATGATGTCAGGCTGAGATTAACGAGTAAAATAAAGTTGTGAAGAAAAGTCAAATTATCTTTCAGCTCATGCAGCGGCTCACAAGCTCAGCACGAGGTCAAAAGTGCAGCCAATATTAGTGTGGAGTAAAAATTTAATTTGTAAAAACTAAGAGAAGGCCTAAATTCAATTCAATTACAAATAGTAACGGTAATGAAATGAGCGATAATAGGTCATGTTGATTCTGAGTCTATAAATTCCGGCAAAGTTAAATAAAACTGGTTAAAGAAAAATATACCGACATAAACTGCAGGAAACAGCCTAAAAATTAAGAGTAAAAATTTTAACAACTCGCAAGAGCAACATTCAAAATTTGTCGAGTTAATAAACAAACTGAAGAGAACAAAATCTCAAGCGACTAATCTACGCCCCAGTAATACAGTAATCACCTCAACACCAATAGCAAGATTTCTCTTACTCCCAACGTAAACAACTGATCATCAATCGTAAACGCAAACGGTGCAACGACCGATGCAACCGTTGTTCTGTTGTCGAAGATTCGAAGAAAAAGAGCAGCGAACAACGTCGACAACACACTTCGAAATGAAAAACACAGATCTGATCTTTATCATACTGCCGCTCGCTCTTTTAGAGATACACTGTACACATCAACAAGTTCAACAACCTTCGCCAACACACTAGGTCAGTTCACCCTAGGGATGTGAGCTCGGAAATTTCCGGAAATTTCCTTCAAAATTATTCCGGAAATTTTCGGAAAAATAGTGGTACTTTTCCGGAATAATTCCGGAAAAGTTGAGTATTATTATTATTATTATTATTATTAATGTTTATTATTATTATTATTTATTACTATTTATTACTATTACTAGTATCTATTATTATTTTAATATCATTATTACTATTTATTACTATTCATTTGTTGGGCATTTGTTAACAACTGTCAGTATTATAGCGCTATATAATGTTTTTATGGACATACGAGCGGCACTTCCGGTTTCATTTTTCCAGAAATTTCCGAAATAATTTCGGACATTCTATTTTTCCGGAAAAGTTACAACCCTAGTTCACCCGGAGTCCCGGAGTCCCCGGACCCCTTCTATAGAACTCAAATGACGACGACTTTGCCAATTCTCTAGCATTCAGTCCTGGATTGATTCTAGTAAATTGCTTATAAGCACAGTTTATTCCTAACTTTTGCTTCTCGGCACAAAGCCTCAGCTCAAAAATGTTGAGTCTAGCGCCTCTATTAAACGTGGATAATCAGTTATCCTCGTAATAATTTCTGCACGAGATATTGGAATATTTTTGATTATTCTATTTCTCTTACCCAGTGGCGTAGCCAGGATTTCCGGAAGGGGAGTTTTGGTTTTGATCATGACCAACTGGCTTCCATTTAAAGAAAGTTAGTTAGTTAGTTAGTTAGTTCCTCTCGTGCCATAGGCACATTGGGCAGCAATAGATCTCCATTTCTGTCTGTTTTGCGCTAGCATCTCGACTTCTTCCCATGTCATATTATTTTTCTTTATATCTTCTTTTATTGTTTTTTTTCAAGTCTTTATAGGACGACCTCGCTTCCTCTTTCCGTTTGTGGGTGTCCATGATAAAGCGATTTTTGCAGGTCTTTCATTTGGTAGTCGTAGAATGTGTCCCATCATTCTTAGTCTGCGTTCTGTTATAATGTCTTCCAGTCTATTCAAGTTGCTCTTTTTTTAAGATTTCCTCATTTGTAATGTGATCTTTATAGTTAATGTTCCAAATTCGTCTTATGCATCTGTGGTGGAATACATTTATTTTATTTGCTAGTTTGGTTGTAATTCTCCATGTCTCTGAAGCGTAGGTCACTATGGGTAAAATTATACTTTTATAGAGTTTGATTTTGGTTTCTGTTTTTATCTTTTTGGCTTTCCATATATTTGTCATTTTTTGGAATATCGCCATTGCCTTGCCTATATGGCTGTTAATATCTGCTTCTGTATCCCCGTCATTTGTTAATATACTTCCTAAATATGGAAATTTGGTTATTTCTTCGATTTCCTGGTCGTTTATCATGATTGGAGTCTTTTTGTTTTGTATTCCTATTTGCATGATTTTTTATTTTTCTCTGCTTATCCTTAGACCCACTTTTCCGGCAGTTTCCTCTAGACTTGTGGTCATTTCTTTAAGTTTTTCTCTGTCCGTGGCTAGCAGTGCTATGTCGTCAGCAAAGTCCAAATCTGTGAGTTTTCTCTTTTCCCCCCAACTGATGCCATAACTTTCATTTTTCATTGCTGTTCTTAGTATATAATCTATAACTATCAGGAAAAGGAATGGTGACAAGTTGCATCCTTGTTTCACCCTTGTAAGTATATTAAAGAATTCTGTCATACCACCTTCTGTCATTATGCAGCATCTTGAGTTTTCATAGATAATACGGAAGATGTTGATGAATTTTTTTGGTATTCCATATAATTTCAAAATATTCCACATTGTTTCTCTGTGAATGCTGTCGAATGCTTTTTTAAAGTCTATGAAGTTTATACTCATTGATTGTTGAAACTCTAAGCTTTGCTCGATAATATTTCTTAGGGTGAATATTTGTTCACTGCATGATCTGTTTTTTCTGAAGCCTGCTTGTTCTTCTCTTAGTTTTAAGTCAATTTCATCTTTCAATCTTTTTAGTAATATGTTACAAAAAACTTTTCCTGTAACTGATAGTAATGTGATGCCTCTCCAATTGTTGCAGTCTGCTAGATCACCTTTCTTGGGTAATTTTATTATTACTCCTTCTTTCCATTCTTTAGGTAGCTTTTGGTCCTTCCAGCACTTGTTTAGAATTTTTGTGAGTTCACTGACTAGGCTTTTACCTCCTGCTTTTAGAAGTTCCGCTGGTATTTGATCCATTCCTGCTGATTTGTTGTTCTTTAGTTCTTTTATTGCTGCTGTTACCTCTTCTTCCGTTATTTTCTCTAAATTTGCATTTATTTCAACCATGTTAAAGAAAGGCTGCACTTTAACATCTGCATCCCGGTCTACAAACCCTTAGTGCAAGGAACCTATAGTTTTCTGGCTCACTGGCTTAAATCCCCACCCCCACCCCGACATTTGCGCGACGACATTTGCGCGATAAGTATCCTATGGTTAGAGTTAGAGTTAGGGTTAGAACTATGGATAGGGTTAACCCTAACTTTTAATTTATGGCGCAATTATTATATAATTTGGAGCGTAGTCCTGTTTCGCTCGAAATACGCGCTTTTGTCGGTTGCGCATTTGTCGATTTTAGGCCTACGTTAGCGCATTTGTGGTCGCGCAAATGTCGGGCGCGCAAATGTCGGGGTACCAGATCCCGCTGATTGTCAAAGGAATAATCTGTAAACGGATTAGAAGAAATTAATCTGTAGAGTTGATCTATAAAATATAATGTTCAGAATAGTTGACAATGTTTAATTTAAAAGCCATTTTAGTCTGGTTGTACAAAGTCATAAAAGGGCCTACAAAATCGATTTTTTTCTATTCCTGGAAGAGACTTTGTCGATGACATTGTCAATGGATGTGTCCATATCTTTGTAGATATGCATCAAGGCTAATCCGTTTAGACGATCATCTTCAATTGAAGACGCATTTTTGGTGGGCCGGCGGTGGGTGGATGCATCCTCAGTCATCCCCAATGTGGAACCGCCCTGGATATGGCGCCCCTTTAAATACTCGTTGCTTCGCCTGTAACACGGATTCAAGACTTCATGCAGTTGAAGTGCTTGGCGCAAGAAAGATTAATTTAAGGGGTCGTCCATAAATTACGTCACGCGGTTAGGGGTCCAGCCATTTGTTACGAAGTGTGACGACGGTGGGGTTCCGTAACTGTGACGTCATGCAAAAAAATAATTAGGCCATGATCTCTTACCTTTTTTGCTTGTCATGGATATTTTGGAGAGGGAAAATACAATTTCGAGATGAAAAATACAAGGATGTTGTTACGTTATATTTTAGGGTTAAAAATGCCAAATTCGCGTAACGTCATTTATTTCGGAAGGCGAAAAGGGGGTCGGCCCGTTGTGACGTCATATTTTAGGGGATCTGACGTTTTGTGACGTCGCGTTACGTGGGGGGCAAAAGTGCCAAATTCGCGTGACGTAATTTATGGACGACCCCTAATCGTTGTGTCACACTTCGTGTGCAAAGAACTTTTCGAATAGTACAGTACAGAGCACTACATGCAGAATATTGCAGTACATTGACACCGAATATAATTTTTAAAACCACTCAAAACATTTCAGGGAGTGACATGTACCACGAAGTCAGTTTCGTAAAACGGGTGTGTGCATTCGATCGACTCTGCAGCACGTATATGCATATACGCTAAACGCCATAGCAATTTTAGAAAGCAAACTTTAAACGACCAACATTCGAGTTACAATTGAAACAAGTCATAGACTGCATCCAAATTCCACAATAGGAAGAGAAAGTCGCTCAAGCACAATTTTGTCGGCAGTGGCTCCTATCGAAGTTCAATGGCGGCAAGGAGTCTGGCTCAGTCTGCGGTGTGAGTGGTGCTTATATTGTAGGCGGATTTGAAGAACGTTGTTCAAAAAGAGTTAGTCTGGAAGTCACCATTTTTCGGTGTATTAATTAAGAACAAAAGTTTGAAAATGGACAGATTTGTTGATATCTTCTCCGTTCATAACTTGATGTGCTATAATGCCAGATTTCTATAGTTAAAAGAGTGAAACTTGAATTTTCAGCGCAGATGGGCGAAGACGCTGGGCGGTGAGACTTTAGTAAAAACCCTTTTAGAAATTAAGGACAGCGGCACGCTTTTAGGGAGACAGAGAGGAATAGGATGACGATTGCAGTGCGTGCTTGGAAAGGAGTGCGGGAGTGCGACTGTTTTGGCACTTCTTCCTCAGTCGCATCGGTGAAATTGAAGAACATGCAAGGTGTTCTGACGGAAACTGACGAGGAGGAGACGTTTTCTGTCGAATCCTGCTGGGCCTTGTAGATTGGCGAGGGTCTTGGAGATCTTTTCAGAAAAATTTGGCAGTTGGTTTTGACAAGAAATTAAGAATTATTATTATTTTTTATTATTATTATTATTATTATTATTATTATTATTATTATTATTATTATTATTATTATTATTATTATTATTATTATTATTATTACTATTACTATTACTATTATTATTATTATTATTATTATTATTATTATTATTATTATTATTATTATTATACAGTGCACTAAAAGCAGTTATTGGGAAGCTAGCCCCGTACATTGCGGTTCTGTTGTCAGTTTCGCTGACGAGTAGTGAAATCCCTGCACGGTTGAAGAGCGCAGAGGTTAGGCCACATCTCAAGCGGATTACTGTAATTTACTGCAAATGTCGCGATTTTGATATTTCGCTGACCAGGTGTATGCGATCTTCGAGTGGATGAGACTTTTCGAGTGAGTTTTTGAATCTTTTACAGTTCATCTCCTGAAGACGTCTGCGGTTCAAGGGCCGTATAGGCCTACTCATTATGTAAAATTCTTTTGTGGGCGTTTGACCCGCAGTCGCTCTGACTCGTTCATGGCTGTTGCGTTTTACGACTTCGTAAAGCAGTCAGCGTCATTTCGAATCGTGGTAAGGATTACAGTTAAGAGCAAATTTTCCAAATGCAGCAGTTAGAGACAGATTAACAAATGGCTACGATTCGAATTCCTAACGAACTAATTTGTACAAGCAATTAAGTGGCACAATTTCCATGAAAATAGTCTATCTCAGAGAAATGGATTCAGCGGCTCCAGACTCGAGCTGGGGGATGGTAGCCTCCCCCTTTCCCCGATTCCCAGCCCCGAGCAAGATTTAGATTAGCATTCTTTCTACAGTAGGATTGACCATAGTCAATGGCGTCGCCAGGGATTTTGGGTTGGGGGCGGGCAAAGGAAGGCTGGCGTGTCAGATTCCTTACCCCCACCCCACATACACCCTCCACAAAAACTTTCTCACCGGATTTGCGCGAATCTGATAAGTGGTCTGGGGTCAGTTTGGGGGTGCAGTTGCCTCCATTTGCCCCCGTGGCGACGCTAATGACCATAGTACAAACATGGGCGTCCACAGAAATTTTTCCAGGGGTTACAAAACAGGGTCTTTTGTTGAAATAAATGAAAGCAATTTCCTGGGGTACAAGACAGGGTCCTGTGGCGAAAGAAACAAATAGTACTGTACAAGGCCGTCAAGATCTATTGGACTAACAATAAATTTTTAGCGCTACATGAAGTTCGTCGGATTTTTTTATATAAATTCATGTTTTAACTTAGTACTATAGGTTACATTTTAAAGTAATTTTGCATTTTTCATAACTTCACAATTTTTCCATGGGGTGCAGTTGCACCCCCTTGCAATCCCTCCGGACGCCCACAAGTACAAATCAACGGAAGGCTTTAGTCCGATTTTAAAATATCTGGTTCCGCTGCTGAAGATATAATATTCAACGTTTCACTGTCTCTTCTTCTCGAACGAGTTAAGTTTTAAATCAGATTTAAAATGTCAAAAATCCTTAGCAACTGCGAGTCTCTCGAATGGGGAATGTGACGAAATTCTGAAAGTATAGTCGACACACGGACTACGGACTGTGGATTTACCCAGATTGAGCACTCGTGAATAAGCTGGTGCACTGCGCCAAGCTTTCGGGCAGCGCTATAGAAATTTCGTGTTTACTTTCTTACTTAGAGAATGATTACATTTAAATATTAGTGCAGGAAAGTTCTGTTTTTACTTTTTACGTACGAGCCATAAATGACAACATGTTTATAAAAGACAAGTCAGAATTATCAACAAAAATCCAGACTATAAGCAGTAAACGTTAGGCCAATGAAGGCATAGATTAGCCTACAATTGAAGACCATTTCCTCAAAATATGACTACCTTCGGAAGGAAGGAAGGAAGGAAGGAAGGAAGGAATGTGTAATTTAGTCTAGGAGACCCTAGGTAGACCGCATTCTGCCTGGTACGAGAAGATATGAGAGAGAAAGCTGCTCTAGAGCACAGAAGCAGCAGCAATAGCGATGAATATGGAATAAATAAGGAGATTAAATTTCATTATATATATTTGAGTCAAAAATACACCGCTTCGTGGTGCCACAGGAAAGCAGCACTGGGACCGATTGAGGGGCGGCCGGTCCTCGCTTTGGTAGCCCGTTGAGTGGCTGAGGAGCTGCCCCTAGTGGGGCGCTTGCCTGTGGGCTTCAGCGGCCCGGCTCCTGGCCCCCGCCCGCCGGCCTGCCCCACCCTGGCGCCCGTGGCTTTGCCGTTGTGTGCCGTTGTGCGCGGACGTTTTCTTGTGACTGTCGAAACCCAGGAGCTGTTAAGGCTTAATATTTCAAATAACGATTATATCGAAGATAGGGACCGGTGATAACCGAGCGAATAATTTGTTACGGCCTATCAAAGCAGTCGCCGTTGATAATAATTACAGGCGCGTTAAGTGGAGTATTTGTATTCGCTGTAATAAACCGAGAGGCCTACAATCAATCAACCTACAGCACAGGGCCACTGGATCGCCGGAGTTTCTTAGCTACTATAGCGCTAAGTGAGTCAGTCAGTCAACGCATGCGGCGGCCTGCTTTGACTCGGCCTAATTTAACAGCCGTTCAAATCTGCACGATTCAGTTTTAGAAGGGTCGACAGACTATTAGAAGGTAAATTATATTCACTATTATTAGCCTACTGTTAGTTTTAGTATACGTTATGAGGCATTTCGTCACACCATTTGACGATGATTTAAAGTTATATTGTTTTTAAAGAAAGAAGAGACGATGATTGTGTTAATTTTTAAATTATATAAGGGTAATTCTTTGCACTAAACATCTGCTGTCCGATTGTCTTGTTTTTGCGTAAATCTTGCTACAAATCTTCGAGAGAATCTTCTACTTAAGACAACGCTGTAGAAACTTTCCCATCGGCTACAAATAAAAATCAACGACATAACGAGGCTTAACACGTAATGTTACGTAAATCAACACACACGCACACACGCAAACGATGTGCTATTGGGTTTTATCTCTATAGGTTAGAGCTTGGTAGGCCAGTCTTATATATATATATATATATATATATATATATATATATATATATATATATATATATATATATCTTAGAGCATATTATTATATACAGGGTGTGCCAATAAATCCCGGTCGATTTTGAAGCGATGTAACTTTCTTAATAAATCTCACGTAATCGCTTAAAACAAAGTTTGCTACAGACTACGGAAGGTAGTCTTAGTCCAAACTATGTTCAACGTGCCCCCCTTTAACCCAAATAAGTTGAAATAACCAGTAAAATTCTGCCCAACCAAAACGAAAGGTTCGTGACGTGGATCATTTGAAAGAAGTTCTAACATTGTGTTGGGATAAGATCTGACAGGATATGATAGACAAAGCGATTGACCAGTGGTTGGGTAGAATTCTACTGGTTATTCGGGCTAAAGGGGGATACATTGAACATCGTAGTCTGTAGCAAATTTTTTTAAAGCGATTACGTGACGCATTGCATGTTACTGTTTTAATTACGTCAATTTCGGGTCTACCTGTTTGTTACCGTTTATCTTCGTCATGTGTTAGAGTAACGTTAATTACGTTAGATTTTTCGAATTCTCGAGTAATATCGAGAAAGTTACATCGCTTCAAACTCGAAAGGGATTTATTGGTACACCCTGTAGATATGAATTGTAGCTGCCTGGGGTTAAATTTAGAGGTATTTGTCATGCGATGGTCTTATTCGGCGCTAAGAGTATTAGGTAATTTGAGAATAGTTTAAATTGTGTGTACTGTGATCGCAGGAAATGACAAATTATTTGCTCTTCAGTTTTAGACCTCTGATGATGTAATCATCAGGTGATATGTGAGTGCCTAATCATCAGAAAGTCCTTGGCCTAATCTTCTGCGCTGTGCCGTGTTGCCTTTCACCGATTCAGGGTCCAGGGCTCTTTAGAGCTAATTGGACGTCGGTCTAACTCAGCTATTCGGCGGTGTCTTTTCGACGCGTGTGATTGCAATTGTGTCCCGGTACTTTCGTCGGGTCAAGTAAAACACCATGATGATGATGATGAACATCGTGAAAAGGCACCGGGCGGAATTCGCACCAAGCACCGGTGTAGCTGCTGTCCTTTAGCCTTTTCGTCTCTCTCTCTCTTGATTTGCCGAAAGCCAACTTCTTATTCGGTTGCTTTTAGACTCTCTGTCTGTTGGTCAGACCCCAGGGCGCGATTATGTAAGCGATTGCTTTGCCAATATTGCCAACGAGTAGCTCTTTAGAAAAAGTGTAGTCAGATTTAGCTTTAAGAAGAAAAGACATGAAAACGACAAGCCTAGTTACGCGAATTTAAATGGCGTATTCGTGATTTTAAAAGGAAATACAGCTTTAGAGGTCTCGTCATCCTTGGCTGCGCACGATCACCCATGGACAATTAGTAGTCTATGGATCACCCTACTGGGTCGGGTTCAGTCGTGGGATTTGCGCGCGGGCGGGTAGGGACTATGAGTGGGGGACACTGCAGCAAGCCAACACTAGTGGGGGAGTTTTACGGAAACATTAAGAAAATGTCTGAGGGATAAAAGTGATTGCTGATTGGATGCCACGTATAGTCCGCAAAACTCGCTCAAAAGCAGTGTTGCGCGGTAACGAAGTAAAAGTAACGCGTTACATTACTTAAGTACAATTCTGAGTACTTCGTACTGTAACGAAGTACACAACTTACCCAGTAATTTTTACTTGTAACGAAGTAAATTTTTATTCAAATATTAGTACTTTTACTTCGTTACATTATGTCTTTCACGTTTCGTTACAAGTAAAATTTCTCATCGCCAAATTTCGATACATTTACTGGAGTATCTGTTTAATTCTTCACAACTTCCCGTGTTTAGTCATACAGGGTTGACAACGATCAACAAACGTACACGCATGACTGACAGATTGTTTGAAAACTTGATGTTTCTTAGACCTACATGCAATCACAGAGCCGCAGTTAGAGCAGTTAGTATTAAATAAAGGTATAAATTCTGCCCCTAAATGCCGGTGATGGTTAAAATTTTTTGTTTTAAATGAGTTTTCACGGCAACGTACAACATACAAATTTTTAACCTGTGACAGTCTGAAAACCGGCAATGACCTTTTTACTTATCAACATTAGGGTCTATTTTCACGCCGGAGGAAAGTGGTATGAAAAATTAAGGACTTAGTGTGCAAATTGCGCCTTCGAGGACGGCGCCGGGACAGCTTGCCCCTGCTCCATAGCTACGGCTTTGTGAAACCAGCATTTGTGCTAATGCAGTTAATGGTGTCAAAGTGTACGTGTTGACTGCTGAGGCTTCTGCATGTACATTTAAAAGTAGTAATAAAAATGTGATTTAGCATGATAACGTGGAGTTGTTGATGATTCCGTCTGTCACGGTACTTTTACTTTTTACTTAAAAAGTAAGTTTTTTGAGAGTATTTTTTACTTTTAGTTTGAGTAACTATTTTTATAGGTACTTTTTACTTTTTTAAGTAAAAATGACTTAATACTTGTACTTTTACTTGAGTACTCAAACTCAGTACTTCATACAACACTGCTCAAAAGTTCAAGAGTTGAATCTAGCATTGTATAGATTTGGTCTGAAAACAAATCGTCAGTTGGCGATAGAGTGATTGCCAATATGTTGTCGTCTTATGTCTGAAAATACGCACAAATTAAAAATTTGAATCTTATATTACCCTAAAAATTTTCGGTTGGAGATCTTATCCCAGACCCCGCTTAGGGACTTCAATGGAGTCACCACGCTCCCTCAAGCCCCCCACTCCTTATAACCTGGACTGGAAATGTCGATCTGTAGAAGCCTTGATAACCACCATATTCCGGAACCCTGGCTACATACCTTAGGGATATTTGTACACCCTCCAACACCCCCAATTTGAGACCGACACCCCCCACACCCTTCATTCTTAGCTATGGGATGACTTTTTTGTTTGTCAGACTTTTTGGCAAGGCCCCCTAGAATTTACCGATATCCCCAAATTGATAATCCTAGATATAACCCTGACATACCTTAACTGCTGCAGCTTATAGTATAAAATTGACGGTTTGCGCTAATTAGTATTAAATAAAAGAACAAATTGTTGCAACTGCAATTTTTACATTACTCGCTTCGATGGCATTTGGAGGTTAAAAATTCCTCTTACTGTTTTATAAAATGAAGAGAAATTTCAATTATATAAAATTTTTTTACTAAAATATAGAACTAAAAAACTTCTTTCAATTTTTATACGATTGGGTGAGCTGGTGCAATTTGCAGATAATACCGCATGTCTAAAACTATGTGAGGTGTAGGCCCTAATAGGCAGTAAGCAAGGTATTAAATGCTAAATAAAGTAAGATACCGACAAACTGAAGGAGGAATAATGGATCGTGTAACAGAAAACTGCGTTGGAGGCGCATAGGTCAAGTAAGTACGCTTGATTATAGGCCCTATGCCTATATTCCAAGATTCACTGAAACATTTGATGCTATCATATTATTATTTCTAAAAATTATGACTTGCTATGAAGTATCATGAACGTAACCAATTGCATGTACATTTTAGTGCAATTTTTGAATAATATGATTTTGCAGTAAATAAGACAGCAGAAACAAATTCAAACAATCAGTGTGGTTTCAGTTCTTGATTATTTTTCAATTTCAGTTACAGTTAAAGTTATTTGAATTATTATTCAGTTATAGTTTCAGTTCAAGTTCTTGTCATTTTTGAGTTTGAGTTTCAGTTATTTTTCAGTTATTTTCAGTTAATTTCCATTGAGCGCATTTATGAAATTTGATGTTTTTTCTTATTATGCAATAACTCTACCTTTTAATTTTAAGCTCTCGTTGCATGGTGTTATCGCTACACCATTGCAAATATCCCGCATCCCTAGTTAAACTGCGCAGATTACCTATAATTTCGGAAGATCGAAAGCTTCAATGTGTTCACTAGAAGATCTTTTCTTTGGGTGTTTGACTTCTTAAGTTTGTACTTTATTTTTCAGTTATTTTAACTATTTCAGTTCTTTATTTTTTAGTTCAAGTTATAGTTATTGGTATTTTTCAGTTAACTGATATTTCAGTTTCAGTTACAGTTAACTGAAACCACACTGGGAACAATCTAACACCATTATGAATTGCTATAGTAAGTTAGTAACTTCGCATGTGCATGCGGGAGTCCGTCGACAGAAAGTTAGGGTCCCTGGGCAGAGTGAGTGTAGGACATTCTCCCCCTGGACATAATCCGCCCTCGTACATTATCCCCCCCGTACACCCTGTGAAATGACACTGCCGGACATAATCCCCCTTTGTTTACTCTATGGACTTTGACTATAATCATTACCCACACCATAAACCAAACACTAACCCTGAACGACTAACCCTAAACTATACTGACGGCAGCTATGGCATCAGATAACCGATAAGTACCTTTTTAAAATTAAGATCTATGATATTGATTTACATTGTTCATTACTTCTTTGCCGGGGGAATATGTCCGGGGGATAATGTCCGGGGGGATAATGTTCAGGGGAGAATGTCCGTGCCCCGGGCAGAGTAGTCACGGGCCCCTAACAATCTTTATTTTCATGGACACAATTTTGCAAATCGTTTGTAATTTATAATATTTCAATTTTTTCTTTGTCCTGACTTCGACTGGTACCAACCATTTGATAAGCCCCCAGCAGCTCCCATGGCAACGATATCATCTTCGTTTCTTGCAAGGCTGTGATTCAGTCATAAATATTTTAATATTGGATCAAATACGTTTCTTGCGACTCCCCCCCCCCCCGGCCCCCTATAAATATCCGGGCCTCTGGGCATTTATCTGCCCTGCCCCCTCTTGGCGGGCCTGAGTATGTGCGCTCTTTTGCGGTCAGATATTGTGACTTTAATTACCCAAATATACTGTACTTCTGGAATACAACACGAATAGATTTAGAGACGAGTAAGTAAGCTTAGGCATATATATATATATATATATATATATATATATATATATGATTCATCAACTTAAAATAGTCAAGCGTTTGGTCGATTGTTTTCCGAAAATGGAATCGCTTGCATGTGTATATAGACCTTCGTACATAGTGCGTACCGTGAACATAAAAGCTGAGTGTCTATGTGGCATCTATTCGCCCCTGATGCTTTTGGACAATAGAACAATCCTCTGTTCTATATATATATATATATATATATATATATATATATATATATACCATCAGGCTCTGTCAGATAGTATTAAGCTTTCAGTGAAGTATAATTTCTGCATTTATAGGCAATTTTCTAGGTAAAATGTCGTTTTCGGAAAGGAAATGTGCATGGTTCTGAAAACGAGTACCACCGATGTTCATGCATCCTCCGGCTATTAACAATTAAATACAGCGTTTAAGGACAATCCACGAGGATGATTTTTCAATTCTCCCTCTGAATGGACGTTTCGTTCGATTGACGTTAATAGATTGAAAAAATGACTGAACAGATTAAATTTGAGCTGTCAAAAGTGTTATGGATATGGATGAACATAGTTGGTATCTCGTGTATAAACTGACTCACGCTGTCACTGGCGTAACCAGGGTTGCGGAATGGGGGCAAGGCTTCTATATACAGATCGACATTTCCAGTTCCTTCTAGAGTCCTAGGGAGCACCGTGAATTCCCGGTGACCCGTCAAATGCGCGAACGACATTTGCGCGCCGACATTTGCGCGATATCATATAATAATACGGGTTAGGGTTAGAGTTAGGGTTTGATTTTTGGTTATTTTGGTTTGATTTTTGGTTATGATTAAGACTATAGTCTATAGGAGTATCCAGAACAATCTCTATGGAGACTATGGTCACTGATCTATGCCCACCAGCAAGAAATCTGCTTCTGCCATTGGCATCTATTAATAGACAACAATGGTTTCTATGGTTTCTGCCCACCAGTGGGCGGAGCAACCGGACCTTGTTGATAAACACTGGATACTCCTATAGTTACTGAAGCACGGATGACTTTTAATTTATAGCGCAATTCGTGCTTCCTTGAAATACGCGCTAATGTCGGCGCGCAATTGTCGATTTTACGTTCGCGCATTTGTCGTCGCGCATTTGTCGTCGCGCAAATGTCGGTGAACCGAACTCCCGTATCGGGGCCCCAATCCTTGAAGATCTTAAGTAAATGTTATAGGATTAGACTTGTGAGATGCGCAGGTGCATACGTTAAAATCTTTAATTGTGACTTATTATTGCGTGACCAAATGCTGTGGAAAGAAGTAAGAACGTCGATTCTGCCGACGATCGCCCTTCCGCCGGAAAAATTTCTCATCGGTTTTGCGCAAATCCCACGACTGCTGTACGCCAATGCACACACTTCCTTGAATCCTTGGCATCCTCTGCCTATTGACATCGGCAGATTCAGAACGTCCACTGTAGAAGTATAGTTTTCAAAAGAACTTAGAGCAGAGGTGGCCAACCAGCGGCCCGCGGGCAGCACGTGGCTGCTGATCGGAGGCCCCAGAGGCGTAGCTAGGGGACGTGGAGTACATATGCCCGGGACCCCGAAGTGCATGGGGGGGCGCCAAAATCGGATTTAAGGTAGAAAGAAAGGGAAGGAAGCATCGATATATAGTTGCTATAGGCCGTCTACGCTCACATAACTAATTTAATCACGCGGAGTGACGAACTTTTTTTGCTTGTAAGGGTTTTCGTGAAGTTGAGGGGGCATCATCAGTATGTTTTGTCCTCTGGCGCCGGACACCCTAGCTCCGCTTCTGGGCGGCCCTCAGGGCATCTTTTCAAATATACGTTATTGTTCCTATTTCTGCATACATACAATATTGAGTCATGTGTAAGTCTTTTATTTCCTGTGCTTAATTTAGTAAAATAGTAACTTACTGTAGACGGTTGTTTGATTATAACTGATTCCAGTTACTACCGGTACGTATTACTACGTAACCGCAGTAACTGTATTACTATTGAAAACAATTATATGCAAAAGGCACCAAAAATGCGGACCTTCGCATGCTGATCACAATTTAGAGTTGACCGTTTGTAACAAAAGCTTGACCACCACTGACTTAGAGTAACGACAGTCCTTACTCAGCATCCGATTATTACTATCTATTACAGTTGACAGACCTGTATGTAGTCTGGATGCCAACGTTGCATTCTATGGCATTGCCATGTTATGGAAGGCAATGGTACCATCAGGAGAAGCGTTGCATGCGACTACATGTCGCTAGTTTCTGAAAGTGGAACGTCGAATGCGAATGGGAGGGGATACGTTACTCATTTAGCGCATTTGAGCTTTGGCCACATTATCGTTTGGCTTCGCGTTAAGTTAAAGATGCTTGATTGGGGGTGAGGGTGGAGGGGTTATGGGGTTATCGCGTCCTCTCGTTTTGAAGAGAACTCAATCGATGGTGGTAGAAAATTTCGACTGGGTGTCGAATTTCATCTCCGTGGGGGTCAAAATGTAAATGATACCTCGTAATACTCCCACCCATTGCATACGCACAAATTTAACTCTCCTTGCATGTATATATTGTATATATACACACATATATGTACAAATTGTACCCTCATTATATATATATATACAAATTGTAATATATATATATGTATAATATAAATTTATATATATATATATGTTTACATATATATATCGTCTGGTTAGAATGAATTTTGCGATCGAGTCTTCAGGTAACCTAGCGCACGTCTTGTTATCTGTGGCCTTTAAACCAATTGAGGTCTACGAAGGCAAAGAAAGATATCGTGAGAGAAATGCATCGGGAAGAGGATGGGGGGTGGGGTGGGGTGGGGTGGGGTCGGTTAGAGGTGATTGTGTGTCTAGATTGCAAAGACAGATTCAGGTGGTATTATTACATCAAGGCCAATCGATCGTATACGCATCTAATGGCGACACTGCGAACGAAGTGCGTTGTAGGTAATCCTGTATTACACGCGGTCATCATTCGGTGATGATTAGCCTACTAATGGACCATCTGTCGTCGTCGTCGTCGTCGTCTCTATTTTGTAAACTTTGATGCGTTTGATCAATAATACATCGTTAAATTGATTAAGCTAAACTTTCAAAAGATTTTTAAAAATAATACTTTGTATACGTGAAACACACACTGGTTGCATACATGACTAATTTTGGAGTAAAGGAAGCAAAGAAGAAATACAACTTGGAGGAGGAAGTGGAGGAGGAGGAGGAGGAGGAGGGAGGTGTTAATTTTGAGCACGTTTTGATCTGTTTTCGTTGCACAGATACCGTATATTAAAGACAGTATACTGAAAATATACAGTAAATATACATATACACATGCACTTGCATTGTGATTGACTTGAGAACAACATAGAGATGGTAGAGAGAGCGCCATCTGTTATTCGGTGGTCGTTGAATCGGTTTTAGGTCGTTTATGTCAAAGGGTTATAATGTCAACTGCAGTCTGAGCGACGAAGAAACTGATTCATGCACCGCTACATGTCGTCTATAGATCACCATACAGATGTACTTCCATTCGCTGTCTATTATTGTCCGTTATAACTGGTTGCAGACTGAAGTTTGAGTCGAATGAGGACAAAAGTCTGTCTGGCAGCAAGGTCTGAGGAAGAAAATAATGGGTTGTCTGTCCTTACACAATCAGTCCTTAATCTCGTCCCTTCAGACGTTGTCAGGTCGAGTGTCGGTTCTTAAATTTGACTCTTGAACGAAGCGTATTGTCAGCACTGACAACTTTGCTCCGGACCAAAAGAGTTTGTGCTTTCTGTTTATCACTAATTATATATATATATATATATATATATATATATATATATATATATATATATATATGTGTGTATATATGTGTGTGTATGTATGTGTGTGTGTCTTAATGCGCCTTGTGATAAGCTATATATATATATATAATTTTTACCGTTTGACGGCTGTCTACTTTCCGGTAAAAATAGTCGATACCGTCTTTTAATGCTTAACTACTGTAATTATTAATTAAATTAATGCGTTGATTTTGATTATCCTCTACGCGTAAAATGTGGTTATAGAATACGTTCGGCCCGAATCGCATTTGTTTAGATGAACTATGCTCTGAATTAGACTTATTACTGTGGACTTAAGACCCGTATTCAGGAATGAAGTGGGTAAAAGAATTCGAGGAGGAGAGGGTGGTGGTGGACAGACACTGTTGATCTCTTCAGTTCAGATACTATTTAAGAATCCTTTGAAGATTTGTCCATCATGCAAGCAGTCTGCTAAGTGTTTTCGGTGTGAAGTTTTACATCAAGATATAATTATCTAGCGAAGAAGAATGACTACGCGCCGGACCTCAATCAATCAAAGCCTAAGAGTCTTCTAGTGATAGTCACGATCGCCTCTGGATATCTCTTGATCTTTGGCTTATGATGATAGAGGAACGCCAGACGATTAGTGCATAGGCCTAATATGGCTGCGCTGTCTTAAGGCGGTCGAGCCTTTTGCTCGCATTTGGTCGTTCTTTCTTTGAGTCAAACGACTAAATCGACTTCCGCTCCCACTTCTATTCTCACCAGATGAGGCCTGTTGACGGAAAAGAAGCCTAACTTTGAATGTACAGGTGATTGGTGTCGTCTTTTACCTTGCAAGAGTAGATCTCACCTGGACATATCGCCCCGAGGCTTGTCTTTAGGATAGGCAACGCATACATTAGGGAACATTGGTCTTTATGTGGTATTCGGCGCATGGGCACTGCGGCAGTTGAACTGACAAACGTGCTCGAAATTGAAACGGCAAATGCGTGCCGTGCATGACAGATTTTGCTGCCGATGTCCATCGATGCATGACGGTACTTGACGGACTCTAAACAGAAAGGATATTTAAGTCATTCTCCGATAAACACTTTTGTCGATTGTATTTATTACAGCCAGTCATTTTCGAGCAGATTGCAAATATTTAAAGCTACTCTACACATTTGACAAAGAATGAAAAAGTATTCGAAAGATGGAGCGCAATCTCACTTGTTCTTCTAATGTAATACTTCAGCGATTGATTAACAGACGTTCATACCATGCAGGACATGTCACGTCTCTGAAGTTTAAAAGGTGATTAGAGTTATTCACTTGTTTAGTTGCTACATGACTTCGTGACCTACGCTTCCTCTGGTTGTCACGTTTTGTCTTTCTGTCGAGATCCCGTAAGTTACTTTGAAAAGAAACAATCCCTGATTTGTCACAAGTGGTTTTCAAAGCAAATCACGATGAGGCCGGAAACTCCCAATACGCTGTAAAAAGCCTCTCCAAATCCCTTTACTTCATGCCCTTCTCTAAGTTCTGTTGATTAAGATTCCTATAATTTTGACAGAAACCGTTAAAATGTGCTATTCGAATTTGGTGTGCCGTCGGCCGATGCTTTTATACATTGTGAAATGGCGCTATAGAAGTTTACGGTTTGTTAGGTCAGGTCAGCATAAACGTAAGATTTCATCGAATATGTCGACCGACGGTGTAAAGACGCGTGTGCCTTGATCGGTTTATCTTCGGTTTGTCTTCTGTTTTTGATCTCTCTCATATGAGCGCGTCTTATTTGCGCACCAGTGGTCTTTAAGTCTGGGCATCTAGTAACCATTGCAGACCACTGCGATGAATCAACAGCGGCGGCGGCGGCGGCGCGGCTTTTGAAACAACTTTCCATCGAATTTCTTCTCGCATAGTAAATATGAATTCCAAAAATGCCGATTGTATTGTTACAGAATCTACTAGAGTTCCTTGGGTTCTCGCCAGGTGGAGTGTTGAGCAACAGAGAGCCATATTGCGGGGTCATGTTTCATACGTCGGCTCTGCTGCTGAGCCGAGGCTCTAAATGTTGACTTGTGTTTGGTTGGTATTTTGATCTTACCACGAACTGACTGATCTCCATTGCCTGCAACGCTATAATATAGTATATGCTGTATCTGGGTCTGTCTGTCTGTCTCTCTCTCTCTCTCTCTCTCTCTGTCTGTCTGTCTGTCTGTCTGTCTGTCTGTCTCTCTCTCTCTCTCTCTCTCTCTCTCTCTCTCTCTCTCTCTCTCTCTCTCTCTCTCGTTATTCAATTTTCTTTCCTCCGAGGGCCGTAATGCTGATGTCACTGATTAGGTTAGGTTGGGGTTGAATACTATGAGAAGAGTGGAAGAAGACAGACAGACAGACAGGCAGACAAAAGAACGGACAGATAAACACATTGTTAATCTCCACTTTCATCTCACGGATTGTCGGTTCCAGTGATGGGCAATTGTAACTTTTCAATCTAATTAATTATTAATTAGAATTCGTTTGAGTTTGACAGTTAGAATTAGGCCTATAATTAGCAAAATTACCCAAGCTAATTAATTAGAATTAAAATTAAAATCCTTCTAATTAAATCTGAATTAGCGGTAAGAGGTGCATTAAAAAGTCTGATGCATTTTCATGTAACGACAATTTGATTTTTATGACCTAAATTATATCGGAATTGCATTTTGCAATTAAAAGTGATTCGAAAAGTATCGTCTAAATTTAGGCAATTGATTTATAAGAAAACTATGATTTTAGGCTTGGGCTATTTTTATTTATTCTCGAGTTAAACTCTTTTTAAAAAGTGAAAATATGTGTCGCCGAAGTACAGTGGACATAAAGTGACCAGAACTCCGCAGCTGCGTTGATTTGACGAATAAGGATGGTGAGGAATTTTGACGCTCAACAGGGACTGAATGGAGAAAAGCCAGAAGAAATGCGAATTGGATGAATTACATCGAAGCGTTTGCAATGGCTTTCGAGCGAGCGCTACCAGTGGCCGTCGGTGGCTCTGTCGGTGGCTAACTCTTCGCTTCATGACTTATGGCTGCCGTGAACATTGACTGGGTTCGGTTCATCTGACGAACTCTTGGTGGAGTGTGTAACTTAAGACCCGAAGCGATGGTTCTTCTCGATTAAAGACGAAGAAACTGAGATAGCAAGGAGAGTGGTGCGTCTTCGATCGCAGACATAAAGAAATAAATGTTCAATTTATGTGGCGCCTGAATACCGAAGAAACTCTCGAAATCCGACCGAAGCGTTGCTTTATGGCCATTGGGCGTCGGTGGACACGTGATCATCGCTCTTAGATAAGAGCTTCCGTCTTCAGTCTACCACGAGTCCTTCAATGAAGGATTTGAATCAGACATTCACCAAAGGCCACGGCCCACGCGTTTATATTAGGGCTGGTAACGATTAAAATTTTCTTGTTCGATTAATCGGAATTTTTTTAATCGATTAATTTCTATTAAAATAATTACTTATAGCTTTTAGCTGATCTCCACGCATTGCAGCTCTGCATATTGTCTACGTTGCCGTCTGCAGTTAGCTTATAAAACAAAAGAAAAGTGCTTGCTCATCTCTCGCCTTAAATGTTTAACTGCAGCATTGCTTTCATTACTCGCCATTGTTGTCTGAACGAAATAGAAATATTGAAGTAAATAAGTTACAAAAAATATTAAAATTTAATCGAAAAATTAATCGATTTAAGAAAATTTAATCGATTAAACATTTTAACGATTAATCGATTAATTAATCGTTAGTATCCGCAGCCCTAATTTATAGCCAATTTAGGCGAATACATCGATGACGACGATGAATATGATGATGAATATGATGAAGATGATGATGATAATGATGATGATTATGATGATAACAAGCGTATTAGATATTAGATTGATTCAGACAGACAGAGACATACAGATTCACCGTTGACAGGATGAAAAATATTATAATTTCATATGTCATTATAATTTTTATATCTTTATTCCTATCTTCACAAAGCGTTGCGTTGGTCTGTGCATAATTTATCATCCATCCATCCATCCATCCATCCATCCATCCATCCATCCTACCATCTATCCATACATCCATCCATCCATACATACATACATACATACATATATACATACATCTATTCATACATGCACATACATAAACTACTGTACAGTGTACATACATACATACATACATACATACATACATACATACATACATACATACATACATACATACATACATACATGATCACGATGCACTATTGCAAATCCAGATTGAATGCTTTACTTAGACTTCGTTTTTCGTGATTAATTTAATTAATAACAAAGTATATCGTTGTATTTATAGTGAAATGTCCATTGTCCAAAACTGAATTTTCGCGACCAGAGAGGTCTAAGACTGTTGGATAATTTTACGACAGAAGGAGAGGCCCCAGAGCGGCCGAGTGAGTGTCAATATGAAATGATCTCTCGTTGTGTTTGCGAATGTTGTAGAATCGGCGATTACCCGTCGACCCCCAGCACCGTTCGAGGGCGAACGAGGCTCGCTCCCAGCGATGCCAGTGCTGGGCTTTTTTCCCCAGATCTGGGCTTTTCGGAACTCGTCTGGGGAGCTGGGCTTTTTTGCCGAAATCTGGGCTTTTTTAAAAAAGTTCTTGAAAATGCATTTGTTTTAGTGAATTTCCGTTATTTCGTTATTTATTCCGTCATTTCCGTTGAGCCGTTGTCTCAATCTGCCCGAGCTTGTCTCAAGTTCTCAAATCATTCAACGGTCTGTCCCGTAATTACTCCCGTTGTACTCCCGCTGTGACCTAAGTCACCTAACTGATGTTGACACGTTGTCCGTTGGACCTGTCACCTGCAGGGCTGCGGGGCCTTAATGGAGTGTTGCTAAGAAAAGGGTCTGGGGCACACACCGGTTTGCTGAATTTTTGTATCGGATTACCTGATGAATGTAGTCAATCTAGTGATGAGTTTATGACTTGATGATCTAGTTTATTGTATCTGCTGCTGGTGGGCAGTGGTGACTGCTCCTGACTCTGTGCTACCGAGTACCAACTCTAGTTCGGGGGTGGGGGTGGGGCGAAGACAGGGACGAGGCGGGAATGATTAGGACTTACCGGTGACTGTTCCAGTGTCCAGACTCCCGTGTTAAGCCTACCTAGCCCTAACCCAAACTGCCAATAGCAATGCATTATGAAGATTGAACATTTTACACATGTGATGTAACTGATGTTACATGAATACATGATATTATATCACTGACAGTCTGACGCTTTTTCAATTTCCAGAGTTCGTTTCTAACTTCCTCATACAGTGGCGGCTCCACCGGGGGGGCCAGGGGGGCCCGTGCCCCCTATTGAGTGTCTGACCCCTCCAGTGGCCCCCAGTTGGGACCCTATACTTAATGCTACATACATTAAACAACAAATGGTTGGCCCCCATGATTAGAAGTTGCCACCCCAACGGCCCCCCCCCACTTGCCAAGTCCTAGAGCCGCCACTGTTCTCATATGATTATATTACGCTGTTATTCGAATATTTCAGTTTAATTGAGTCTATAATTTTGAATGCTAAATGAATACATAGACCGACAGTACATTTTAATGATTTTTATATAGCAGTGAGTCCCAGTGACGAAAGATTAGTCTGTTTTGCAAATCTGGGCTTTTCTGGGCTTTTTTAAAGACGCCATCTGGGCTTTTTTCAAAAAGTTGACTGGCATCACTGCTCGCTCCGTCCGTCCACTCGACAGCCACGCTGTCAACGACGCTCGTACTGAAGCCACGACCGAAACAAAGCCCTGTAGAGTGTAGATGCCGTGTTTGAATGTCTAATTGTTTGACACGGAACGACCGACAGAGGGACAACAGATGGACAAGAGATCCCAATCATCCTAAATAAGCGCCTGGGTATCCGTTGTAAACGCTCGAATGTGTGTCGGCGTCTAAAGGCTGTCGTTGGAATTAGTGCCAAGAGACTTTCGCCTTCAGTTGGGACAGCAAACAGGTCGTCCAACCGACCATACGCAGTTGTTCTTTTGGCGTCTAAATTGAAGGCTGTTCAAAGTGTTCCATTGCGTTCCCTCAACTCAATTAAGCGAACAGCTTTTTCCCGCATATTTTCGTTTGGTCGACTGAAAGCTTCAATTAAGAAAGAATTATTCTATTTCTAAAAAAAGACCGGAAACGAATCGATAACCGATGCGAGATCTCTGCTTCCGGTTAGGAACCCTTCTCAGCGGCTCCACCGATTTCTGTCATCTGCCTCTGATTTATGAAAATTCAGGATTCAATGAAAGAGTCTTAATCGCGCATTAAGCCGATCCGTGATAAATTCCCGCTGGGTGGTCCAAAGGAGGATCGAATCTCCTCCCGAGTAAGTAAACTCCGTTGCCGCTTACGAAGGGCGGAAGGGGCCGGACCCAGCGGGGGGCCGGGGCCAGCGGGGGTCGCCCTTTCATACATCCGATCTCTGTGTATACATAAAGGCCAGGCATACGTGTATAACTGACGAAGCTGCTAGTGCTGCTGCTGCCGTGAATAAGAGTTGTGCTGCTGCTTCTGCGGTTGGAAGAGAGAGCTCCAAGGCGCGTTATGATATCCTTCGACCGATGAACGTGATACGCTTACTTCAAACGATGCATTTCTGGATCCCTGAATAACTGAATTAAGGAGTGGAAGAGGGAGAGGGAGAGGAGGAGTGCATAACGAAGCCTTCCTCTGCCTTCGGTCGAATAAAAAAACAACAGCGCTCTCTCTCTCTCTGTCTCTGTCTCTCTGTCTGTCTCTGTCTCTGTTTCGATTGCTGCTTCCTTCCATCGCCGATTCCAATGCGACGCCAGATATAAATAGACGGGGGTGAGGGGCGAATGAGTCTCTCTTCTCATCCTACGATGGCTAACGTAGGCAGAGTTCGTTCAACGGACGATGCTCCGAGGGCGAAGAGCACCGTCTCTAAACTTCTCGGCAAATCAACTCGGACGCAGAAGAATCCGGCGATCGTCGTCAGAGGACGGGATAACCTCGGTTTTATGTCGGGAGTAACGGGGGGAACTGACGCCGAAGCGACCCCTGCGCCGGTGCCCTGCGCCGCCGACGGCCGAGCGACCGAAGGTCACGACGGGGACAGAGGCCAAGAGGCCCAACAGAGGCCCTTGGTCACCAACAAAAGAACCGTGAAATGCGGCTCGTGCAGTTTGGAGAACCGTTTTGCTGTTGAAGACAAAAAGCGAACAGAGAAGTTCAGGGAAATCGGAGGAGGTCGACCGAATTTCTCGAGGATCCCAGAAGAGGGGCCGTACTCTGGGCCCGGCAGGACCCTGGTTGCGGGCGTTCGGAGGCGATCGGACTTTATGCCTGGATCGCCGATTGCCAAGTGTGACTCGACCACTGCTCTGGAGGCGCTTTCGGAGACCGCTATCTACGAGGAACTCGACCTGAAATGCTCCAGCTCCAGGGACCTCAACACCGCTTCGCCTGACAGAGGCTTCGGGTCTCCGGCGGACATCGGCTCTTCTCTGGCGGAGTCTTCGCTTTCGCAGCACAGACTTTCGTTTAGCTCACGCTACCTGGAGCAGCGCGGCCTCTACTCGCGACCGTCCTGTGGAGTCCGCATTGCGGAACTGCGGGCGAGCAGAAAGCACGAGGCGATGAGGACCTCTTCTCCGTCAACGACCACGGCGTCCTCGCGCTCTTCCTCTTCGGCCAGTCAGTCGTGCAGTGAGTCCGTCGAGAGAGGAGCAGGAGAAGGAGGAGGAGAAGGAGGAGGTCACCGAAGCAGTCTTGACCTTAGCGTCACTTATGTTGAGCACTTCGACGAGACGGCGTCCAAGGTGTACAGCGGATCTCAATCGTCGTCTTCGCCGGTCTCTTGCTGTCCGCTAAAATCCTCCGTCACTTCGTCTCATTCGACTCCGTTCAGCGAAACTCAGGCGACAGCTTCTACTTCATCGGCTGCCACTCAAACGACTCCCACGACGAGTAATCGCCAGAGTACGAATGCCCCTCGACTGGCAATCAGTCGACCGTCTCCGTCGGGCAGAAGGGAGACCGAGGCCCGGACCGCGGGGCCGGCGGCGGCGGCGGCGCCCCCTGGCCCATCATATCCCGTCAACAGCCGACCGCTGCAGGGCGTGAGACGTCATTCGGAACAGAAAACGACTCGCGGAATCACGGGAACGGAACCTGAAAGGACGATCTCAAAAGCATTTGCTCAAGAACATCTCCCGGGTGCTGACTCTAGACTAAGACCTTCTTCGGGCGTTCTGCGCTCTTTCTCCGAGTCCGATGGATGCTCTGACTGCGACATCAGCTTAGCGTCAACAAACACCCTCACCGACAGTTACGGCGACGAATTTTCCGAAGATATCGGAAACGAAGATCTTCGGTCGTCAGGAACCACGGATGACGGTCATTCCATGACACCTGACTCACCGTCCCATCGACCAGACGACCAGGATTCAAACGCCACTGACCCAACGACCTTCGGTGTGCGTAGACTGCCGGTGAAGGGCTTCTCCGGTCGACGACTGCCTGCCAGCCAGCGTCCGCCCGTCCACCGCCTCGAGAGCCCTTCTCAGTCGGAACTGAGCGTGGGAAGAAAGTGCCTTGCGTCGTCCATTTCTTGTCCTCTGCAAAGACCCGCGAATCTTCCCAGTGCAACGAGGAAACCGAACTCGTCGGCAGGGCCAAACATCCAGCGAATAGACAATTTCGGCCAAAGCGCCAGTTCCAAAGTCAAGGCTCAAAGCGTCACAACGCTGGCAAAGAGTTCCTCGTCCAGCGACCTTCTCCCGACCAATCCTCAGCAGCAGCAGCGTCAGGAGGTCCCCGGGATCGTTCAGGCGAAGAGACCGACGGCGACCAAGGCCAGTAACCGGTCGAGTGAAGCAGTAGCAGCAGCAGCGCCGAGAGTCCTGCAGGGGTCCAGGCAGAGGATCCCCGTGCTGTCTTCGGCGCGTCTCAGGGCAACCGCGGAACGCAGAATCGAAAGGTCCGACTTACATTCGGTGGCTGCTGCTGCTGCTGCTCCTGACAATAGCAGCAGCGGTAGACCCGCTCCGTCTCTGACACCGAGTACTCAGAACTTTTCATTTGCGCGACATGTACAGGGGAGGAGGAGGAGGAGGAGGAGGCGTGCAATTGCGATTCTTCTCCCGCTCTCCTCTGTTCTTCGTCTGCGTCCAATTCGGACGCAAGAGTGGCGCGTCTGATGCGTTCTGTCTCCTCTCCAGTTGGTTCCAATCAGTTGCATCCTATGTCGACAGGTGGCAGCACCTGCAAAACGGAAGACGTGGAAGGCCGGAGATGTTCTAACGCCGAGGTCTTTTTGCAGCATCAGCAGCTGTCGCCAATCGCCGAAAGAAGCCTGCGTCGTCGCTCGTCCTCCGAAAACGATCCCTCGGCGATGGTCGATGGTCCCGGTGGCCCCTCTAGGGCCGGCGATACTGTCCGGGCGATGCCTTCGAAGGCGGCGGCGGCGGCCGCGCCCTTGTTCCGCCGCCTGTCTTCCTCTCAGCGAGCAACTTCTTTGTCGAAGATCTCCTCGGAAAAATCTCTTTCTCAAGTTGCAAAACCCGAATCAAGTAAGATCGAGAGAATTCACGGAAGAAGGGAACTGGCTCCGAAGTCACCAGAAGACCAGAATGTCCTACAGACGACGGAGATTTCAAAATCTCAGGCGAACATCTACGAACCAGCGTCGGTTCAGATTCGCTCAAACGGCATCCGAAGTAACCATTCGAGCAGCTGCGTCGCTCTCAACGCCTGTCGCGGCCTCCAGAAGACCCCTCCCGTCCAACCAGAAGCGCGTCTTCTTGGCCCAGGGCTCGGGACCAAGCAGAGGACACGGGTCACCGATTCGATTGGACCTGAAAATCCAGCGAAGTCCAAATCCTTCGCTCAACCGAATACTTCAGCAGCAATATCGGAGAAAGCAAAAGACCATCAAAGTCCCGCAAAAAACAAAGACTCGAAACTGATATCTGATGTCGATTCGTCGAGAACGATGTTTCAAAGTAAGCTGAAGACGCCGACTGACTACAGCGGTGCCAGCCGATCTGAAAAGACCGTCGATTGGAAGAACAGCGATAGATGTTCCCAAGGATCGAAAACCCCATCTGCAGCTGTCCATAGGGCGAAGGAACCTGACGCCGCCGCAGGGCCGACGGTCGGAATGACGTCGGTGTTTAAGCATCTTCAGATGAAGCACGTCAAGCCGTACTCCTGTGCGACGAACAAGAGCTTCTCAGTTGCTGATAAGTTCGCAAAAACACGAATCAACTCGAAGAGAGAAAAGGAAAGATGTCAGTCGAAGGACGATGACAGCAAAAGACACGACAACCAAGACATCGCCAACACAGCCACTGCGATGTCTGAAGAGGACTTTATTCAGGGCATCACCTCGAAACAACAACAACAACATCAACAACGACGACGACAACAACAACAACGGCAACAGTTTAGTGAGGCAACCGCTGCCGCCCAGTCTTACGCCGATCCTCATGACGAACTTGAAAATCAGAAATTTCCCGTTACCGATGTTCTGTGTCCTGGTCAGATCCGCACAGATGAGAGCGACAGCTGCAGTGGTACGCTCATAGGGCGCATCAGGGGAGAAGCCCCGTCGGGCGGCGGCGGCGCCGATGAGGAGCCCGTCGTATGCTCAGCGTCCGGAGGAGACTTTGAGTTGAAATGCGTTTCGGCGAAGAGCAGATCATCAGATCAAGGTCATCGGGAAACGGATCCGTTAAGCGGAAATTCTCAGGTAGAGAACGAAAGGTTGAAATCGCTGTCCTCTGCGGAGCAGCGGTCGAAGTGTTCCGACGATTTCGCTGCATCGGAACGCAATCAGAACGAAGCGGAAATCGCTGAGAGAGACTCGGAAGGCGTTTTGGGCGGAACGTGTCACGATGACACAAGTCATGACGACTCTTTCCTTTTGAGCGGAGGAGATGCGAGCATCAGTGAAACAGGATCATTCGATTCGTCGCGTGCGGCTGACCTCGGTCGCTCAACCGAAGTCGATTTGAGAGTGGCACTGGAGCGCGAAGAGCGTGCCTCGAGAGTCGGTTGCTGGAGGTCGTTGCGGTCCGATGATCATCAATCGAAGGAGGATCAGGTACCAGAGCCGAAAGACCTCCATCGACAGACAAACGAAGCGATTCTCATCAAATCCTCGAATCGAAACTCTCTTGTGCTCGTTGAGCCGGAAACTGCGCTTCGCGGTGACATCGATAAGTTTGTTGTGACCTACGAAAGCAACAATGTCATCGTCCTCGAACGCGCCGATTCTCTTGCCAAGAGCATCGAACAGACGGGGGGCGAGGCGACCGACTCTTCCTCCGCCGCCGCCGCCGCCGCCGCCGCCGCCGTTCCACGCGAAATTGCCGGCAAATTGGCGGAAAATTTCGACGGTACTAGGTCGTCGACGGACGTCAGGGCAGTCACGTCTCCCAAGTGGGAGCCAGGGGGCATACCGCTGAGCGAGAGCGGGTACGATTCGTGGAAATCGCAGAGTTCCAAGTCATCCGCGAGATTCCTTAAGCTCTCGGACACTGAGATGCACGCCATTTTCGCTTTCGCAGGCGCTCAGTTCATCAAATGCTCGGAGATTGGCGATCAGTCGGTGTTTGAGCGGTGTCTCGACTCAAAGAATTTGATTCTGAAGAATGATTTCAACAGCAAAAATATGAATGTTGCTAACAGAAATCGCGTTGACGATAAACATAGATTCACGGATATTTGCAACAAATCCCCTGCGACTGCTTCAGCGCATGACAGTGAGACTTCGATGGAAAATTTCGGCTGTCAGATGACTGACACGGCAGACGACGAGGGACAGAACACAGCAGACTATCTGTTCAGTGGACTTCTAATGTCAGAAAACATCTCTGAAGAATTCTGTCCGGCTGTTGACAGCTTTACGAGCAGCTGCAGCAGCTTTGCCACCGTCAACAGTGCTACACTCGTCAGAACCATCGGCGACGAACGATTTGAACTGAGCGAGGATAAATGGGGGGCTGGGGACTGCAGTCCTCCTTCTTCTCTGTTGCTTCTGTCCCCCGGCGGGGACTGCTTCGATTCTTCCTCCCTCGATCTTCCGGACGCAGCTGCGTTCGAAGCATGGAGTCCGATGAGGACTGCGAATTCCGCCGCATTCCATTCCAAAGATTATCACAATCAAATCTACAAACTGGATTTTGGAACGGGAGACAGCGGCGAACTGGCGAATGACCCCGAGGAAACTGACGGCTTAGGAGGCGCCGGGCGACGGACTCGACCGGCGGCGCTCCCCGGCGGGGCTCGGCATGGCGTCGAAAGCAAGCCAAGCGACGGCGAAGGCGGTCGATGGCAGGGCAAGGGCATCAGCAGTCGTCGATGGGCATCTGGTCCTCTGCGAGATGACGCTTCTTCTGAGTTCAGTCATTGTATTCAGGCAGCTCGAGTACATTCCAACACATTTCCGTTAGCAATCAAGAAAACATTTGCCGAAATGTTTACGACGAAGGAAGCGAAAAACTTTGCCGAGACTTGTCAGATATTTTCCAGATTGAGTCAGTTGAAGCAGAAAACAGAAAGAGACACTTTCTATGAAAATGTTTGCGATGCTCTGCTGGAAAATATGGACCCGGATCAGTCGGATTCCGACGCAACAGCGTCGCCCACGGCGCTCGAATTCGAGAAATCCGTGGGACACGAGTTTCCCGAAGAACGAATTTCCGGCAGAATTAGTCAAACCAGCGTTCTATGCGAGAAAGTCGAACGCCTTTTCAATCTTTCGAATCCCGATTACCTGCTGACAAACGATGATGCTTCACTGCCGTTCGGTGGTAAGTTTGGAGGTGAAACTACACAAGACGATGATGTCAAAGGGAACGAAAACCAAAATAACAGAGACAGCATTTCAGACGGTTCACCAGCAAAACAACTCGCTCATCAAGAGAAGCTGATGACGACAGAAAATAGTTTTCAAACATCTCAGGCTGTAGTGAATGAATCAATTGACTCACGAATAAACGCCTCGCTCTGTCCGGTAAGTTCCGTAAAAGAGACTTTCTCAGTGGATCAATATTGCATACACGAAAACAGTTTGATGTTAGGAGGAGATATCGACTCAGCACAAAATACCGTCCAAGCAACAGCAAAGGTATCTAACATCTCACAGGTCGATTGCAGTCAGAGTCAATCGTACAAAGTACCAGAGCAGTCTTCGCGTAAATTTGATCTAAAAACATCACTTTCAAAACAAGAAACGGCGAAAACGCCCGATTCGAAAACGCAAACTCCTGCTCAGTCGCTTTCCGCAAACGAAGTCACAAAGGCGTCGTCTTCGTCGGGGATTCTGTCGAGATACTTTCCTGGTCTGCTGCGAAAGTCATCGAAGGACAGGAACAGCGGCAACCAGGAAGTCTTTTCAAGGGCCGAAAAGAGTCTTAGTCTGGATCGGTCGACGACCGTTGGATTGCCATCTTCGAGGAACTCCGCCGCCGTCGTTTTTCGCGATCGAAAACTGAGAAACAGTAACATCGAAGAACCTCGCTCAGTGAAGGACGTCATCAGACACTTCGAAGACCAAACGGCTGCCGCTCTAAAGGAGTCGACTTCAACGGAGAGGACTAAAGTTAACGATACACCGGCGCAGAGTCATGACCAGAAAAGCAAAAAAACAAAGTTCTTGAAAAAAACGAAATCTTAATTATTTACATATTATTAATAATTAGCGTGATTTTGCAAGTTAAAGATGCTACAATGATCGATTCAGTGAGCAATTACCAATCTTATTTAGCTTCAAATTCGTATCAGCGCATTCAGGTTATTTTACTGGTTTTTATAGCGCTATCGCGACGGATGAAATGTCGTGTGCCTATAGTCCTATTATAGGAATACGAAATGAAGTCGGATTGCAGCGCCTGTCGATGCAGGTTCTCTGGTGTCCCTCATAGTGTGAAACTTTATGAACCGTTTGCGGTCAATGAAGACCAGAACCGCCCTCTTAATCATATCAGCTTATTTTTTACTGCTGAAGCGAATTTTTCTAATGCTAATTGTACCATTTTGTGTCAAGTATAATCTCTTCATTTCGAAAACCGGTACTTGTGTTTTGGATCACGATTACAGGGTATTAGGTTGTTGACTACCTTCAGGCCGAAACTTTCCTCATCCAGTGGCCGGATGATGTCCAAAAACTAAAACATTTGACCACCTGTGGACTCATCTTAAACCAGTGGTGGCTGTCAAACCAAGCCTGAAAATCAAATCAAAATTATTATTATTATTTATTATTGCCATTATTATTATTATTATTATTATTATTATTATTATTATTATTATTATTAAAATGTTCTGTTAGCTGATCTGTTTCGTGCTTTGAAAGCGAGATTTATTTTAATTTGGGCGTGATGAGTTTGCCGCAGACCTTCCTGCCCAAAACATTTTTGAGCCCCCCGATTTCAAAACTGAGCCAAATACAACATCATAAGGATTAATTCGCATAAGTAGAATTTTGGAGCAAGACATTTTGAGATATCACAAGCGCACAATGGACATGGGTTCATTTTAAAACTCAACCCATCATGGTTCAGACCCAGCCCACGAAAGCAATAGGATTATACTTGACCCAACCCACCGTAATACATTACAATTTCTTAAACCATTACTTATTTTCTGACCCAAACCATCATAAACATGGAAATGTCTGACCCGATCCAAACCATGGTTTAGACATTTACGATGGGTGGACCCAACCCATAGGGAGTATTACAGACGCCGCCGGTGTCACATCTCACACTTTCCATGACCCAGTTTTTGAAGGTTCTTTGTTATAAACGTTATTCGATTTACCAAAAACAGAAGGGGTCGAACTACTTCTAGAACAAAATCTGCGGCCACCAGTAGGGAATCACCCATAATCAATACAAATCAATAGGAAGGTTAAACAATGGCGGCTCCAGGATTTGGCAAGAGGTGGGGGCGTTGGGGCGGCAATTGCTTAGCATGAGGCCAACTAAGTTAGTTGTTGCTAGGTATATAGTAGTAAGTATAGGGGTCCCAACTTGGGGTGAGTAGGCATTCAATAAGGGACACGGGCCCCGGACCCCTTCCCTCCATCCAATGTGGAGCCGCCACTGAGGTTAAGTCCCGAATGCCAAGTGTACTGTAGTACAGTAGCTGCTTAGTCATAGGCGCTTAATCTACCGTTGAAATAGTATTAGCCGAAGTAAGTTTAGTGGTCAGTCGGACAAGGTCAGTTCCAGAGATCAGTCAGAGTAGGAGTGGGGAAGCAGCAATGCAGACTATGCCAGTATGTGATATCAATTTGTATGGGGAAATTCCTGGTCGCAGCTTACTGAGTTCTTCACTAGTCTGAATCTTCCCCTCCCGCATTGGTCTCACTCTTGAGTACCACTTTATTCCATTCAGATTATGTCCACAAGACTTGAATATAAAAATATAATCACGATGAAGTAAGCAAATTCCAAGCAGACATATTTTTTTCTTCTTTAAGTTCTCTGCCCAGAAGCAGGTCCTGGTTCCCATTGGCGCCATCTATCTCTGTCAGCAGCTTGGGTCTTTAATCCTTTGTATCCGTCTTTTGTCATCATCCAGTGCAGTAGTGATGTACGTGGTCTTCCTCTGTTTATTTTACCCCCCATGTGCCCTTCCAGTATTGTTTTGAACAACGATTCTCCTCTTAAAATGTGGCCCATCCAGCTCCTTTGCCTTTGTTTTATTGTTTGTGTTATTGTCTTTTTCTTTTCCACGATATCTAGGACTTCTTTATTGGATATATGTTGTGTCCAACTTATTCTTTCCATTCGCCTCCATGTCCACATCTCGAACGCCTCCAGTCTTCTGGTGTCGTCTTTTCTCATTGTCCATGTCTCTGAGCCATATGACACCACACTCCATATCAGTGTTTTAATCATTCTCTTCTTTAGCCCTTTATCGAGATTACTCCTCATTATTTCCTTCCTTTGGTAGAATGCTTCCTTTCCCATTGCAATTCTCCTTCTTATTTCGCTTTGACATCTGGCATCTTCCGTGATAAGGCTGCCAAGGTAGCAGAATTGTTTCACTTGTTCTACCTTCTGTCCATAGATTGTGATGTTTGCCTCCTTTCCTTGCTCTTTACTGATGACCATCACTTTCGTCTTTTTGGTGTTAATCCTCATACCATATTCTTCGGATACTAAGGCCAGTCTATCCATGATGTTTTGTAAAGCTTTTTCTTTGTTTGCTAACATAGCCTGGTCGTCTGCAAATCGCAATGCTGGTACCAATACTCCTCCTACTTTGATTGGAAGAGGGGTAAGACAGGGATGCCCGCTGTCACCACTACTATTCAATATATACATCGAAGAACTGATCAAAGAAGCACTAGAGGAGTTGGAAGAAAGCAGACATATTATTGACCTGATATTATTATTATTATTGATATTATTAATCAGACATATTATTGTTGCTTGTACGCCTATAGATTTCTTCCAAACTAGGCTCTACCGAACCTCTGGCATTTGTGAACGCCTGCAGATCCTCGGGAGCTCAAAGTCACTGAGAAAACATTCCTCTCGAAATATTATTTTCCGTACTCCCCCGGAAGCTACTTTGCGGGCAGCGATGGGTCGACCACGGCTCGCCGAAAAGCAGCCGTGCGAATGCTGACCTATAAAACTGACTCAGAACGAAACATGATCTCATCGAATCAACGATCTCTCTCTCTCTCTCTCTCATGCAAAAGCGTTGCCTGACAGGCCGACATGAGTGAAAGAGGTAAACAAACAGAAACAAACAGAAAGGCAGACAGACTGATTGATGTGATCGCTGATCTAATTGATTCCCTGTTGATCCGATCTGGAGCATTGAGGAATCAACTGTAAATGCGTTCGCACCACTTAAACATCAGCAGCTGCTAAGCAACGAAAATTCCGAAGCATCTTTAACCAATCACCATGGGCGTCCGCATAAATTTTTCCAGGGGGTGCAAGACAGGGTCTTGTGACAAAAAAACAAGTAATTTTACTTTTTTGCATGACTTCACAATTTTTCCAGGGAATGCAATTGCACTCCCATGCATTCCCCTCCAGACGCCCATGCCAACCACTTCCTCTATTTGAACGTTTCTCATATATTCTACCCTTACATAATTCTCGGTCATTACTTGATTTTCAGTGATGGAGGGTTTTAAAACTGGTAGAAATACATAAATATTAGCGACACAAAAGTTAACTGTACAATTTACAATTGCGTAGCCGAAGTCATTGACAGCGTTTTAAATTTCTCATAAAATGTGACACTGGGGGTCAAAACCCGTCACTTGTAGAAATTCACTTTTTCATGCCATCTTTTTCTACTGAAAATGTGCTGCAAGAAACTTTTTACAGCATCATAATATGATCAATATCTCAATTCTCAATTAAAACACAAGTATTATGGTGATTTGAATATCGTAAGCTGTTTTTCGTAAATTTCGAGAAAATCGATTTCAAAGTTTGGACATTTTTATGGTGTAAAACTCCTTAGCAACCAAAGCTGCAAATAGCAATAAATTTAATTGCTTAAACAGATAAGCCTATATATCTATTACCTGCAAAAATGCTAACAGCATAAATATTCCAGATACTTTTTTAGTTGCCTGTATTAAAATGTATGCTGAAAATTTAACATTTAACAAAGTTTCGTAAGAAATGGTAATCTGCACTTTTCAAGCAATTGTACAGTATTGCATAATAATGTCCGCTTTGTGCTACGCTTTGGAAGACTTTCGTTAACGCTTTAAAACAGAGGTCAAGTTTGACAGCTGTTGACAGGGGAGGGTCAAGCGAAGTTGACGTCGGCGATTTCATTTGTAACAAATAATAAAAATAGGAAATTTCTTGGAATACTATTTATTGCAACTGAAAAAAGCCTGACAAGCAAAAAAAGGTCATCACCACCACATTTTGACACTCGATCAGCAAAAAATGGGAGAAAAGTCTCATCACCGCAAAAATTATCTAAACTTTTCATGGGAACCCGTCACTGATCTTTAGGGGCTGTCCATTAATTATGTCAACAATTTTAGGCAAATTTTGACCTCCTACCCCTTGCCAACAACTGTCAACTTTGAGTGACCCCCCTATGATTATGTAAAAAACTTTTACCCCCTCCCACTAAGACCAGTGACTGGTTCCCCTAAAAAGTTTAGAAGGTTATTATTTTTGCAGCAATGAGACCTTTTCTCCTTTCTTTTGCTCATCAAGTGTCATAATGTGGTGGGGATGGCCTTTTTTCTTGCTTTTCAGGCTTTTTCCTATTGTAATCAAACAGTATTCCATGAAATTTCCTATTTTTGATCATTTGTAAAAAATGAAATTGTTGACATCAACTTCTCATGACCCGGCATTGACCCCACTCCCCTGTCAACAACTGTCGGACTTTTTCAAACCCTCCTCTAATTTGTTGACGTAATTAATGGACAGCCCCTTAGAGGGTCAAATGTTTTTTGACATAATTGCAGGGGGTCACTGAAAGTTTAACAGTTGTTGACTAGGAGAGGGGTCAAAAACTGGCCCGAAATTGTTAACGCAATTAATGGACAGTCTCTTACTGCTCTGCCCAGGAGTCTAGAATTACTCTCGACGGGTCTGTCCCCAATGTTCAAAAGGACAATTAATAAATCTGCCTTTAAGTTCTTTAACCCACTGAAAATTTAATTTCTTCTCCTTGGAATACAGGCAGGGCTATTTCTAGGATTATCAATCAATTGGGGGGGGTCGGTATATTCTGGGAGTCGGTCCCTGCTGAAAATGTCTGACAAGCAAAAGCGTCATCCCGGCTCAAATGGGGGTGGGGAGTTGGGGGTGTCGGTCTCAAATTGGGGAGGAAAAGGTGATGGGGAGGGGTGTTAGGGTAACACTTAGGGGGTGTAAAAATATCCCTGAATGCAGGCATTTCTCAGGAATATGCTTTCGGAGGTATCCCATAACTACAGGGGGTGTCAATATCCTGTGTTTCATCTTGACTCATTTTACCCAGGGGGAATAGAATTGGGCGGAGGAAGGTGGCGGGTGTTCGATGCTTGTGCCCGGAAAAAGGAAAATGCAAGTCAAAAAGTGAAGTAGCAGCAGTGGCATTGCCAGGATTTTCCGAACGGGGATTACGAACGACCGTTCGACCATTACTCACCCAACTTTGGAAAAATCCTAACAAGCAATAAAGGTCGTCACTTATTATTTCGCTATTTGGTTACGTTAGTTACAGTTATATAGCCTATAGTTGGGGACAGCCTATACTATAGTATAGGGAAAGTTATTACGAGTTCGTAAAAAAATGTAACGAGCCGATAACGAGCCTCCCATTGCCTCGTAACGAGGGCCTCGTAACGAGGCGTAGACGCTTTTCGTTATAAAAAGTAACGAGCCCTCGTTACCGAGTTTTAGTTACGACTTCGTTACGAGTTCTTAACGAGAAACTCGCCCGTATAACGAGTTCATAACGAGAACGTGCAAAAAAACTCGTTAGGACCTCGTTATAAAGCCCGTTCTTTGCGAATTCGTAACGAAGATTATAATATTCGTAATGGAACTCGTAACGTTAATAACTCATTATAAAGGCAGTTCGTTACGAGTTCGTAAGTAAGTTTATACTATTCGTAATGAATTATATAGTTGATTGGTAACGAGTTCGTTACGAGTTCTTAACGGATGTACAGGCATACCCCCACGCCTCATCGGTCCCTCTCCGCCTTTAACCTTTGTATGATATAAACGAAATGCGACTGAAATCAATTAAATAAATTTGTATTTCAATGCAAATCAATCAATCATACAGAAAAATAAAGTACAGCAGTGAGCCAAATTACATTGTAACAAGGAATAACACATTATTAAAAGATTAATGAAAATATCATAATTAAATTCCTATGTGTGACTAATTATTAAACAGGAAACATTTCAATATGTCTAAATCATGTTTACTCTAAAACGAATCATTGCTTTGATATTCAATATTTAATAATATAGCTATACCAACAAGAGCAATATGTTACTGGAAGTACAATTCACAATTGCTCTAACAAACAATTATAATGAAATCACAATTTTTCCGTACCTGGCATAATAATCTAAATAATAATAAAAGAATCAAAGAAGCTTGCTACTTATGTATAATTGTATTTACATAAAAGTTCTGAAATTCATGCATAAAGAAACGAGCAATGTTGAGGGTGAGAAAAAACATGTAGGCCTTTGTGCAATGCAACGATGTGCATTAGAAGGAGAGCAGAATAGATAAAACATGACATCAACCTCTTATCCCAACAGTTTAAGGTGCGTAGACCAGTTGGTACACGAGACGAAGGTGATACGATGACATGCACTAACTATATGCCCATTCATCTTAAATTCCTCATCGAGTATAATATTGTTCTCTACATTTGTGGAAAAACATGCCAAATGTCGTTTGCATGAAAAAAAACACAACAGGCTACATACTAAAATCTTCAAAAGACCTGACATTGGGATGAAAACAAAACTAAGAATTCTTAACACTTGTGTGATACCAATAATGATATATGAATGTGAATCTTGGACCATTAAAAAGAATTGGAGAAAAAGTAATAGCAGCAGAAAATGAACTTTTAAGAAATAGCAAAAAGACAGAGAACTTTGAAGATATGTCATGGAGAAGTCGATAGCTGGACACAGCGAAAGGAAGAAACCCTGACCTGACACCCCTATATACACTTCTGCATCATTACTAGACTTCATGATTCAAAATCACACACATGTGGGCATTGAAAACATGCATGTAAGAAAACATAGCAATAGCATGTTTCCGATCTAGCCACTCTCATTCGGTTCGACGTTGTTATCGTACTCTATATTGTGATCAGTGTCATCATGATCAGATCTTGACTCTAGTGGCAGTTCAGAACGTCTGTTTCTCATTTCTCGCATTCGACGATCTTTGTCATGTAAACGTATTGTGTTGACTCCTTCACGGATGGCCTTTTTGTATCTTCTCATCACCCGTCGGAACGCTGCAGGCAAGTTTCACTACTTCATAGATCACCCAGTAGATTACGCTACGTCCAATCGTCACAAAACTACGACCAGCGCAGCAGTAGTCCCGGGCGGAATCATTGCGACCTGTTCAAGTAACATGAGAAGACAAAGCCTTATGCAGAAATGTGTTCGAAGCAAACTATATATATATCTATATTCATTGCTATGGTGACACCGCTAAATGCCTACCAATCTGCGCGAGATTTAGTATATAATATACTGATAACCAAAGGAACAAAATAAAAATCTAGCACAATGAATTTGTGACCATTCAAATTGTTCATGTTCTTTGAAGACCACCCTATTATAAATATATATACATTACATATATGTATTATACATTTATATGTGTGTATATAGATATTCAAGCTTAAAATATGGGACATTTCATGCCAAAAATTTGGAGAGGCCAAGATACACAGTGGCTCACCCAGACCCACGAGTGTGGGGCCAAGGCCCCAGTGCCGGTGCTACAAAAGGAATCCTCCCCAGAGTGTTCGCCCTACAGATTCATTTTCACATAAATTCTCCTACGGCCGATTCATTGAAAATAAATTCACCTAGGGGTATTAGAAAGAGCAGAAATAATAATTATTTTCATTATTTGTCAAAATATTGTAATAATATAGGGATATGTAATGTAATGTATAGAGTTTTATGTTTTAGACTCATATGTTTTACTCCTCAGTTCAAATTGACACCATGCAACCACAGAAGAGTACAGGCTCCAACCCTACTTGATGATCTACATGCGTTCGTGGCTGTTGGACTAAGAAACTGTCAACGTTCTTACAATCAAATAGTTACTTTTGGAACTGGTTTCTTACCCTTCTTATATCCGGCCATCGTAACTCGCTCAGCAATGTACGACTCGTCAAAGATAGCCCGTAAGGCGCCGTTAGCTGTCTTGTGCACGGTCGTCTTGTTGACTATGCGATCGGCAATCGTTGTCACCATAACATCGAAGAAAGCGCCATGCCGTCCGCTACGGTCCAGTTGTGATTCTAACTCTTTCCATTGGTCATCTGTTACAACAATATGAAATGTGTAAGTCAAATTTAATGCAAGCTTATGGCAGTCACTTGTAGGCAAGTAAGTTTAAGTGCTGCGACTGCTGCCCCAATGTCAATGGTGGAAGTTGTAGGCCAAAAGCAGAACTGGTAACATGGAACATTTTAGTTCACGCATTTGCAGAGAAGAAGCAGTAGGCCCTTTACTGCAAGCAAGTCAGTCGAATTTTTGCTTAACGGGAGATGGTGGCCTGATAGCTTCCCTTCATCCTACATTCATTCCCCACCCACTCCCTCCCTCCCTTTAAAACAGTGTTTAAAAGGCAATATTTGTTCTTCACCATTGAAAACCATTGGTCTTTGAAGCAGCATGGCACGCTGATTCTCGTCGAGCCTCTCTGCGCTTGTTGATGCCCAAATGCTTGCAGAATCACCGGCTGATGTGAACGTTTCGCTTGCCACCAGTGATCTCTCGGCCAACATTTTCTCCACTGACGTAAGACGACATACAACGTTTTCTAAACTGGATTGCATACTCTTCATTGTTTCCAAAACCATCAGCAAGATTTCACCAGAATCCCTGAAAACAAAGTGACTGATCTGCTATTAACTTAAGTTTGTATGTGGGCTTAGGTGTAGGTTAAAAAGACTATATCAACAATAGTGTTTAGATATAGATGGAGATGGAGGGACTATACTTAATTAAAGTAAAAATTAGAAAGGCAATCAGTATAATTAGACTATGATGGAACTTGTAGAATATTAATTAACTCTATATTTTATTATTTCTTCATTATTCATAATTAGCTTTTATTAATAAACAATCACCGCATTAATTTTTATAGTATCTGCTTTATTTCAGCCGTTCATGATAGGAATAGTTTACGTAATGCTTACGAGGTGTTGTCTGACGATTTCCGACTTGGACATGGATTGCCACTCTTTGGAGTGCTAGTAGAATGTGGACTGCCCAAATCCAAGTTCACCGGTTCAGGACTTCTGGTTGGAACGTTAATTTCTGAAGACACGGTAGCAGACGAAGAAGCTAGTTGCGAAATAGGTCGCCATGGTCCGACTGAATTACACCGAGCGGTCTTGTTACCTTGTGTCGGTTCGTTTGTCTGTCGACTCTTCTTGGCTGTATGTTCAGCCAAAGTCAGATCTCTGTCATTGTGATTAATTGACTCCGATGATGGTTGCTTATGCTTTCCTGGTGACAACCGACATTTGGCTGTTGTCGCTTGCTCCGGTGCCGACGGGATTTCAAACTTCTTAGCCAACGCCTTTGACTGCTTCTGGTGCACGTCCACTTCTACGTCATTTACTGACATTCCTCTTTCTGGTTCGGCAACAATTACAGGAATATTAAGGTCACAGACTTCAGCTGGTACTGCACTTGCGATAGGCTCTATCGGCACCACGGCAACAGTATCGTTTTCAGCGCCATTTTCATCTCCGATTTCATTTTGACGGTGTCGCTTGATTTCTTCATCCCGTTGTAACCTTTGACGAAATCTTTCCATCTCTTCCCGCTGTTTTCGTTTTAATTTCAGTTTGGCTCTGTACCGCCTCATCCTGGCGGCGAAATGAAGTTTCTGCAAGCAAATAATGGACAATGGGCCTGTGGGTTATGGCTTGTATGCTGTCTTACTCAATGCAAACAGTGATGGTTACATGGCTTATGTCAGTAATTAGTAAATGTAGTCATGTCATTATTGATCATTTCCTTTAGGTCCTGTCAGACACGAACACCAGTACGCAGCACCACATCGGAGCGGACTACTTTCCTGGACCAACATCTTCCGTTCATTATTGACTTGTCAACGTTGTCAACATCGCCTTTTACTTTTAGCCCTCGCTGTGCGTACGGCGCTATAGAAATTGTCCAATCCATAAGGCACCTAACGTGTTCCGTAATGATCGAGAAACTAAATGCTAACAGATGGCAATGAAGATATGACATACCTTCAGAGCTCCTTTTGAATTATTTCCAGATTCTTCCACACGCTGTGTTTCCGAAACGAGCAATTCCTGAAAGCAGCACAGTTTGACTTTTTATGTATATTAATAATTCACTACCATTAATTGCATAATAAAAAGTTTAAAACTACAAAATACTAGAAATAGTTGTGAAAAGTAGCACCGCTGTCAGAATGGAACATAGAATTTCGGCTGAATTGCAATGACATTCTTCATATTTCCTGAGCAAATTGGAGAATTAAAAATATATGTTATAACTATTAGAAATAATTAGGGCTGTAAAATAATCGCGATTAATGCGCGATTAACGCGTTAATCCATTAATAGCGATTAAAAAATTATTAATCGCATAAAAATATAAATTAAATAATAATTCAATCTATTAGAGAATCCGAGCTTGAAAAGTAATGAAATCACGAGCTTTTGTTAACATTTAACCGCCAATGAAAATCCTTGTGCTATATAATCACTGCTATGCATGGCGTGGTCAAGTGTCTACTGTCTACCATACTATAGTTCGCTGTTTTTAATAGTGTTTAATTGCTCATGGTTACTTCACATCTAGATGTAAATTGCATACTGAGTATTACTATTAATAAGTAGGGCGGCGGACGATTAAATTTTGTTTGTCGGACAAAATTTTAATCGATTAATCGATTAATTTTAACAAACATAGGCCTACAGATCCAAGTACTTTTAGGTGATAGCCTACTGACATGCAGTATAGGCCTATACGGTATACACCAGAGGTCTCAAAGACGTGGCCAGGGCAATTAGCCACAACACATTCTTATATTGCTATTTGATGCAGAAATAAAATATTATAATGCAAGTGCAGAAAACTGCGTTTTCGAGAAATCGCAATTTAAAGTTTGTTGTAAGTTAGGCACATCATAACATTAAAAGTACTTCATTGTTAACAAAAAGCCTTGTCAGTTTTATGACAGTATGTGTTATTAATAACCACAAGTCATCACCATCATTGCAGCTCATAAATAAAAATAGATTTGCAACTGCAAACAAGTTAGTACCTTAACGAAAATTTCCCAAAATAATACTAAGCAGTCGAAATTGGGTAATTTAGAGTACAACCGGGAAAATATACAGAGTATACTTATAAATCTCAGTGTGGTCTAGAATGAAGCTCCTGTCGCCAAACATAATGTTGCATTTTTGGTCCGATTTTTAAATTATACCAACAATAAAACCAGCCTATGTGTTAAATATTTTAAGGTAGGCCCTATGCATCTTGTACTTCAACAGTCATAAGCGATTAATGGGGTAAAGCCTCAAATCACTGGGTTTTAGTCGAACTAGGGCCAATGTCTCTCACAACAACGCCATCGGCTAATGCCCTGGGCATTATGATAGTGGCGCCATAGAAGTTATTTATTGAACGCAGCACAACAATGCAGATGAAATTCTATTCATGTTTACTGAAATAGATAAAGTATAATAAATATTTTAAGACTAATTGTAAAATTCTGGAAAACGCCGCAATTTAACTAGAAATCGTTAAGAATTTGCAAGTATTATTCAAGAAATTTATTTCTTACGAAAAACAATAATAAACGGCGTGGCAGCGAAGGTTAAGAAAGTAGTTCGATACAGATTCTCATTTAAACCATAGATGTATTATAAACACTAGATGCCGTCTGTCTATGGCAAAGTCGTCCGAAAGTTGACGCCAAATATCCGTCAATTTGGTACAATGTTGTCATGGATACCATTGTCGTTTGCAGGCTTTAAATTTATCAGGCAGCTAGGTCTATATATCTGCAGGGAAAACATTTCTTGACACACACTCAATGCGAACTGGCGTCACTTTCTGATACCTCAGACTCTATCTTGTGATTATAATATATCTATGATTTAAACCCATCCAGACAACATTTTCGTTAATACTGAACATTAATACTCTTCAGAAAATACAATTTATAGTTGTCTTTAGCATAATCTATAATAATCATCATCAAATTGCAACTTTTTAAGAGCTTGTATTCATACACAGGGCATTTAAATGCCTGCCCGACTTGTGGTCCCTTTTCCATGCTTCAATTAATATGCAAAATCTGGTCAAAATACGTGAATCACGCTGCTGGCAATCATCTGGCCAATACTAGAGAGCCATAGCAGTAGGCTGAAACACAGAACTACTTCTGACCCATATATGACCAATCAACACTAAAGTGCCTCTACAGCCTAAACTGTGATGCGACTTGTGGTCCCTTATCCCAGATTCGGTCACATATTAAGGCTACCTTTATTGTCATTCTTCAACAACATGTTTTAAGACGCTTAATAAAGGTATATGTTTCATATTACATAAATATTATACCGAAATCATGTGCATGGCGTGTGGATCGATATTTGACTTTGCTTTCTTGACGGTCGAATGATCTGCAAGACAAGAAGTTTTGTTGTCGGCTCGAAATCGTTGCATTGGTCTAGGCTGCAAACACAGTGAAACAAACAGACACGAACAACAAAAAGCAGAAAAAGCTTATACCAAAAAGTTACGGATTATTATTTCAAAATCAGATATATTTATGTGGAGAATTTTTGATTTTACATTTGTCATTATTGGTTACCGGATTCTACCGGGCCAAAACGCATAGCTACCAGAAAATGCACTACATAATTAAGCGCACGATTGCCGTTTCAAACTTCTCCATTCTGGCACCTAAGTTCATTTATAGCAATTTTCAGTCGTATAAATCGATTCCTAATTAATTAAGCTAACTTTGTTGTTATAGGAATTTATTGAATGTTGATTATTTTAAGAGTTAGAGAGCGTTTAGTCGGAAGCGTCCGTCTGAGCCTATATTTTAACATTGTGGGTTTTTAAAATGCTCCATTTATCCTTTTAACTTAATATTTCATGAATTCCATTCTTATAAATGAATTCTCCAGATATTTTATGAGAATTGTATCGTAAAAGCAGAATTTTAGCACGATTGTTAATTAAGTTTGAGAGAGTTTTGTCGGAGGTCTCCGTCTGCCCGCTTAACATTGCGAGATAGGAGAATCTTTGTTCGCGAATAACTCGATGATTATAAGTGCTACAGAAGCCATGTTTAGCTTAGCTCAAAGATAATTTTCTCGTGATTCGAATGATATAATTTGTATAAGCAGTTGTGATATAATTCGTTTGTTAGAACTGGTTGAAGTTTAACATGTTGTCTATGGACTTGATAACTCGGTTGTGATTGGTTGCGAAACCGTACTTTGTGAAGAACAATGACTCTGATTGGTTGGAGGTTCACCTACCTCTACCTCTCCAGATATTTTCTATAAAAGAGCGAGCGCTCTGCGTGTTAATCGGTTCTGAACGAACTCCTGCCCCAACAAGGGCGGTCTGTTGATTGTGTTGGGAAGCCAAACAGCTTCGTTGCCCTCTAGAACAGAGGCCTAAAAACCTCTGTAACCTAGAACGGCGGTAGATTGTGTTCGGAAGCCAAACAGCTTCGTTGCCCTCTAGAACAGAGGCCTAAAAAACCTCTGTAACCTAGAACGGCGGTAGATTGTGTTCGGAAGCCAAACAGCTTCGTTGCCCTCTAGAACAGAGGCCTAAAAACCTCTGTAACCTAGAACGGCGGTTGATTGTGTTCGGAAGCCAAACAGCTTCGTTGCCCTCTAGAACAGAGGCCTAAAAACCTCTGTAACCTAGAACGGCGGTAGATTGTGTTCGGAAGCCAAACAGCTTCGTTGCCCTCTAGAATAGAGGCCTAAAAACCTCTATAACCTAGAACGGCGGTTGATTGTGTTGGGAAGCCAAACAGCTTCGTGGCCTCAGCTTTGGCAGTTGAACTCTAGCAAACCACTAGGTTCACAGATCCAGTTGAGGGCTGTCATTTATAGTGCCCAGCTTTGGCAGTTGAACACTAGCAAACCACTAGGTTCACAGATCCAGTTGAGTGCTGTAGTGGCCTGCAAATTTATTTGCGTATAGTTGTCACGGATATTATTTGCGGATATTTATTGCATGTTTAAATTGTGAACTGTTATAGAGTGAAACTCGTATCGATGGAAGATGAAGTCGAAGTCACATAATTAAGAGCCGTTATATTGTCTGTTAGAACTCATATTGTTTGAGTGTTTACAAGTTAAGTAAAGTTCGTATCTATGCACGACGGTGCTGAGAACGTTTATGTAAGAGTCGTTCTATTTACTGACTATTGTTTGTTGGGACTCATATTGTCGGATCGTTATTTAAGTTAATGCAGTGCGATGTTTCATAAGGTATCTCTGTAAAACGTTGTTATAAATTATAAGAACTTCTTCATTTATTAAGTATAAGAATGAATTCTGTGTCATTAAATAATAAGTTTAATGTTTGTGTTTTCACAAGTTAGCTACGCCAGAAACGGGTAGGGGCATATTATTATTTTAAGCGAAGTCTCTCTCTCAGAATTATCCCCTCGGTTATTTGTAAATTCGCTACAAATTGGTACCAGAAGTGGGGTCCCAAAACTTGTGAAAACGCAAAATACGAGTAATGATATTATGTCCACTGAACGCATTGTTGTTGAACACTATTGAGCATTGCTAATATCTAACTGTTGCTGATGTAATTTACGAGAAACAATTGTTGTGGAAATTAAGTGTGTGATAAAATTCGTGTATATCATTGAACACGTGTGACACTATAAATTAAAATCGTACGTGGATGAACATGGAGCGGCCCGGAAGTTCTTCGACGGCCTATAACATCTTGGATATGGACGAAGAGGAAGAGCTGGCGGATTCGTTGTCCGTCGCGGATCCGGTGATACCAGATCGAACGTCCGTGATTGTGAGACCTCGACTCAGCCGACGCGAACAACATTTGGACGCCATCTCGCAGAGGAACGAATCGAGCGAAGGCGAGATGGGACTTCGTAGAAAAGAATCTCCGTCGCGTTTACGTAAGAAGCACTTCATGAAGCCAGGTCGGTTCGACGGAACCGGATCATTGGAGTCTTTCCTGCGGCAGTTCGAAGTCTGCGCCAAGCACAATTTATGGACACAAACAGAGAAGGCTGATTTCCTCCAGTGCTCCTTAGACAAATCAGCAACTCAATTATTATGGGACTACGGTTCCAGCGCAGATATCACCTATGACAATCTGATCTTCCGGTTACGACAAAGATACGGATTGAGTCGCAAGCTGAGACATTTAGAACTCAACTGAAATGTCGTCGGCAGAGGAGAGAGAGAAAGTTTGGCGGATCTCCTTCATGATATCCGTAGATTAGTGACGCTAGCGTATCCCGCTCCAGCTAGCGAGATCACCGAGGCCATCGCCATAGACGCTTTTTTGGACTCAATGGCCGACAACGAACTTTCCCTCAAAGTAAGAGAAAGGGAACCTGGTTCCTTAGACGCGGCATTCCGTACGGCAGTACGGTTAGAAACTTATAAGAAGACTCTTAAAGATAATGAATCAGCCGAAGGACATAGACGCGATTCTCGGCGGCAGGTGAGAGCAACCAAGCAAGAAGACGAATTAGCAGAGATGTCAGCTCAGATGAAATTTTTTTAACGTTCAACGTCGAGGCCAGGAACAATGGATGCTTGAGCAGAGGCGGATCCAAGAATGCATGAACGCCAAACAGCAAGACTACGATCAAAGGATGAAGCATATAGAAGAAATGTTATTATTAGCACAACGAAATCCTATCCAACCTCTTCCGCACGAAGCAAATCCTAAATTCGAACAAAGAACGAAGTCGCCTACCGTGACGGCTCAGCAGCAAGTTGGGGGCTCAGTAGGAAGGAATGGTGCTGATGGTCGACCGCGTACCGTACGTTGTTATAATTGTCAACGACTGGGACATTTAAGCAAACACTGTAGAGCTCCTCGGAAACAAGAAGAAAGAAACTCGTCAGTAAATTACAACACCACCGTAAGATCCGCTGAAATCCAAAGTTCGCAGTCGTTGTATGTTAGATGTCGAATCAATGGGAACGATTGCTTTGGTCTTTTGGACACGGGGTCAGAAATAAATTTGATACCCGCATCAATAGTAATTGATCAACCTTTAAGCAAGACTTCCCGCAAATTGTTCGCCGCTAACGGTAGCGAAATAAGAGTACAAGGAGAAATCTCCATCAATGTACATTTCAATAAAAATTGCAGAAGAAACGTTACGTTCGTAGTATCAGACCAGGTGAAAGAAGTGATGCTTGGAATGGAATTCTTCACAGTTAATCGGTGCGGATTAAGCTTCGCAAAGGAAAATTATTTGTCGGTCGTTGTCAACTGCCAGTTGTGAGGAAGAACGGAACCGGATGGTGCCGACGTATTCACGTATCTAACGAGGTGGAAATTCCTCCAGCTTCGCAAATCGACATTCCATCAAAAATCATTGGAGAAGGAGAAATCCCTCCTGGAAACAATTTGGATGTTGGAACACAGAGAACTGTGCCCTGGTGTGCACACTGCCAGGATGTTGATAGACGGACTGAAAGAAGAAACGCTTATTCGGTTAATAAACACGAACGCGAAATCCGTAAAGATTAATGATCAAGAAATGGTTGGTGTTTTGTGCGCGGTAGATCTAATTGAAGAAACTAAGACTGAAGAAATAAAGGCCAAATCTGTCGAAAGCGACTCGATAGACGTCTTATTGGCAAGCGTCGATCCCGAAGTACCGTCAGAAGCCAGAACCCAACTAAGAGAAATGTTACAAGATTTTCCAGACGTATTCTCGCAACATAAAACCGATTTGGGGCGATGCGAAGTAGCTCAACACCGAATAGATACCGGGAATGCTCGACCGGTACGACAGCCGCTACGTTCCCAGCCTCGAGTGTATCGCGAGTTCATAGACGAAACCGTGGAACAGATGGTCAAAGACGAGTTGATAGAGCCGGCACAAAGCGAATGGGCGTCCAATATAGTGCTAGTGAAAAAGAAGGACGGGACGCTTAGATTTTGCTTAGATTACCGGTCTTTGAATGCAGTAACTCGAGGAGACGCATATCCCTTGCCAAAGATTAACGAATGCCTAGACTCTCTAGAAGGTGCACGCTGGTTCAGTACTTTGGACTTGACCAGTGGATACCATCAAATTGCGATGAATCCTGAAGATGCAGATAAAACGACATTTGTGACACGTAAAGGATCCTTCCGGTGGAAACGCATGCCGATGGGTCTGTGTGGGGCTACAGCCACTTTCCAAAGAACCATGGATTTAATATTGTCCGGCCTGAATTTCCGAACATGTTTAGTATACTTGGACGACGTGATCGTTTTCTCTCAATCTCTTGAACAACATATCCAGCGTTTGAAGGAAGTCTTCACACGTCTACGACAAGCTCACCTCAAACTGAAGGTTTCGAAATGCCGGTTAATGAGTAAAAAAGTAGAATTTTTAGGACACGTAATATCCGGAGACGGCGTTACTCTTGACCCTGCGAAGGTAGAGAAAGTACAAAACTGGCCGAGCCCTAGTAATTTAAAAGAGTTAAGATCATTCTTAGGTCTGTGCTCGTATTACCGAAGGTTCGTCCCTAGTTACGCCGCCATTACCGATCCCCTGAGTGAATTAACACGGAAGGGAGTAAAGTTCGAGTGGAATGCAGCCAGGCAACAGTCAATGGATAAGCTAAAACAAGCGTTGATATCTGCTCCAATTTTAGGTTTACCGAACGACGATGACGAATTTATTGTGGATACAGACGCTTCCGAATTCGCCATAGGAGCAGTATTGTCTCAACGACAAAAGGGAATAGAAGTGGTGTTAGTGTATGGGAGTCGACTGTTATCCCGAGCCGAACGAAACTATTGTACTACGCGTAGAGAATTGTTAGCAGTTGTCTATTTCCTCAAACATTTCAAAACTTACCTGTTAGGTCGTATATTTACCTTAAGGACCGATCATGCTGCACTGCAGTGGCTACAAAGAACTCCGGATCCGATAGGTCAGCAAGCTCGTTGGCAAGAAAGACTGGCCGAATTTCAATTTCAGATAGTACACAGGCCTGGGAAATCGCACGCCAACGCTGATGCTTTGTCTAGACGCACGGAACCCGTCATAAGGTCAGAAGTAGCTGCTGTGAAAAGAGATGCCACAAACACGAAGACAATTACTCATTGGAGCCCTGCAGGCTGGTCCATGGAAGAGGAACAGAGGAAAGATTCGCTGCTACAAACAATATTTCTCTGGAAAACTGTTGGCGTCCCTGAGTTAGCAGAGATACTAACAGAAAGCGAAGTTGTCAAAAAGATTTGGCACATGAGGGATCAAATAATTATCGTCGACAGTGTGTTATATAGAGAACGAAAAGACGAAGTTCGGCAATTATTGATGCCCAAGCAACTACGTAATGACTTCCTAAAAATGTGTCACAGTGGTATGACAGGAGGACATATGGGGGTACGCCGCACGCGTATGCAGGTTCGACGTAGAGCTTATTGGCCTGGATGGTCAAAGGATACTTTCCTGTTCTGTAGATCTTGTCCCGATTGTAATCGATATCGACAAGGTCGACCTCCCAAACAGGCCAAGCTAATCCCTATTCCGTGCGGAGCACCTTGGGAAATCCTATCAGTAGACGTAACTGGACCACATCCCAAGTCTAGCAAGGGTCATATATACATATTTACAATGATGGATTACTTCACTAAATTCGTCGAAGCAGTGCCTATTCGCAATCAAGAAGCTGCCACGTTAGCGAAAGTGATCGTAGAGAAGATCTGTGCAGTGTACGGGACGCCGATGCGGTTATTATCAGATCGTGGTCCAGCATTCGAATCCGAATTATTTCGAGAAATGTGTAAAGTTCTGAATATTGAAAAAATAAGGACAACTAGCTACGAACCTCGCACCAATGGTCTTATTGAACGCTTTCATCGTACCATGAATCAAATGATCGGCAAGATGATCGAAGACAATCATCGGAATTGGCACGAAGTCTTGCCCATAGTCGCTGCCGCATACCGGGCTTCAGTGCATGAAACCACTGGATTCTCCCCCAACTTCCTTATTTTCGGTAGAGAGAATGTAATGCCCATAGACATTGTTTATGGTTCTAGTCAAAATCCTCAGTATATTGATCAGTCAGACTACGCGAAGGAGCTGCGAGAAACGTTACAATACGCGTACGAAACTGTTCGCAAAAACTTAAAAGTCGCTGCTGAACGACGTTGCAGAGGGTACGACTTTCGGATTCGAAAAAGTTTTCCGGAAGGGAGATAAAGTATGGGTGTTTGTCCCTAAGAAACGACGCTTCCATTATCCCAAATGGGAAAAATATTATCAAGGTCCCTTTGAAGTGATCGAGCAAACGGGTCCAGTGAACTATAGAGTACAAAAGCTTCCGAGAGGTCGTTCGTTCGTGGTACATGTTGATAAATTAATTTTGTATCAACATTCGTCGGGAGCAGAAACGGAAGAAGCAAGCGCGCGAGAAGCGAACGTACCGGGTGAAATCGACCTTAAAGCGAAGATCGTTACACGCTGTCCCGATTCGTCACCACGAAGCGAGCCGGAACGATGGAGGAAAGAAGAAGAAGTTGTTACGATACTTCCGAAGTTGCGGTCCCGGAATGATATCGTTCGTCCCCGACGTTATCGCGATTGTTAAATTAAGTAGTCACTATATGTTGGCCATTAAACTCTGTATGTTGTTGTCATTACCGATTATGGATCCTTCGAGGATGAAACGGTGTCCGATCTGTGGATCCACTGAAGAGGATGAAAGCCGTTTAAAAGTTCACATAATGATGACTCGTAAAGCGAGCAATCCAGAACAGTTGCTAAGAGCTCTACGAAACTCAGAATTCGATGTACCGAAATTAAGCACGATACCCAAGAGCACGGCGAACAGCAAAGAGGCCACAAAAGGAAACAAACCAGGTGCTACTTCCGGTGTAAAGAGCAGAATCGCTCATAAAGGCGTTAAAAGAAGCATCCCCAGTGAAGCATTCGTAGAACCTGAATTGACTGAAACGGATTCCGACGATCGAAAATCCGACATGCGACTGAGGCTAAAGTTCTTTCCAGTCGTCAGAAACCTCCAATAAGAAAAAGATGAAGTCGCATTGGTAGTTGTCTACGCAAAGTTTTTCCGAAGTTTAGGCTTTGAAGAGTTTTCAGAACTAAGTTGTTTCAATAGTTTCTTCGATTTTACTGTATAGTTTTGAATGAGGGCATTCAAAGTACTAAGTTGGGGGCATTGTGGAGAATTTTTGATTTTACATTTGTCATTATTGGTTACCGGATTCTACCGGGCCAAAACGCATAGCTACCAGAAAATGCACTACATAATTAAGCGCACGATTGCCGTTTCAAACTTCTCCATTCTGGCACCTAAGTTCATTTATAGCAATTTTCAGTCGTATAAATCGATTCCTAATTAATTAAGCTAACTTTGTTGTTATAGGAATTTATTGAATGTTGATTATTTTAAGAGTTAGAGAGCGTTTAGTCGGGAAGCGTCCGTCTGAGCCTATATTTTAACATTGTGGGTTTTTAAAATGCTCCATTTATCCTTTTAACTTAATATTTCATGAATTCCATTCTTATAAATGAATTCTCCAGATATTTTATGAGAATTGTATCGTAAAAGCAGAATTTTAGCACGATTGTTAATTAAGTTTGAGAGAGTTTTGTCGGAGGTCTCCGTCTGCCCGCTTAACATTGCGAGATAGGAGAATCTTTGTTCGCGAATAACTCGATGATTATAAGTGCTACAGAAGTCATGTTTAGCTTAGCTCAAAGATAATTTTCTCGTGATTCGAATGATATAATTTGTATAAGCAGTTGTGATATAATTCGTTTGTTAGAACTGGTTGAAGTTTAACATGTTGTCTATGGGACTTGATAACTCGGTTGTGATTGGTTGCGAAACCGTACTTTGTGAAGAACAATGACTCTGATTGGTTGGAGGTTCACCTACCTCTACCTCTCCAGATATTTTCTATAAAGAGCGAGCGCTCTGCGTGTTAATCGGTTCTGAACGAACTCCTGCCCCAACAAGGGCGGTCTGTTGATTGTGTTGGGAAGCCAAACAGCTTCGTTGCCCTCTAGAACAGAGGCCTAAAAACCTCTGTAACCTAGAACGGCGGTAGATTGTGTTCGGAAGCCAAACAGCTTCGTTGCCCTCTAGAACAGAGGCCTAAAAACCTCTGTAACCTAGAACGGCGGTAGATTGTGTTCGGAAGCCAAACAGCTTCGTTGCCCTCTAGAACAGAGGCCTAAAAACCTCTGTAACCTAGAACGGCGGTTGATTGTGTTCGGAAGCCAAACAGCTTCGTTGCCCTCTAGAACAGAGGCCTAAAAACCTCTGTAACCTAGAACGGCGGTAGATTGTGTTCGGAAGCCAAACAGCTTCGTTGCCCTCTAGAATAGAGGCCTAAAAACCTCTATAACCTAGAACGGCGGTTGATTGTGTTGGGAAGCCAAACAGCTTCGTGGCCTCAGCTTTGGCAGTTGAACTCTAGCAAACCACTAGGTTCACAGATCCAGTTGAGGGCTGTCATTTATAGTGCCCAGCTTTGGCAGTTGAACACTAGCAAACCACTAGGTTCACAGATCCAGTTGAGTGCTGTAGTGGCCGCAAATTTATTTGCGTATAGTTGTCACGGATATTATTTGCGGATATTTATTGCATGTTTAAATTGTGAACTGTTATAGAGTGAAACTCGTATCGATGGAAGATGAAGTCGAAGTCACATAATTAAGAGCCGTTATATTGTCTGTTAGAACTCATATTGTTTGAGTGTTTACAAGTTAAGTAAAGTTCGTATCTATGCACGACGGTGCTGAGAACGTTTATGTAAGAGTCGTTCTATTTACTGACTATTGTTTGTTGGGACTCATATTGTCGGATCGTTATTTAAGTTAATGCAGTGCGATGTTTCATAAGGTATCTCTGTAAAACGTTGTTATAAATTATAAGAACTTCTTCATTTATTAAGTATAAGAATGAATTCTGTGTCATTAAATAATAAGTTTAATGTTTGTGTTTTCACAAGTTAGCTACGCCAGAAACGGGTAGGGGCCCATATTATTTTAAGCGAAGTCTCTCTCTCAGAATTATCCCCCTCGGTTATTTGTAAATTCGCTACAAATTGGTACCAGAAGTGGGGTCCCAAAACTTGTGAAAACGCAAAATACGAGTAATGATATTATGTCCACTGAACGCATTGTTGTTGAACACTATTGAGCATTGCTAATATCTAACTGTTGCTGATGTAATTTACGAGAAACAATTGTTGTGGAAATTAAGTGTGTGATAAAATTCGTGTATATCATTGAACACGTGTGACACTATAAATTAAAATCGTACGTGGATGAACATGGAGCGGCCCGGAAGTTCTTCGACGGCCTATAACATCTTGGATATGGACGAAGAGGAAGAGCTGGCGGATTCGTTGTCCGTCGCGGATCCGGTGATACCAGATCGAACGTCCGTGATTGTGAGACCTCGACTCAGCCGACGCGAACAACATTTGGACGCCATCTCGCAGAGGAACGAATCGAGCGAAGGCGAGATGGGACTTCGTAGAAAAGAATCTCCGTCGCGTTTACGTAAGAAGCACTTCATGAAGCCAGGTCGGTTCGACGGAACCGGATCATTGGAGTCTTTCCTGCGGCAGTTCGAAGTCTGCGCCAAGCACAATTTATGGACACAAACAGAGAAGGCTGATTTCCTCCAGTGCTCCTTAGACAAATCAGCAACTCAATTATTATGGGACTACGGTTCCAGCGCAGATATCACCTATGACAATCTGATCTTCCGGTTACGACAAAGATACGGATTGGAGTCGCAAGCTGAGACATTTAGAACTCAACTGAAATGTCGTCGGCAGAAGGAGAGAGAAAGTTTGGCGGATCTCCTTCATGATATCCGTAGATTAGTGACGCTAGCGTATCCCGCTCCAGCTAGCGAGATCACCGAGGCCATCGCCATAGACGCTTTTTTGGACTCAATGGCCGACAACGAACTTTCCCTCAAAGTAAGAGAAAGGGAACCTGGTTCCTTAGACGCGGCATTCCGTACGGCAGTACGGTTAGAAACTTATAAGAAGACTCTTAAAGATAATGAATCAGCCGAAGGACATAGACGCGATTCTCGGCGGCAGGTGAGAGCAACCAAGCAAGAAGACGAATTAGCAGAGATGTCAGCTCAGATGAAAGATTTTTTTAACGTTCAACGTCGAGGCCAGGAACAATGGATGCTTGAGCAGAGGCGGATCCAAGAATGCATGAACGCCAAACAGCAAGACTACGATCAAAGGATGAAGCATATAGAAGAAATGTTATTATTAGCACAACGAAATCCTATCCAACCTCTTCCGCACGAAGCAAATCCTAAATTCGAACAAAGAACGAAGTCGCCTACCGTGACGGCTCAGCAGCAAGTTGGGGCTCAGTAGGAAGGAATGGTGCTGATGGTCGACCGCGTACCGTACGTTGTTATAATTGTCAACGACTGGGACATTTAAGCAAACACTGTAGAGCTCCTCGGAAACAAGAAGAAAGAAACTCGTCAGTAAATTACAACACCACCGTAAGATCCGCTGAAATCCAAAGTTCGCAGTCGTTGTATGTTAGATGTCGAATCAATGGGAACGATTGCTTTGGTCTTTTGGACACGGGGTCAGAAATAAATTTGATACCCGCATCAATAGTAATTGATCAACCTTTAAGCAAGACTTCCCGCAAATTGTTCGCCGCTAACGGTAGCGAAATAAGAGTACAAGGAGAAATCTCCATCAATGTACATTTCAATAAAAATTGCAGAAGAAACGTTACGTTCGTAGTATCAGACCAGGTGAAAGAAGTGATGCTTGGAATGGAATTCTTCACAGTTAATCGGTGCGGATTAAGCTTCGCAAAAGGAAAATTATTTGTCGGTCGTTGTCAACTGCCAGTTGTGAGGAAGAACGGAACCGGATGGTGCCGACGTATTCACGTATCTAACGAGGTGGAAATTCCTCCAGCTTCGCAAATCGACATTCCATCAAAAATCATTGGAGAAGGAGAAATCCCTCCTGAAACAATTTGGATGTTGGAACACAGAGAACTGTGCCCTGGTGTGCACACTGCCAGGATGTTGATAGACGGACTGAAAGAAGAAACGCTTATTCGGTTAATAAACACGAACGCGAAATCCGTAAAGATTAATGATCAAGAAATGGTTGGTGTTTTGTGCGCGGTAGATCTAATTGAAGAAACTAAGACTGAAGAAATAAAGGCCAAATCTGTCGAAAGCGACTCGATAGACGTCTTATTGGCAAGCGTCGATCCCGAAGTACCGTCAGAAGCCAGAACCCAACTAAGAGAAATGTTACAAGATTTTCCAGACGTATTCTCGCAACATAAAACCGATTTGGGGCGATGCGAAGTAGCTCAACACCGAATAGATACCGGGAATGCTCGACCGGTACGACAGCCGCTACGTTCCCAGCCTCGAGTGTATCGCGAGTTCATAGACGAAACCGTGGAACAGATGGTCAAAGACGAGTTGATAGAGCCGGCACAAAGCGAATGGGCGTCCAATATAGTGCTAGTGAAAAGAAGGACGGGACGCTTAGATTTTGCTTAGATTACCGGTCTTTGAATGCAGTAACTCGAGGAGACGCATATCCCTTGCCAAAGATTAACGAATGCCTAGACTCTCTAGAAGGTGCACGCTGGTTCAGTACTTTGGACTTGACCAGTGGATACCATCAAATTGCGATGAATCCTGAAGATGCAGATAAAACGACATTTGTGACACGTAAAGGATCCTTCCGGTGGAAACGCATGCCGATGGGTCTGTGTGGGGCTACAGCCACTTTCCAAAGAACCATGGATTTAATATTGTCCGGCCTGAATTTCCGAACATGTTTAGTATACTTGGACGACGTGATCGTTTTCTCTCAATCTCTTGAACAACATATCCAGCGTTTGAAGGAAGTCTTCACACGTCTACGACAAGCTCACCTCAAACTGAAGGTTTCGAAATGCCGGTTAATGAGTAAAAAAGTAGAATTTTTAGGACACGTAATATCCGGAGACGGCGTTACTCTTGACCCTGCGAAGGTAGAGAAAGTACAAAACTGGCCGAGCCCTAGTAATTTAAAAGAGTTAAGATCATTCTTAGGTCTGTGCTCGTATTACCGAAGGTTCGTCCCTAGTTACGCCGCCATTACCGATCCCCTGAGTGAATTAACACGGAAGGGAGTAAAGTTCGAGTGGAATGCAGCCAGGCAACAGTCAATGGATAAGCTAAAACAAGCGTTGATATCTGCTCCAATTTTAGGTTTACCGAACGACGATGACGAATTTATTGTGGATACAGACGCTTCCGAATTCGCCATAGGAGCAGTATTGTCTCAACGACAAAAGGGAATAGAAGTGGTGTTAGTGTATGGGAGTCGACTGTTATCCCGAGCCGAACGAAACTATTGTACTACGCGTAGAGAATTGTTAGCAGTTGTCTATTTCCTCAAACATTTCAAAACTTACCTGTTAGGTCGTATATTTACCTTAAGGACCGATCATGCTGCACTGCAGTGGCTACAAAGAACTCCGGATCCGATAGGTCAGCAAGCTCGTTGGCAAGAAAGACTGGCCGAATTTCAATTTCAGATAGTACACAGGCCTGGGAAATCGCACGCCAACGCTGATGCTTTGTCTAGACGCACGGAACCCGTCATAAGGTCAGAAGTAGCTGCTGTGAAAAGAGATGCCACAAACACGAAGACAATTACTCATTGGAGCCCTGCAGGCTGGTCCATGGAAGAGGAACAGAGGAAAGATTCGCTGCTACAAACAATATTTCTCTGGAAAACTGTTGGCGTCCCTGAGTTAGCAGAGATACTAACAGAAAGCGAAGTTGTCAAAAGATTTGGCACATGAGGGATCAAATAATTATCGTCGACAGTGTGTTATATAGAGAACGAAAAGACGAAGTTCGGCAATTATTGATGCCCAAGCAACTACGTAATGACTTCCTAAAAATGTGTCACAGTGGTATGACAGGAGGACATATGGGGGTACGCCGCACGCGTATGCAGGTTCGACGTAGAGCTTATTGGCCTGGATGGTCAAAGGATACTTTCCTGTTCTGTAGATCTTGTCCCGATTGTAATCGATATCGACAAGGTCGACCTCCCAAACAGGCCAAGCTAATCCCTATTCCGTGCGGAGCACCTTGGGAAATCCTATCAGTAGACGTAACTGGACCACATCCCAAGTCTAGCAAGGGTCATATATACATATTTACAATGATGGATTACTTCACTAAATTCGTCGAAGCAGTGCCTATTCGCAATCAAGAAGCTGCCACGTTAGCGAAAGTGATCGTAGAGAAGATCTGTGCAGTGTACGGGACGCCGATGCGGTTATTATCAGATCGTGGTCCAGCATTCGAATCCGAATTATTTCGAGAAATGTGTAAAGTTCTGAATATTGAAAAAATAAGGACAACTAGCTACGAACCTCGCACCAATGGTCTTATTGAACGCTTTCATCGTACCATGAATCAAATGATCGGCAAGATGATCGAAGACAATCATCGGAATTGGCACGAAGTCTTGCCCATAGTCGCTGCCGCATACCGGGCTTCAGTGCATGAAACCACTGGATTCTCCCCCAACTTCCTTATTTTCGGTAGAGAGAATGTAATGCCCATAGACATTGTTTATGGTTCTAGTCAAAATCCTCAGTATATTGATCAGTCAGACTACGCGAAGGAGCTGCGAGAAACGTTACAATACGCGTACGAAACTGTTCGCAAAAACTTAAAAGTCGCTGCTGAACGACGTTGCAGAGGGTACGACTTTCGGATTCGAGAAAAAGTTTTCCGGAAGGGAGATAAAGTATGGGTGTTTGTCCCTAAGAAACGACGCTTCCATTATCCCAAATGGGAAAAATATTATCAAGGTCCCTTTGAAGTGATCGAGCAAACGGGTCCAGTGAACTATAGAGTACAAAAGCTTCCGAGAGGTCGTTCGTTCGTGGTACATGTTGATAAATTAATTTTGTATCAACATTCGTCGGGAGCAGAAACGGAAGAAGCAAGCGCGCGAGAAGCGAACGTACCGGGTGAAATCGACCTTAAAGCGAAGATCGTTACACGCTGTCGATTCGTCACCACGAAGCGAGCCGGAACGATGGAGGAAAGAAGAAGAAGTTGTTACGATACTTCCGAAGTTGCGGTCCCGGAATGATATCGTTCGTCCCCGACGTTATCGCGATTGTTAAATTAAGTAGTCACTATATGTTGGCCATTAAACTCTGTATGTTGTTGTCATTACCGATTATGGATCCTTCGAGGATGAAACGGTGTCCGATCTGTGGATCCACTGAAGAGGATGAAAGCCGTTTAAAAGTTCACATAATGATGACTCGTAAAGCGAGCAATCCAGAACAGTTGCTAAGAGCTCTACGAAACTCAGAATTCGATGTACCGAAATTAAGCACGATACCCAAGAGCACGGCGAACAGCAAAGAGGCCACAAAAGGAAACAAACCAGGTGCTACTTCCGGTGTAAAAGAGCAGAATCGCTCATAAAGGCGTTAAAGAAGCATCCCCAGTGAAGCATTCGTAGAACCTGAATTGACTGAAACGGATTCCGACGATCGAAAATCCGACATGCGACTGAGGCTAAAGTTCTTTCCAGTCGTCAGAAACCTCCAATAAGAAAAAGATGAAGTCGCATTGGTAGTTGTCTACGCAAAGTTTTTCCGAAGTTTAGGCTTTGAAGAGTTTTCAGAACTAAGTTGTTTCAATAGTTTCTTCGATTTTACTGTATAGTTTTGAATGAGGGCATTCAAAGTACTAAGTTGGGGGCATTGTGGAGAATTTTTGATTTTACATTTGTCATTATTGGTTACCGGATTCTACCGGGCCAAAACGCATAGCTACCAGAAAATGCACTACATAATTAAGCGCACGATTGCCGTTTCAAACTTCTCCATTCTGGCACCTAAGTTCATTTATAGCAATTTTCAGTCGTATAAATCGATTCCTAATTAATTAAGCTAACTTTGTTGTTATAGGAATTTATTGAATGTTGATTATTTTAAGAGTTAGAGAGCGTTTAGTCGGAAGCGTCCGTCTGAGCCTATATTTTAACATTGTGGGTTTTTAAAATGCTCCATTTATCCTTTTAACTTAATATTTCATGAATTCCATTCTTATAAATGAATTCTCCAGATATTTTATGAGAATTGTATCGTAAAGCAGAATTTTAGCACGATTGTTAATTAAGTTTGAGAGAGTTTTGTCGGAGGTCTCCGTCTGCCCGCTTAACATTGCGAGATAGGAGAATCTTTGTTCGCGAATAACTCGATGATTATAAGTGCTACAGAAGTCATGTTTAGCTTAGCTCAAAGATAATTTTCTCGTGATTCGAATGATATAATTTGTATAAGCAGTTGTGATATAATTCGTTTGTTAGAACTGGTTGAAGTTTAACATGTTGTCTATGGGACTTGATAACTCGGTTGTGATTGGTTGCGAAACCGTACTTTGTGAAGAACAATGACTCTGATTGGTTGGAGGTTCACCTACCTCTACCTCTCCAGATATTTTCTATAAAAGAGCGAGCGCTCTGCGTGTTAATCAGTTCTGAACGAACTCCTGCCCCAACAAGGGCGGTCTGTTGATTGTGTTGGGAAGCCAAACAGCTTCGTTGCCCTCTAGAACAGAGGCCTAAAAACCTCTGTAACCTAGAACGGCGGTAGATTGTGTTCGGAAGCCAAACAGCTTCGTTGCCCTCTAGAACAGAGGCCTAAAAACCTCTGTAACCTAGAACGGCGGTAGATTGTGTTCGGAAGCCAAACAGCTTCGTTGCCCTCTAGAACAGAGGCCTAAAAACCTCTGTAACCTAGAACGGCGGTTGATTGTGTTCGGAAGCCAAACAGCTTCGTTGCCCTCTAGAACAGAGGCCTAAAAACCTCTGTAACCTAGAACGGCGGTAGATTGTGTTCGGAAGCCAAACAGCTTCGTTGCCCTCTAGAATAGAGGCCTAAAAACCTCTATAACCTAGAACGGCGGTTGATTGTGTTGGGAAGCCAAACAGCTTCGTGGCCTCAGCTTTGGCAGTTGAACTCTAGCAAACCACTAGGTTCACAGATCCAGTTGAGGGCTGTCATTTATAGTGCCCAGCTTTGGCAGTTGAACACTAGCAAACCACTAGGTTCACAGATCCAGTTGAGTGCTGTAGTGGCCGCAAATTTATTTGCGTATAGTTGTCACGGATATTATTTGCGGATATTTATTGCATGTTTAAATTGTGAACTGTTATAGAGTGAAACTCGTATCGATGGAAGATGAAGTCGAAGTCACATAATTAAGAGCCGTTATATTGTCTGTTAGAACTCATATTGTTTGAGTGTTTACAAGTTAAGTAAAGTTCGTATCTATGCACGACGGTGCTGAGAACGTTTATGTAAGAGTCGTTCTATTTACTGACTATTGTTTGTTGGGACTCATATTGTCGGATCGTTATTTAAGTTAATGCAGTGCGATGTTTCATAAGGTATCTCTGTAAAACGTTGTTATAAATTATAAGAACTTCTTCATTTATTAAGTATAAGAATGAATTCTGTGTCATTAAATAATAAGTTTAATGTTTGTGTTTTCACAAGTTAGCTACGCCAGAAACGGGTAGGGGCCCATATTATTTTAAGCGAAGTCTCTCTCTCAGAATTATCCCCCTCGGTTATTTGTAAATTCGCTAGAAAAAGCTTATACCAAAAAGTTACGGATTATTATTTCAAAATCAGATATATTTACAAATAGCAATGACAATTGCTTTCTTCTGGAAATACAGCTCACAAACAATTCCGAAGAATCACGACCTGGTGTACGTCTTGAACGTCTTCTCTGTCTCTCCAGCTCAGTCGGAAGTCGGAACCCAACTGAACTAAGACAGCGTCATACATGTAGACCACGTGACTGTGGGCGGCTACTGCCTATAGGCAGCT
>CM030835.1:16687571-16757571 GCA_018105865.1 Metaphire vulgaris
CTTGTATTTATAATATATTCCAATTCAACTATACTTATTATATTTTTGAGGTTTTTACTTATATATTAAATTTTTTAAAATATAATTATATAAATACTGTATATACATTATAAATATAACATAAATATAAATATATATATATATAAATATAATATATATAATGTATATATCAATATATATAATATATAAATATATAAATTTTATAATATATTTATATATATTAAAAAATACATGGTTACAAAATATATGTTTAACAATTTAAAATATATATTTAAAAAGGTACGATCGATCGATGCATGAATGACCAAACAAATACTATATATACTTAAATATCTAATTAGTTGACATTTCATTATGGCCTATATATGTCACATATGTGGAACCATGCATTGAAGCTTTTTGTACTGCAAGATCGCTATATATAACATATATATACGCGATATGACATTTCGCGTATATATCTATACCTGCATGCATAATATTCTTATAACGTGTACGTAACGAGAATTTTTTTACGAATTTGTTACGAGCGCGATGTCGAGTTCGTAATTTGAACGTTAAGAGCACTTCGTTACGAGCAGGCCTGAAATTCGCGTCACGAGACCATAACGAGTTCGTTACGAGATATACGAGCTTTCTCGTTGCGAACTCATTACGATCTCGTAACGAGCCGGAGCTCGTTACGAGACTCGTTACGAACTCGGTAAGCCCTCATAGCGAGCGAAAAAATTTTCCCGGCAGGGTATAGAGTTTCCCAAACATTTTGGAACCGCGACCCACTTCAGCGGCTTTGTAACGCGCCGCGACTCAAATTATAGCATGTAATATTTTTTTAAAAAATCATTACGACGTCTGGCGAACGTTGCTTGAAAAGAATCTTCTGAGTTTTGAATAAATGGCAAAACAAAAGCTCTGATTCAAATCGAATCAAAATATGGCAAATATATTACGCAAAATTATATTATTCATATTTTTACCAAATAAGACAAGGGGAGAGAAATATGGGGCTGTCCATCAACAATTTTTGGGCAATTTTTGACCCCCCTTGTCAACAACTGTCAACTTTCAGTGACCCCCTATAATTGCGTTAAAATCTGTTGACCCCCCTCAGATCAATGACAGGTCCCAATAACAAGGTTATTATTTTTCGCGGTGATGACCATTTTCCTTTTTTGCTCATAGTGTCAAAATGTGGCGGTGATGACCTTTTTGCCATGCTTTTTTCCATTATAATAAGTAGGCCTAGTATTCCATGAAATTTCCTATTTTTGATTATTTGTAAAAAGTGAAATTGTTGACATCAACTTCTCTTGACCCCTCCGGGGTCCTCCCCTGTCAACAACTGTCAAACTTTTTCAAACCCCCTAAATTATTGACGTAATTAATGGACAGCCCCTAGCCTAGATATTGAAATTTCTTGAAAAATATTTTATAAAATTTTGCCAGGAACATACCTTTGTTACGCGTCTTAAAAGTACTACGAGTATGGCAAAATCACTTAACAAGCAGGTTTTTACTCTTATCCCTAATAGAGGGATTATTATTGTTAGTAATTATATTGTTAGTGGAGTTTCACAGCAAAATGGTCGCAAATCGCAATACGCTTTAAATATAATATAATATAACAAGGTTTAAAGTGGTTCAGTAGGGACTGCCCTGTGTGAGAACCACTGTAACGCTGATTTCCTCCCGTTATTGCGAAAAAAGATTAATTTTAAAAAGTACCACAGCCTCCCATAGGCCTAGGCCTATAGTTTTCCAAACTTTTTGGAACTGTGCGACCCACTTCAGCGGCTTTGTTACATGCGGCGACTCTGCTAACTTATTATCAACTAAAATTGGATAAAACACTAATCATTTTAATATAAGCCATGTATAGAGTATTGCATGCAGGGATAAAATTTTCTTTAAAACCTAAGCCTACTTGCAACTTTCAAGGCTTGTGACATTGTGGTAGGGCCTATTGTGTAAAAATGACACTTTAGAATCTAATTTCGCTCTACCCCACGGCCCATTAAACTGCGCCCTGCGACCCACAGTTTGGGACGCGCTGGCCTATACAACTATAATGATATTTGTTTGCTTCCTTTTGCTATCTTAAACCCGATTTTGGCGCCCCTCCCCAACCCCTCTACGCCACAGAATACGCAAACATAGTAAATTGCTAAAACATCAAAAAAACCTGAAAAAAAGCAGATAAGTCATAGAATATAGATATGAATGAAAGATAGTGTACTGCACGGCTCTGCCGGATCATCGAAATTCTAAAACTTCCAAAGATAATCACGACAATGAACGGCGAATACCAAAACTACCCCAGTAGGATGACATTGAGTCATGAATCAGTCTGAAAATTGACATTTTAGAATTTTAAAATGAATAGTTTTAACATAAGTCAGGGCCATTCCGGCGCCCCTTGCAACTTCGAATTTGGCGCCCAAGGCGACTTTTTTTGCGGACACGTCACAATTAGCCTACCCAAATATAAAACTAAATCCGCCTATGGTAGTATGTCAGCCGGATTGCTGCGCCCCCTAACATCTGACGCCCTCTGCCTTGCGGGTCGAGCGGGCGGAGTGGGTCGCTCTGGCCCTGACATCAGTCTATTATGGTGACAGCCAACATCGTCGTCCCAGCACTGTGTCCCAGGCCTTGGCTCGCCGGGGGCTGAAGAAGGGATGTTCTGTATTCGCAATTCATCATCGCCCGGGCCCCCTCCAGGTGTAACCCCCTGCTCGGAGGCCTGGGTGTGGGGCAGGAAAAATCCTCTGTTGGGACATCAAGCCACTTATCGTAGTGCATTTAAAACAAATTCTGTAGAATATCAAATAGGCCAACCTTAGTCTATCAAAGAGAATTAATTATTACTGAACCTCATCTGTTTTAATATCCTTCTAATTTCTTTCTGCCAAAATAAAGTCTTCCTTTTTCTTTTCAAAGTATGCCATTAGTTCAGTGCATCTTGCCTCATAGAGTAGTTAATAAGGCCTTTAAAAACAGTATGAAAAGTAGGGATCATTAAACACTTGGGTCCACAAATCCACAACACAAATGCAAAAACACATGAACTTTATTAAGTAATAATTAGAACTATGACAAGACAATCTGAACAAAATTTAAAGAAGATATAAAAAAGAATCTCTCCAAAAGACCAAGGTCTGCAAACGCATCCACAGAGAGTAAGTGAATGGAAAAACACGATTGATTCTACGTAGAATTATGCAAGAGTTTTTAGGTTTTTTAAACGACAAATAATTTTACCTACCAGATCATGCATTTAACAAAATGATAAAACCACAGACAACAAGAAATCTAAAAGTATTAAATGAAAATATATATTCAATAATTCAATATATGCAGGCAATCTATAACAATAGAATATAGTTAACAAAGCACTAATTATATATGTGGGGGCCAACCATTTGTTGTTTTAATGTATGTAGCATTAAGTATAGGGTCCCAAGAGAGAGAGAGAGAGAGAGAGAGAGAGAGAGAGAGAGAGAGAGAGAGAGCACAAAGGCTAATTTAACCAGTCTGTGAATCTTAAATGTAAATTTAATTATGAACAAGCCACAGACAAATATCATTGACATTCAGTGTACTGCACTCTGCTTGCTGCTGAGAATTTCAAGAATTCAGCATAATGAGATCCATTACTCAATGTTGCATACAGATCTCAAGCATGTCAAACCTGTAAAGTTATAGCAAAGCACTTCCAAAACCAAAAGAAATTTTACATTTTCCAGAAAATGGAAAGTTCAGTATAAAATTGTCCATAAACTGCAAAGGGAAATCATACAAACAAAATCTTTAAGCTTGCAAAATCCAAACTTGGTCAAATGTCAACAATTACTATGAAATTCTCCAAAACATTCAGGTTTCATCCTCAAATTTACTTATCAGGAGATTTAAAATATTTTAAAATATCAGTTGAAAGAATGGTGCAACATTGACACATACAAAGCTTACAAAGCCATACAAGACAGAGACGAATGGAAGATGTGAACTCATTGCAATAGAAACCACCAGGTACTGCACCTGGGGGAGAAGAATGATGACGAGTTGAAATACACAAGCAACAAATGAGGAAAACTATATATTGAAAAACTGGCAAAAATATTGCCACATTTATACTCAAATCCATACAAATGTAATGATGAGAATGCAAAAGCACATTGTTAACATAATAAATATAAAATGCAGCTAGAACACAAACCGAGTCTAAATTGCTAAGAAAAGTGCTCAAAGCAAATTATATGGATGAATTAACAGTCGTCACTGTTAACGTTGTTGTGTAAAAGATCATAACATGATTAATGACTTTTTTTTAAAACAACATAAAACGTTATAAAAATAAAATTTAATAACTTAAAAACCAACAATTGTGGCTGTTTCACCATTTTCTGATCACATGCATCCATGAATGTATTGGCAGTAAGTAACAAACGTGTGTGATAGGACCTGACACTGAGTTATGTGTCCATGTAGGATGAAAGAAAAAATTCTTTGGGATTAGGTGCTGTGACAACACGAGACTTTACATTCATAACATGTACAAAAATAATTCCAGACCTAATATTTATGCTGTGGAAACTTTAAATTTCAAGCCATGAAATCTATTTATGAACAAGCAAATGTGCAGTCAAGATCCATTAACACAAATGCTATTGGAATTAAAAATGTATTTGTGTTAATTGAGCCTGAAGCAAGCCATCAAGTCTCGATAGGGCCAAATAAATGGTCTGCATTAACCAAGGGTCCCTGCTATCTGGGGCCTACTGTAACTAACAAGCAATTACAACACACTAATTCTAACAAAGTATAAAGGTACTACAGGCCTTACTGTAACACAGGCAACAGCATGACTGGTGTCAAGTAAGGCAGATATACCCATCACTACAGTAGTTGTGCTCATAAATCCTATATTTTAATAAAAATGAAAGACTACAACTATGGTTAACAAATATGCACTAAAAAACAGAAGTCCAAATAGTTACACAAAACTAACATAAGGCATTTTATCTTGTGGCATTTCATCTTCTGAGAATAATATTTAGTCATGATATGGTGATACCACAAGTCAACATATACAGATCATTTGTTAATAGGTTAAAAGTATGGCTGGTAACGATTAAAATTTTCTTGTTTGATTAATCGGACATTTTTTTAATCGATTAATTTCAATTAAAATAATTACATATAGCCTTTAGTTGATCTACTTGCACTGTCTATTTTGCCATCTGCACTTAGCTTAAAAACAAAACAAAAGTGCTTGCTCATCTCTCCCCTTAAATGCTTAACTGCAGCATTGCTTTCATTACTCGCCATTGTTGTCTGAACAAAATAGAAATATAGTAAGCTAAGTAGGTATTGAAGTAAATAAGTTACAAAAATATTAAAATTTAATCGAAAAATTAATCGATTTAAGAAAATTTAATCGATTAAACATTTAAACATTTAAACGATTAATTAATCGTTAATATCCGCAGCCCTAGTTAAAAGTAGAAACAAGCAGGCAGTGAGTTAGAAACTAACAAAATGAAGTTATATGACTTTACTTATGGGAGAATCTTCATATGTCTTAATAACTATTAAATCACTCATCACACAAGCCATGCTCAAAAAACATATTTACATGTAAATAATATTTTATTTGTTATTATATATGTATATGTATACATATATTTAAGTATTTAAGCAGGAAACTTTCATATTGCTATGATGCTTAGATTCCAGTCATTCCATAAAGAATATCAATATCAAACTATTGATTCCAGTAATAACCAACTGCAGCACATTCTGAATTCACATGATCATCATTTTAAAATAAATCCTGTAACAGTAATAAATAGCTCAAATCTATTATATGAAAATAACTTTCAGAGTAGACTTAGTGAAAAATTATTCTAACAGCATCTGCTTGAAATTTCAGCAGCTTTGATTATGACGATAAGCATTAGATCTACACTGAATATAGGCTTAACAGAGTAAAAATGTTTCTGGTGTTTGTGGCGCTCAGTGACTGTCACCATCAGAAATCAGATGACTGTAAGTGTCTTCGTTAACTTCAATAAATCTTTTTCTTTCTCGACTGAACATGTGGAAATCGCCGTCATAGATATCAAACCAGAAAGCATGAAGCCGAACATCGCCATGTATGAGTTTATCTCGTAAGAATGAATAGCTGGCAATATTCTGCATCTGCTGCAAAGTGTTCACCTAAAATTGACAAAAACAAAGCCTCAACCTAAATACGCATACCGTGAAATCTCGAGTATAGTGCTCACCGGAGTATAATGCGCAGTTAAAATTGATTTCATGAAATTAAAGCCATCCTTAAATCTCCACACTACGTAACGTTTTACTTGACCACCAGTAAGCTATTATTATTGTTGACAGAACTGTGAATGTTGCAAATGTCAAGAGATTAACCGGTAGAAGTTCCTAAGCCCATGTTAACTGTAATGAATGGGATAACGTGTACACCGGTATCATATTAAACAGAGATTCCACTGTTAGAGGGTCAATAATCATAAGCAGAGTCCGGCTGCAATGACACCTGGCCTTGTTTAATTGAGCTAGTTGTCAGCATTAAAGTCATTAAGACATCCCTCTTCCTCTACCTCAGACAGCAGACTGTCCTGGCATAGCACCAACAACAGGCTAAGCTCCCCCCCCCCGCCGGTCCCGGTCAACTGAGTCATCAACAGGGCTCCAAGTCATCATCCCCTCTCTCTTCCCTGCAAATTGTCTCTCTGCACCTGCATCCCTCTACCTCTGTCAGTAGATAACTTGATCTTGTCACTGTCCTGGCATTGCACCAATAACAGACTAAACTGTCAATAGGGCCATTAAAGTGGTTCCAAGTCATGGTTCCCTTTATGTCTTCATCTCTATACAAATTGTAAAATTGTATCTCTCCTTCTCTCTATGTCTCCATCTTCTTCATTAATGACACCTGTTTTGCCATTCAAATGATAGGCCAAACTCTAAACAAAGTGCCAGTAAAATTAAGTCTTTGGAAAAATGAGCAAAAATTTCTCTAATTTTGGTATTATATGAATATAACACACACCCACTACTTTAAGGAAAATTTAGAGTAATAAAAGTGGGCATTATACTCAAGATTTTATGGTACCCTTAATCCTTTAACATTAATGAGTTTTTACAAAGTGCAGTTTAAACCATTTATTTCAACACGAGGACTAAAGGAAGACTGTGCATGTGCACAAGTCAAGTTACATTAATTAAGCTCAATAATATATTTATTATAGCTCTCTCTCTCTGCCTAGTATGTGCATAATTAGCTTGCTGAAGTTCTTAAACTTGAACAATTAAGTCAAACAGGTTATCTTTGAATTTCTTTGTAGCACAGCTTAAACATGTCACCATCATGTTTGCATTAGCAATGCTTTGTAGGATCAAACCTGTTTGCAGCTACATTTCAACAGCAAAAGCTACTTACTACTCAACTCACTCATGCATAAAATACCAATTTCCAAAAATGATAACTAAAGCTAAACAGTAAACAACTAAAAATATAAATCATCAATGCTTATTGTTAAAACTGTAACTTTCTAAATTTCTCTGCATAATTGCTTATAATTATAATGCAAATGCTTGAGATGCAAGGCACACGGAGACAATATACCTGGGAAAATTTATCCACATCTGCAAATCTGTTTTCAGGGTCAATGAATGCCTCGTATATCTTGCTCGGAGTTTCTGCCTGAAATGTGATTGGTCCAACGCCGCCAACTTTCAGCAATTCTTGGTACTTGGCAACAGTTCTGGCCCCGTGGCGCTTCAGCCACGCCTGCAGCGGCGTGCCTTGATGCACCTGAACTGTATCACGCAGGGCAAACAGCATACCCATCGCCTGAAATTAGAAATGAAGCTTCATCTAAAGAAAATTGACATCACTAACTAAAGATAACATAACAGACTAAGGCATATTACGAGACAGATCACACCGGGCACGAGTGTGCAACAGGGATGCATTCCATAGCCTCATCAGAATTTCAGACACATCATAAGTAATCTAAGTTACACAGTTGACAGAACACTTTCAGCAGGCAGTGAAATTGATATGACACAAATGCTGACAAGAGCAAAAGAAGAGAGTGCCAAGGCAGGACTACAAATAAATATCATAAATACCAAAGAAGCTATGGCATCTGGGCAGGTTGACAACTGGCTACTGGATGGGCATGAAATGGAGATGATCACAGATTTCACACAGCTGGAAGCGAACATCAATTGGAATGGGTTGTTGAACTAGAAATAAAGTGGCACATCCAACTTGGAAAGAGTGCAATAACAAGGCTTGATAAATATGGAGAAGTAGACATCAGAAAGCTTACACAGTGAGGACAATGATGTTCCCTATAATGATGTGTGGCTCAGAGAACGGACTTTTTGGGAAAATGGCAGTAGGCGAATCAATGCTTTTGAAATATGGTGCTGAAGAAAAAAATGATGAGAATTCAATGGACTGCTCGGAGAACAAAGCCACGCATGACTGCATAAATCAATCCAAAATACACCCTGGAACGGCAATTCTAAAACACTGAAATTCTTTGGGCATACTATGAGATGAAGTGACTCTGGCAAAGTCATTAATGTTAGCATCTGTTAAAGAGAAGAGAAAAAGAGGCAGGCAGAAGACAAGATGGATGAACATCATAATGGAGACAATGAACATGAACATAGAGGAATTGAGAAATTCTTCGGCTGAATGCAGCGAAAGATGGCACATTAGAATCCATAATGTCACACAAATTATTATTATTATTATTATTATTATTATTATTATTATTATTAGCATTATGTCAGAGATAAGTCAGAGATGACTAAATGACTTACAGAAGACTAAAGATACACAAGAACATTATCTTCCTAAGTAAAAGTAAATGCATACATCCATCTGTGCCAAGGATTCATTTAGTTGCAGGTTTAATTTTTACTCCATATTTACCTTAAACAAATAATGACAATTTACCACTGAATTGCCTGTGCAATTAATTACATAATGATGATCTATGGATAATTTGTGTCTACCAAACTGTATTCAATGGATTCTGATATATCAAAGAAAGATTTCCTATTACAAGAACACTGAAGACATGAAGAGCAAATAAATTAATAACTGCATTGCCTTCTCTTATATAATGAGTGATGAGTCATATTTTAATTGCTACAAAATGTTTGTGTTGGATCTTCCCAGTGTTTCTGTAATATGCTTCTTAGCTATGGTGGTGCAACCACGCCCTGGCAATTACGGGCAATGCCAGGTTACTTTGCTTTCTGCCTGGTTGAGCAAACAAACATTTTAGGCTTCTTGAAAATATATATATAAATTTCATGATTTTTTCTCATGCAGAATCTTGCATCACCTATTAATCTGCAATGCTTTTGTATGGAGGCTACAATAACATGTATCCATAGACATAGAGTCATCAATTTCTACATACATTTTTTAAAACTGTCTACCAACCATGGTAGCCTCTATCTGTCTGCATGACCTTTTAAATGATGTAAAAATTAATGCTCACGCTAAAGAAAGAGAAAGCATGCTACAGTGAAGCAAAATAATTTATGCATTCCTGCTGTTTCTAAACTTTCTTTGTTCGAAACCATCAGAGCAGACGGTTGTCTGCTGCCTGGGTCAGTCAGCTGCCCACTTTCCATCCTGACTTAAGATAACCCACTGCTGGACTACATTCATTAACTGTACTTCATATCTATATTTATGCAGAAAACATCACAAACTCCTTTTCTGTCTTCCAACAATCTAGAGTGATGATGAGGCGGCCACAAAATGCCTCCACTTATCTAGAAGCAATCTTATTTAAAGTGGATGACTCATTGTCCCTACACCCTGTTTTATGCTGTCAATCAATCCACTTTCAAGCCATTCTTAATTTTTCAGTAACCTGCAATATACTGTTTCTATGGACAATCTGCCTGAGACATTTCCAAGCCCGTTAGTATTTGTTGTTATTCTGTTGCTACAATAAAAACCTGCATGTTAACATGGACTTTATAGACTCAAAATGCCCATGCCTATCAAGTTCACCGTTAACTGATTCCGAAAATAACTTATCTAGTCTCAGTAAAGGTAAAAGTAAAGGTAGGTCCCGTACTCAAGTCCGAGCGCTGGGTTCCTGCACTTATCTCCGGTCTTAGGCAATCAGTGACATAGGTGGTATAGGCCATTAATCTGCGGTAGGTTGCCATTACTTTTCCCAGGACCCACGTTTTACCTTCGCAGCTTAATGCAGATCCTCAGTTTACCACCGCCCTCTAGCAAGTAAGGCTGAGTCGACCTTAGGGCTCCGGATCGAACCCGCGACCTTCTGCTTCATCGTCAAACGCTGTTACCACTCTGCTAACTAGTAAGTCCATATAAAAAGGTCTGTGATGAATGAGGGTTCATGTTACCGGTATCCTATAGCTCATGTTAAAGGGCATATGGCATGTTTGATTTTGGCATCTATACTCTTTATCTATTTCCTCATTCCTTATCTTCTCTCTTCCTGTCCTTCTTAGCATTCTTCTTAAAAATCCAATCTTTTTCAATCTTTTCTTTAGTTCAACATTTTGAGCCACACAGAAATACCAGAAGCACCAATACTTACCATATCTTTATCTTTACTAATATAAAGATATAAAGAAATTAAGAAATGCTTGTCTTAAGACTTCAACAGATTAAGTCCAAATGCTTTTGTCAACAGTCCAACTCATGGTGTTACTATTCCAACTGCATTTTCCATCGTCTGTTATCGTGCCCTCAAAGATATGACATTTTTAACCTGTTTCAGACATTAATGAATGACCACATACATACTCACACACATCCATTTCTATTTTAACAAAAATGAAAATAAAAGTCATGATGAATACCTTGCAATCAGAATGGCCGCAGACAACAACATGGCGGATGTTGCCAATGACGCAACCAAGTTCCAAGGCCCCAGCCTCTGTCGTAACAGAGTCAAAGCTCAGTGAATCATTGTTGGGAATCAAATTTCCAGCATTTCTGACGATAAACATATCACCAACATCTTGCTGAATCAAACGCGTTACAATTAGCCGGCTGTCCATACAAGAAAACATGACAGCTTTTGGCTGAAAAAAAAACAAAATACCAACAAAGTTTCAGCTATTTCTATGGCTTATTATACTTAAAAGTCAGAGTACAGAAGACCATAAAATTCACAACCATCCCGAAATTGTGATAACTCTTTGCATCTCTAATGTTATTTTCCAGCATAGTTTGCATTCTATGCATGAACAATAGGTTATTTAATTACATGTTAGCAGGCCTGGCTTGTAAGTTTCTGGCAGCCTATGCAAGCGGATCTAAGGATTCCCCATTAAATTCAATGTATTTATAAAGCAATTCTGAACAAAGTGTTATGTCACTGGTGTGCACGTATGTGTGTATGTGCGAATGTGCGTGTGTGGCAAACATTTAATCATTTTACCTTACTAGTAATTCATTTACATAAAGTACCAGTAATTCATTTCACACTGCTTCGTGGACAAACACACTGACACTAAACAATAAAATTTCAAAACAATTTTAACAAGTAAAAAAGGTAATACTGACTTTTGTGCCCCTTAGGATTTTCCCACCCTATGCTGTCACCTAGGTGTGTCTATGTCACAGGCCACACATGCATGTTAGAAATAACATGCCAAATCATCAAACAGACTTAAAAGGTACAGCGTGAAATAGGCAGTATAACTCAAAAGCACATCACAAAACCTTTAGGCATTGTGCAAATGTATGCGCCATGACACTTCTGACAGCCAATTCATCCCACAAAGCAAACTTTGAATGAAACTGCTACAATGCCATGCTTAAGTCACAGACTAAATTAATATCAAAAGTCATGGCATGGCTACATATTGACTTCTCACAAATGGATCACCAAAACATGAAATAAAATATAGTTCAAAGCTGTTAACATAAATACAGTGTCTTAATAAAATTGGTAACTGGATTATTTGTTGGTCCAGAAAAAACCCAGTCAAAGCCAAACACCAGTCAAGCTTTACTACATACCGGTATAGGCTGTTTCCAAGTACTTTCTGTGCATAAACAGCATGATAAAAACCAAAAAGTTTTCTATCTCATTAAACACTTCTTTGTATTATTAAGTTTACAGCCACTTAGGATCTCAATACCTGCAGGAGAGAATTATAAAAGTCAGTTTATGCTAGTGCATTAAACAGTCATTTAAAACTCAAATTGAGTTTTCCTGCACAGCTTGACCCTGGTACGCATAATGTGTTGGAGTATGTTTTAAATATTCTTTTATTAGTACAGAATAAAAATCAATGCAAATACATTGGCAATATTTCATGTAGATTTATTATCCTATAACAATAGAAGATTAAACTGTTTGATTTGCAGAGGTTGAGGATGTAACCCTCCACCTATAAATCATAAATGCCGACCCCTGATGAAGGTCATATATTTCTATCTTGGGCAGTTCAACACCCACTGGATGCTGTAAACTTTAGGTGGAAATCAGTGTTGGGCAAATCACAAATCAAATCACACACTCTAAATCAAAATCAATTGCATTTCTTGATTCAATCAATCAGTGAAATTTCAAATCAGAATCTTTTTTTCAAATCAAATCCAAATCACTTTTTATCAAATCGCAAATCAAATCTTTAAAAATACAACATTAACACTTTATGACCTTTTGACACATTTTTATTTTATATTGGTTGCAATGTACTGTAAGACTCAGTAGTCACTAGTCACTCAGTAATAGGCTTTATTTAAGTTTCCCTTTCACACATGGCTTGTGCACTGAGCGTGGTTATGCTAGACTTGCCACTTCCAGCAGTCTCACTTTGTTGTAGTTCTAGAGCACATTGTTGCTTTCTCAGTAACAGAGATTCAACAGTTGTTGCTGATAACTGATTGCGTCTTGCTGACATAATTGCCCCAGTGATGGAAAACAGCCTCTCCACACAACCTGAAGTAGCCGATATGCTAAGCAGTCGACGTGCGATTTGTCCTAGATGTGGGTAAGCAGACCCTTCAGCTGCCCAGAATACCTCAGGTGCCATACTTGTGTCTGTTGGAAGACTCAGGTATTAACTTTCTTCAGTTGATGAAATAGACACCTGTGTAGCATCCACAAAGTGTTTTAAAATACCACTTATAACTGGACATTTGAAGTGACTCCTGGCTTTGAGTGCATCCTAATACAACATATCTTGCACCACATAGACCAGTCATTGTGGCCCTTCTTTCAGTCATCAATGAAGCGACCTAACAATGCATTAATGCCGTTCTCTTCTGAATTACTGGACACCGTGATAATGCAATTGCCCAGAATGCAGAAATTTAATGGCTGTCTTTCCTGGATTCCGTAACCAAACGACATGTGCCTTTCGTGAAATAAATAAGTAAGTAAAATACAAAATTTCTATAGCAATATAATAATAACTGCGCAAATAACCAAACCACAATGGCTACTACTTCCGGTTTGGTTTAATATAATAGTGTTACCACTGTCACAAAAAACTACTGCCTCTTACTGCATAAGCATTTAACTATTGAGTCTAAGTTATAAGTTCCCAGTCAACTATGTTTAACTCAGAATATCTATATGCACTATAATGGTGATTTGGCTTCCAAATCGAATCGAATCAAAGCTAATCCAAATCAAATCGAATCAAATCACTGAATTTTTAAATCAAATCTTTGGCTCTCAAATCAAATCAACCGTGGTGATTTAAATCGCGATTGAATCGAATCGCGATTTAATTTAGCCAAACTCTAGTGGAAATGTCTGACCACTAACACTAATTTCTCAAAAACCAACTGCAAACCTCAACATAAAGCAATATGATGCCAAGAATCCATTTCAGGTTGTAATAGCAAATGGTGAATGTCCAGGCAAGGGGAGGGGAGTTGAAATGTCAAGATAGCAAAACATCCCGAAGGCAAAATATATCTATGAATTCATTGAAACAGGCAATATTCACATCAAAGGACAATGCAACAACCTACCTCACTTCCATAGTCAGCCTTTCACTCCGAGTTAATAACTGACCTGAGCTGCTGTGGATGACTCACACTCTAACACAGCACTTTGCAAACCTTGCCCATCAGGTCTTGCTGAAACCCATCTCTTTTCTATGCATACCCTAATTCAATGTAACCGGCCATTTATAGATTTTCAACCATGAACTAGATTTCTGCAAATGATTTTCACTCGGAAGCGACCATTGGCTGATGCTAAAGGCATCAATATAATGACACTGAAGAAGTTTTATGATGGATTGATTGAAGGCAAGCAATGCCATTGTAAATTATTTGACCTGCAGATCAATAGCATCAAAATATTGACCTTTCATGGGAAAGCCTTATAGGTGTAGCAGGATGACCCCATTTGTATCTCAGTGCACCCATCTGTTCACTTGTCATAGCTTAAGTGTATCTTCTTCTTCTTTTAGGTGACATGCATTGCTGTGTCGGCGACCACGTGCATAATTGTACCATTGTATCCAGAATCACTTTCCAAAGCCTAGCGCAAGGGAAGCGAGTGAAGAAGGGTGCCTCTGCCTATGTATCAGCATAGTCAGGTTTTCATCAGCTTAATTTATAGATACTTTATAATTTTTTAAAAATATTTATTTCTATTTAATTATGTATTTCTATTTTTGTTTGTTAGCATAAGCTAACTCTATGTATTACTGTATTATTTTGTCTCTTCCTGATCTACTTCTCCTGTGGGAACTATTTTTCTGAAATTTTTATAATTTTAAAATTTCTATTCAATTCTATTTCTATTTGTAAAAATGTATAGTGGCACATGCCAATTGGTTCTAGCATAAAACTAAAAATATATTTATTCCTTTGTTTCTTTCAGGGAACTATTTTTCCTGAATACAATACACTGATAAACAGGGGGTATCATTAACCCTTTGAACAAGGCAGGCCGCTGAAGTGCAATTGTATGGGAAGCTAGGTTTCAAAGGGTTACTGTGGCCAGATGTCCCGGTTTTCTGGGATTGTCCCAGTCTTTAATTGGTCATCCTGCTATTCCAGAAGAGTCCATTAGCATGCCAGGGATATTTTTACACCCCTAACACCCTCCAATTTGAGGTCGACACCCCCAAAATTTGGTAATGCGACAATGGTATGCATACAAAATGCATACTAATTAGCTCAGAACACCCCCCAAATGGAGAAGGACACCCCCAACTTTTATTCTTGGATGACCTTTTTTTGCTTGTCAGAGGTTGTTTGGTTGCTTTTGGGACTTGATAACGTTTTTTTGGCTTGTCAGCCTTTTTCTGGCAGAGACTTAAAAATTCCGACACCCCCAGATTTTCCCCGACACCTCCCAAATTCAAAATCCTAGAAATAACACTGCAGCACGCTCATTTTGTCCCACTTTTTCTATGACATTTCTTTCCAATAATGCATGCAATCCTCATTTGAAGAAGTTTAAATGGAAACATAATCTCACAAGGCTTACCCTACATAGCCTATTTAGGTATAAAATATACCGGTAAGTTATTACTCTTGTCCATATAATTATAACAAATGTAACCATTCTATTTCTGGTAACGGAAGTTGTCCAGTTCTCTCAAAAGATGCAGATTTGCACAACAAAATATTTAGCTACCTATCGTCAAATAATCAAACTACCGTGCCTAAGCACAAGTCGAAGCACTGCTCATAACTCCAGTCTATAATTTTATGCTTTGTTATTTCATTCCTAATTATAAAAGCAATATATTCAGCATTAATAGAAACTTTGTTTTAATCAAGCTTCACTTCCATAAATATATTAAATGCTATATTGTTACACAGCAATTGCAAATAATTGCCAAAAGATATGTTCTTTATGGCTGTTGCACCACTGGAAAGCCCATAAATAGCTTGCAAACAATCCACGGCCAGTGTCGCCGTTGGTAACGCAATTGTATTTGCAATTTGCACTTGTATCCACAGACTTTCAATGGTTTCAGTGTGAATTTCTCTGTGAACTGAGTCAACGAATTCAATGGCATGAACTACAATGGCACGTTCATAGATGCCATTGTTTATTTGACCGATATTACTGTAACCTCTCCAGGCATCAGTCACAATAATAATAATAATAATAACCTAATAATAATCATGAACTGATTAGGCATCACTAGGACACTTTCTAAAAAAACAATCATAGTGCCCAGTAAAATATGAGCAAGAATATATGATGTGTTCAGGGCCGCTGAGAGAAATTCCATGCCCCAGAACAAACAAATTTGCGGGCCCTTAAGAAACATTTATAAAGTCTCCGAAAAACCTGACAAGCAAAAAACGTTATCAATTCTCCAAAAACAGCCTGACAAGCAAAAAATTGTTATCAATTCTCAAAAACACCTGACAAGCAAAAAACCTTGTCAACAGATCTGGGCCTGAAAACTCCACGGGCCCCGGTACAATGTACTGGCTGCACCCCCCTCTCCTCAGGCCTGGATGTGTTAAAGTGTTGGTGCATCACACTTTGCCACCACTTCAAGCCAGCACTGGCCATTACAACACTCAACTATACCAACTACCCATTACTCAGTAACCACTACGTTGTTGTCAACGATGATACTTGCGACGGAAAAAAATAACCTTCATCAACGTCAACAAAAACTGAATCACCGTTGGCATCTAATCCTCCAAGCTGTGAGTTGCTGTTCAGCGCCAGTTGTAACACTATTGATGAAAATAATTTTTATAATTTACAATATTTCATCACTAGCAAGTAAGCAATTGATTTGTTGACATGCAGTACATGTAAAGACAGAAAACAGGTTATAAGAATTTGGGACCGGAATCAGAAGGCGTACTCAAGTCGATAGTTAGGCCCAATTGTAATTGGAAGGAATCTCCGTTTCTGCAACAATGTGGCAATGATTCACTACAATTATGTGCATGTATTGTACTGTGTCCTTTTATTGTTCTCGATGGCCTATCTGACATTTCCGACCACGTCAGTACTAAAAAACATAAAATCTGTCTTGCAGCTAAAGGGAGTTCAAAAAATTTAGGCGGAAAAAATTTAGGCGATTTCTTCGGGAAACTCGAATGGGCACAGCAGAACAGCAGATTACCGCAAATGACGGTTCCCAACCCCAAACAAAAAATGTCCCGATTTCACTAAAAACTCTGGTCACCTTAGGCATTTTGCTACACTTATGCCTAAAAAGCTTGCGGGCTGGTGGTCTAATTTATTATAATCGGTGCTATAGAAGTCATCGACGGACGCGGTAAATAAGACCGTCTACCTGCGGATTATCCTTCACTCTCTTAAAATGCTCCAACATATCGGGCTTGACTTTAGTCCGATACTGAAGAATTCCGCGAAGAAGTTTATCCAATCCAGGCATCTTGTCTCACTTGCTTCGAGTTCTGCTCTTCGTCTAATTAACTGAGCGCTTCGTTTATCCTAAAGGCCACGATCGGTCAACGGCCTCGGCCCCTCAGCATAAGTAAGTATGTCGGTTCATCAGTCACTGAACTCGAATCAGCATTTCCGTCAATCCCATCATGGATCGCGGCTAATCATCCTAACCGAGTAGTTTAGGAGTGCCATCAACTCCTTCGGAAAAAAACAAACGTTAACGTCTTGCTTATTAGCTGGACTGCCAGTTACATATCAGCGACCGTTTTCAAAAGTATAACAGGCACAAAAGAAACTACCTCTGTTCTAGCTGCAAAATGTTAGATTTACTTTTGACTCCTTCCTAAATTTTGAAGCTCAAATATCTAACCTATCAAAACCCTGATTTAATTGCTCAGATTCATTTTCTACTCTATTCTTTGTTTAGTTATTCGCGTTTCGACCCCAATTTAGTCCTCGATATCGGCGCAGCCCTACCATCAAAAACTTGTAGCTGGACTTCGACCATCGCTGTGTTGGAGTTTTGCTCAAATCTAAGCTATCAAAATGTTATGCTCAGATTGAGGACTGAAATTCAATGATTGACGTGTTGGAGTTGTGAAATCTGAGCTGCATGGGGGAGTGAGGACTGAAATTCAATGATTGACAGAAACTGTATGTATCATATATATCATGCTACATGCGATTTTTGGGAAGGTTGCAAAGTTAGCTGGTTGGTTCAATCCCCCGGGGCCGCCCCCGGCAACTCCAACACTGATCGCCACTTCAAAAGTTCACTCTAAGGTAGACTACTGCAACCAAGGACGTAGCTAGACATGGGCTTGGGGGCAAACCTGAAGCTATGCCCCATGAATTCAAGCCCAAATGGCGTTGGGGGTTCAAAAGTTTTGTTGCTGCAGTCTTGAGTGATCAGCACCCATAACATCAATAATTTTACGACCTAATGGTAATGATTTCGTGGTGTCATTAATTCGCTGTGGTCACGGTGCTGTAGGCCAGTGGCGGCTCCACAGGAGGGCCGTGCCCCTATTGAGTGCTTGCCCCCAGTTGGGATCCTATACTTAATACTACATATCTAACAACAAATGGTTGCCCCCATGATTATAGAAGTTGCCACCCCAACGGCCCCCCACTTGCCAAATCCTGGAGCCTCCACTGCTGTAGGCCTACTCAGGGATATTTCTAGGATTTCTGAATTTGGGAGTGTCGACCTCAAATTGGGGGGTCCGAAGCTAATTAGTATGCATTTTGTATGCATACCATTGTCACATTACCAAATTTTGGAGGTGTCGACCTTAAATTGGGGGAGGGGTGTTAGGGGGTGTAAAATATCCCTGGGCCTACTGCTGTGAGCAGCGAGCCAATAATTTTCTGCCACGAAGTTCATTAGGCCTAAAACATGCCTGCGTAACAAAACTGGCGATGATGAACATCTGAGTGACTTGATAATTCTGCTTGTTCACAAGAATAGTACATTGGATATTGAAAAGCTCATAAACACCTTCGCTGAACGACTGGATAGGCGAGCAAAGTTCTATTAAATGTAGTGCTATAATTTGAGACCAGAAGTAATATTATTGTACAGTACAAGACCTATAAATGAACAATTAATGATTGATGTAGTATTGGATGTCTGTTAGGCCCTTACTGCTCTGGTTTAACTAGCGGCACTAGCCTAGTGCTTTTTAACTAGTAGGCTAACTGTGATTTTTAGCAGGGGGTGCAGATTTTCTGAGGCAAGGTATTTGGTTGTCACATTTTTCGGTGGACAAGCCAAAAAAGGTCATTTCCTATATACTTTTGAGTTGACAAGCAAAAAGGTCATTTTCTATATATATTATATTTTTGAGTCGACAAGCAAAAAGGTAATTTCTTATATATTTTTGAGTCAAAATTTCGGTAAGAGAAGCTTCTAAAATAACATCCTGTTGCTTTGCAACTCTAACTCCGAGTCAGATCCAATGCCTGTTCCACTGATTTCAACCAGGGTTGATAAAAATCATGATGCTTTTAATAAAAATAAAAACTCATGATTCTTTTTATTTAAATCGGATTTTAAAAAATTTAAGTCAATTTTTCCATTTGGTCAAAATCTATTTGAATTTTTATGATATGTTGATTTAATATCAGAATTGTGGCCTGTCACCTAGCAAAGTGAAGCCTCTAAAACTGTATTACTCCACTGTCTTGAAGCAAGACAGTGTTTAATGTCTTAAACTCAGTTTTGCCACTTAACCCCTTTACCGTCCATTTAAATTTTGATGCCATCACCGTACTGGCCATTTATTTTTGGAGAACAGCATATTTCAAAGCTGAATTTTAAATTTACTATATCTCCAGTTATATAAAAGCTAGGAAGATTAGCTATACGCCATTGTTTAGCTTTTTAGAGCTCTTTCTAACCATCCGTGCTAAAATAAAAATTTGAGGGGTAGGGTCCACTCTACGGCGTAAAAAATTCCCCCTAAAATGTTCAAACCTCTACAGTCAAAATGTTTGAGTGGTAACTCTATTTGGTTGAGTGGCAAAGTTGTAGGAGAAAGTCAGTGGAACAAATTAAATCAAAAAGTTTGAAAATCGGATCATTTTTTGGTAGAGATATACTACTTCTAACCCGAAAACCCCTTGGTCTGACACACACATGCAGTAAGTCTTACTTTGTAAAAGCACGTGTGTCTATTATAACAAAATCCCAAAGATACCACACATAAATATGAAATAAATGCTGCTACCTATCGAATCAATACATATCTAAAAGTTATTTGCATTATGACAGGCTAAGGTGTCATAGACGGTTTACGAATGACTCCGAAAGTTGCATGACGCCATTAGGGGTCATAGCCGTTTAACGGAAGTTAACGCTTGATGCCAATAAACGTCAAAGCAGGTAAAGGGGTTAACTAGCATGCATCCTCAAAATAATGTTTTAAGTTTGCCTTAGGAAAACTACAAAAGAAACAGAAAAAGTTATGCTTACAGAAAAAGCAAAATAGCAAATAAGTCTGCAGTATCTTTACTCTAATCTGCACATCAGTGTAGGAAAAGCCTTTGCGCACACACACACACACACACACACACACACGTCACAAATATGCACCAAAGAAATAAGCATGTATCTATTTTTTCATTATTACATATTCAGTAAAACACTCCAAACCTCTCTTACCCACACACACACACACACAATTTTAACATATGTACAGTACATGCAACATTGTATTTATATGCTTATGGGGAAAGGATGTGGCTAGTCATATATATATATATATATATATATATATATATATATATATATACACATACATACATATATATATATATACACACACACACCGGTATATATACATACACACGTCTTAGGACTGTTTCAGCATAACACGCCAGGGTTGGCTTTATGCGCTGCCCATCGCTTCCTGCAGTCTGCTGCATGGACGACACGAGGCAATCAGAATTTCATCGGCTTCTGCCTCAAAGCCAACATTTGCAAGCTGCACATCTTGCCCTGTGGGGAACAGGTCTTGGAAGTCAGCTCACACGGTTTGTCTTGCTCACTCAGTCCAGGACATGTTTCATGTCACACAATGACCAATGTGCAGTCTACCAGACACTAATTCGAGTGGGTATTCCATCTGTCAAAGAATCATCCAGTCTCCCACGATCTGATGGCAGAAGACCTGATGGCCTCACTCTGATCCCGTGGCACTCCAGTCATAGCCTGATTTGGGATGCAACTATGGCAGACACAGTTGCTGCCACCCATCTGCCCATCATGTCTTTGTCTGCAGGCGTGGCTGTTGAGGCTGCAGCAGTTCGCAAAACTGCCAAACATGCAGATCTGATAACAGATTACCGGTACATCTTTTTGCCATTGCCCTTTTAGTCCCTGAACCCCATTAGTCTTGACACACAGCAGTTCATCAAACAATTACGTCATCATATTTCTTAGTCTTCCGTAGACATAAGGAAGGAAGATTTTTATTCCATCGGCTGTCCATGGCTATCCAACGCTTCAACACAATCAGTGTTTATTCTAGCCACCTTGACATTGGGGGGGTGGGTTTGGAATGTTTGGGGGGACAAGGTTGGAGTCTCTAAAAACCTTGACAAAAAAAGGTTATCTTCCCCTTAAAATGTGGTGACAAGCAAAAAAAGAGGTCATCCACCCTCCTGAAATGCCCTGGCAAGCAGAGAAGTTGTCATCCTTACATGTTTTCCCCTCTTCAAAAAATAAAAGCCCCCATCATCACATTTTTTTGGAGGGGGGAAATTTCTATCCCCATGCAACATATAAAAAAATTTTGGAGGGGGAATTTTTAACTTTGGGGAAGGAGGAATTCCCCCCCCAGAGAAGGCCTAGAATAAACACTGAACACAATATCATTTTGAGAAACTTTTTCCAATGCTGACCGCAAGGAACCAGTTGAGAATCGACATACATAATTTTTTCCCCGGATGTCTCTGGACATTTTTTTATTCAAAGACCTTTGGGAATTCAGTAGAGGGCAAACAAAATACATACATGCATACATACAAACACACACACATTCATAAACATTTTAACTGCAAAAGAGCATAGTAAGGTACTGTATTGACAATAATTTATTACTAGTATTTGTTTCCAATTTACAAATAAAATACATATTAAAAAGTATCCAGAGATATGAAATTAAGTATTTTAAGCACACACTACACTTTTCTGCACTTTGCCTGCAATTAGAACTCATGTACACCTGTAAAATGTGCAAGCAGCATTGTTGATTACATATGCAGGTACATTGTATGAGCAAAGATACCTGTCAGGATCTGATAAAAAATATTCTTACACCACTTTGGTCCTATAACTGGGGGGGGAAAGGAGGCCAAATCATCAAATTAATCTTAAGAACTGCCAGTCATTTAGATTCCATAAATGACAAACAATAATCTCATAATGCTACATATGTATGATAATGTTACATACCATATGCATGGTTACATAATGAATGCAACTTTGATACATAACAACAAACTTGATGGAAAATATTGCAAATCTCAGCTGTTAATGAAATAACGATTAAATCAAATTCTTTCCCTCTGCTGATGCATCAATATGCCAAAAATCAGTTCCAAAATAAAACCTAAAACCTAAACACAGAAACAATAAAAGCTACTTGAATTCAAGCACTTACTGCTGCATAAGTATTAATAAAATCTTCACAGCTCGTCACTCAGTATTCCTAAATAAATGACTATATTTCAATATATCACACATCCAGACTTGTTTAAATATTGAAGACTGATGTCAAGACAAAAAATTTCCCATTCGGTATACTTGAGCAGGAGAGAAATAGCAAAAAAATCACTAATTATAGAGTATACTAATACAGCAATACATACATTTTATACTTCACCACTTGAAACAGAGACTTTTCTATCTTAGATTCAATTTTCTATTATGAAGAAAAAGCATCGCTTAACCCTTAAACCGTCACATACTTTGTAACAATATGCAATTGTAACTGAGTATATTCGGTTCCGGTTGTTTAAGGATTAAGATTAAACAGCAGGACACACACACACACACACACACACACACACACACACACACACACACACACAGCCTATTTCCAATAAAGGCATGCATACACAGACATGAGTACACACACATACATATATATGACAAATTCTGTTCATAGCAACAGATAGGATCAAGAATATTGTACCATTGAAAAGTAAACATATTATTATTGATACCATCTTTTAGAAAGTAATACACACATACATATACATATATACAAGGGGTGCACAACCTTTTAAGGCTGAAGGGCCACATTTTTCGGTTCCAAGACTCCGCGGGCCACATGCATTTTTTATCACACAGAAGTGGTACGTTGACAGTAACCGTTAATAGCAATATTTAATATGGTTACGGATAAAATTTAATTCGACAGGACTAATGGAATTAATAGAATTTCTGATGAATACAATCAACCCACTGGAAACAAGTGAAATTGAAATGATTGGTAATTTAAATGTAGAATTTCAGGTTAAGGTCTTGTTAATCAAAAAATACTATGACCATGTTAAATGATTAATTCATAACATTTTAAAAGCAAAGGTCAATCGCGTTTTTAAAAATAGCCAATGGAGTTGTTAAGACTCAACGTCTTTAACAATTTTATTAATATTTTGTGGCAGTTCACTTGTTGCAACTTTCAAAACCGAGCACTCAACCCGAACCTTAGAACATTCTTTTCAATTTCATTACAGAAAATGTTTGTTCACACAAGTAAGAGTTTCCAAATGTGAGAAATCTGCAACCTAAATTCTTAGGTTTTACTAATCTCTCGGGGCAGAGACTTCTGTAAACTGTCAGTATCTCAGTATCCTTAAGAACCGTTTTTAATTCGTCTGAACACTGGAGATTAAAGGCCTTAAGCAGAAACTGAGTGTACTCAGAGAGAAATTGTGAGAAATCGGCTGTGAAATTCATTAAATTCATTCAGCAATAGATCACATATACCACAGTATTCAGAAAAGTCGCATCGATGCTAAATCCGAGAAGTTAATAAGCAGACCGGAAAATGGACAAGATTTCCAGATCGTACCTGCGATTGAAACAATAGTAATTTAAACTGAAAAGCTCGCTATTTTTGAAACATGTTGAAGATGAAGTGATTTTTTTCCTTGAAGTCGTTGATTCATTGTATTCATGTGTACTATCATATCCGTGAGAAATGCAAGGTCAGGCAATAAATGCTTGCCTGCCATGAAACAAATGTGTTTTCATACCCTTACTGTTAAGAAATTTACGAAATTCTGCTATCAGTTCAACAAAGCATTCTAAAATTCGTCCTTTGCTTAACCATCTCACAGCTGTGTAATATGGTATGTCATGGTAAGCTGCTTCAGTCTTTTCTATAAATAACTTGAATTGATGGCGTCTTAGACCTTTGGAACGAATGACTTATTCTGTAGTGCTAATATGAAAGCAAGAAAACCTGCGGGGCCACTTTAAAGCCTTCGGGGGCCACTTTTCATTGAAATCCTGGAAAAGTCCGCGGGCCACAAAAAATCGCCGGTGGGCCACTAGTGGCCCGCGGGCCACGGGTTGTGCACCCCTGATATATACTGTCAGTGCTGTTGGTGGCCCACATACAAAAGCTCCATTCATGTCATGTCAGCGGGCATGCCAAATAATAACTTCCTTCAAAGCTTTCTTTCCGAAGGACAACTCCAGACTAAAGACGCACTTGTTTAACATCTCATTTAAGTGCAATCTGTAAAGCGCTCTTGATCTTGGCCTGCTGTGACTATAGCGCTATATAAGTTGGCATATTAACTAACTAACTAACTAACTCCTTTAACACAAGTTTATTCATCTACACGCATCATTCTCCTCAGTTGTTACATCCAAGACCCAATCAACTGACCATTTTTACTCAATATGTCCAAATCATCTGAGCATTGCTTCTCACTACAACACCTGCACTATCTTCATTATGAAGTCATTTGCTGAAGTCACTGCTAACTCTTAACTCTTTCTATCCGCTACATACATCATACACGTAAATTATGACCATGATTACAAATTTTTATCAAAGTTTATGTTTTGTTCCTTCAAAAATACTGGAGGATGACTTGGAAGAATTGAAAAGGGAAATGAGTACACAATATAACAAAATCTCAACACTAAATACACAGCATCAGAAAATATTACTATTTACTAAAGTATCCAGCATCTGTCCTACTATTATCTAGTATTAAATACTTGTCCTAGCCTGAGAAACTCAGTCTCTTCTAGAGTAAGAAGAATATTACAATATTCATATGAAATTTCAAGCAGAGAGCATTCATAATACAGCTGATAAAATAAATTTCATAATTACAAAGCTCATAAAGGCTTAAAGAAAGAGACTTTCAACTCATGATGCTCTGATACAAAATTTAGACCAACTCTGAATATTTCAGAACTGCATTTACATAACAATAAGTGGCATAATTTTGTGTAAAATAATTCTCAAGTATTCAATCTTGAGTAATTTTCATAAACTAAGTGCAGGACACAGATGCACATGAAGCATCTATTCATAATTAATTCAAGGTTAAAATCACAAGCTGCATATAGGTAAGCACAATAATGAAGCAATACACTAAAAATTCTGCTGTGACTGAGTGTCAGTATTTCAAGTTCCAAACGGTCACATGTTTGCCCTATAATTTAGCAATGCACAGCAACTGCCATAATATATTCTGAACACTAAATACACAACTATCTGCTTCCATTAAGACAGTGGCTCTCAAGCTTTTTAGGATTTCCTACATGGCGGTCCTTTAGAAATTTTTCTTATGGCTTGCAGACCTTATAAAATTAAAATTTTAAATTAACTACAATTATATTAACTACAACTACGTTGAGGTTAACAATTAACATATAGCAATTACTTAGTCAAAGCCTATTAATCAAATTTAAATTCAAAATTCAATGGGATGAATGTATCTGTTTTGCCAGGACCAGTTCTTCTATATGTTTGGCTTTGTTGACAAGATATCTTGAGAAAGTAAACCCCTAATGGTCCCTCTGAAATTGCTTGGCGGTCCCTTACGGAACCACGGACCCTAGTCTGAGAACCACTGCATTAAGAGAATTTCCAATCATGTCATGGTGACCGTTTTAACTAACTACTGTATTATAGCAATAATAAAAGGTGATAGCAGAATAGCAGTCACTGGCAAATGAGCAAAACGAAAAGATTTGATCAACTGAACAATGTCTAACAACAGATCTAAGCACATTATAGAAATATTTACAACTGTACATTATGAAAAGTGCATCAAGAAAAAAACTTAGAATATACTTATTATAAATTATAAAATATCAGCATTATTAAACAACATATCCCTTGAATTCATTCATACACTGTGGCTTTGGGTTCACATTAAAGCTGAAACTCTATTTCAGAAACTCAAATTGCATTGTAAGTAGAAGCAAGTAAAGACAAAATCATATAAACATCATAACCAAATAAATTAATTAAATACTTGCAATCACTGAAAATATTGAGGTTAAAAGGAAAACAAAAATGTGGAATTTCTTTAAATCACCAGTCGTCAAGCAAATAAAAGAAAACAATAAGAACTTTTTAGGTACACCAGTGATCAACAACAAACACAAGTCATGGAATGTCATTCAGTTCATTATTACATCAAATAATCTGGTATCCAATTGGCAGCAGTGCAGGATGCTAGATATCACTAACATGGGAATCAATCACATCATACATAGAAGTTCACACAGGTTTCTTCACTGTCTTGGCTCAAATATAGCAGTAAAATGATTGTAAGATTTAGCACATATGCTGGCATTTGCCAACAGTCCTGTTCACAATATAACAGAAAAACGGAAGTAACAAAACCATGTACAAAATTTTTTAAATGCTTGTTACTGCCAAACAGTAGTCAACAAATTGTATAGAAAAATTAAATAGGAATTCTATTTCCCATTACACAAATTTTAAATGATTCATGCTATCAACATTTAAACTGATTTTAAAATACATACTTAAATGCTTAGGTATTACAGTTACCTATCACAAGACATTGACAACCATAACCAAAAACACATTGCTAATAATTCACAGCCAACACAACGAAACATTCAGCAAAGCAAACACTGTAGAAATGACAACACCTGCAGATACCTCCTGTCAACAGAAATCAGTACATTACTTGATATGCAAATGTAGAAGATGCCTCAAAACAACTACAGCTGTGCAACAGTATGAAAAATCCACAGCCAGCAAAAGAAAGAATTCCTAGCGCTAACTAAAAATGCTTCGTTCAGTAATTCAGTGCAGCAACAACAATCCATTGGCAACACAAGAAACACATGGATGGACAAGTTTCTGATTCATTTACGATCAAAGCGACTCAGAGAGCATTCTTCAGGTGAAAAACTTCCATTCATAGAGCATACAATGCCTGAAGACAGCAAATATGACTATTTTAAGCTATAAAAAGAACGGTCAGTAATTTGGCAAACTATTAATCTAATGCAGTCCTCACACATAGCGCATTTTGTACAGGACAGCCAAATGTCACACTACAAGTACTACCTCTCTATGCAAAATCACAAACTCCAGACCACTGACTTACAGAAACAAGTTTTGACCTCTGCAACAGGAAATGAAAGGTTCCAAGAGAGAACAATGAAGACCGATGGGCAGCAGCAGCAGCAGCGGCGGCGGCGGCAGCAACACATGGCACAATCTTATTGCCCTTCAAGATGACCACGATGGCAACAGGAATAAAATCAAAGAATTACAGAGAAACAGAAGAGCATTTGGACTCCATCTTGAACCAGCATTTGGTGATCTTGGTTGCTGGTTAGACTTGGTAATGTACGGAGACATCGGCCTACGTGTGGTCGCCCCTGCGAATGCAAAGTCATCGTTCTCTGCATAGCCTTTCTGCTGATGTCGGTATTTTTCTTTCGGTGGCCGATCATCTAAACGTTCATTCAACAGTTAATTCAACCTTAAGTTAAAAAGTCACAACTTACTTTCCCCTCCACAAGCATCAGCTTTCACAGTAATCAGCAAAATCCTCCTATTACATTTCAAGTTTAGCCTTATATGCAGTTCAACTCCAATTGAAGTCAACTGAAATTTATTCCCAGTGCACGACTGTGCTAATTACTACAGATGATCTCTGCTTATTGACACTGCTTAAAATCACAAATTGGTTAATGTCAAGTAAAACTTTCATGATTTTGATAAATCCTGACAACAGAAGCTGCAAAGCTGGATTTTAAATCCATCCAACTTTAATATACACACCTACGGTACTCTCAAGAAAGACAAAAACTTCAAGCAAAGAGCTGCATAACAGATAATTGTCAGTACACTTACGGTCTTCTTCATAATCTCCACTACCACTTCCACCTCCAACATTGATATCCTCATCATCAGATAAACCGTCATCATCATTCTTTCTATGCTGATATGATCCACTGCCTTCAAATCTGTAGCTGGCCGCATCAGACTGCATTTCCTCATCATCGCCAACTACACTGACCAACCTCTGCTCAACAAACACATACGTGGTGACCTACAAGACCTGTTTTCCTTCCCAAGCCAATCAGGCATTTACAAAGAGAGGATCACATACACGCACTACAGACCAATTTTGTATTCCAGACAAAAATAAGACTACTTTACGTACTGAAAAACTTCTATTCTAAGCTACAATACTCATCATTTAAAGAATACAAATAGCAAAACACTTTTTCAAAGTCCAATCTGTAACAGTTTCAATATCTAGAGCAGTTTCATAATACAAATGCACATTAGACAAAAACAGAATAAAATATTTCATGCAATGATCAAATATATCACCTGGTGCATATGATTGAGTTTCTTTACTAAATTGCTAACAACTGGATTCTGTGTTATGTGAACAGACATCTCAGGATTTTCTGCAACTTGAGCTGCAAGTCCACTGGCTGGCACACGTCTCTTGTACCTAAATGAATCCACAGAACTCTCAAATTTTCACTGAACATCTACCTCAGAAAAAGCAAAAATGATTTTCTTGATTAACTCTGTTTTCAGTCACATGAAATCAACTTATTAAAAGTAAAATGTCAATTCTCTACTTTAAACTAAGCTCGGAATATACTGCTGTGGATAGGACCAACATCTGATCGACCTACTGACTTCTGGACATGATACAAATCCGATTCCTGACAGCAGTATAATGCCAGGTGTGTTCATTCCAGCATTGCCAGGTTTTTATTCTGGAATGAACACACTACATGTCCAAAGTATTTCAATTTTCAATGTTGTTCCAAACTGATGATGAATAAATATCTTCTTCTTCTTCTCCTCCTCCTCCTCTTCTTCTTCTTCTTCTTCTTCTTCTTCTTCTTCTTCTTCTTCTTCTACCCAGGGCTGTTATATAGTATATCTTCTATTTCAATTGATTTCTTCAATTTCATATAACCAATGAGTCCTGGCATCCTCATTTCTCTTCCTCATAATTTTCTTTCAACTTCCACAGTCAATGCCCATGTATCACAAGATTTAATGTTTCACTTTCAGTTCATGTGCCAATTCTACAGCTATGCAATTTTTGCATGAGATATCAGTCCAATGCCACCCTCATTATAGGACACATCTCCAAGATAGTAGAAGTATGGCCCTGATTTCAATGCTGCTCCACTCTGAACTAGTTGGCTGAACTCTTATTATTTCCTGCTTTGAACAATGGGCAGAGAAAAATTTGACCATCAGAGACATCAGAGGATCTCTGATCATTAAAAACAATACAAAAGGCAGACACAGCTGAACAATAGCATAGAGTCATTGACACATTTTACTTTCATAATGCAAACAGGAAATGCACCATCATTAACTGACACTGATCCAAATTTCTGTTTCTCGAAGTCTGGCCTAGAATTGCTACACTAACTACAGCACTGCAAGCTAATTCTGGTTTATGGGAAAGAATTCCACTTACAGCTCCATTGCTGTGCCATTCCAACAGTTGTCAACAGGATAACGGTCAGAGTTACACAGAGCATCGGGCAAATTGCCTAGAAATCCTTTCGATGCAATTACATTTCGAAGCATAATTTCAACCTTGGAATGGAGGCTTGGTCGATGACCAGGCATCTTCTGAGGAAAAGACGGCAAACGATGATGACTTGGTTGAGTGTAAAGGGAGACGTTTTGGCTTTCAAATGTCTTAGGATGCCCACATTGGGATATTATCTAGAAAATAACCACATATATGTTACTAAAATACAATGGATCTGAAGCAAAAGAAACAGACTGAAAACAATAATGGCAGTTTCCAACAAAATGAAGTTAAATAAAACAGTATCTGCAATTAAAATCATAATATGGCTTCACACAACACATGACAACTATTAATTATTATTAAAATTACTGCTGCATGAAAGACGAACACAAAATTCTACTCAGTACAGTTTTAAGCTGTCAATTCATAACGTATTGTCAGACTTGTGTTGAATATCAACAGACCTTATCGTAGTACTTGTGTGCCGTTTCCATTGAATGCATGATGGATTCAGATACGCGCATTGGAAATGTACTCAGAACTTCTTCCATGTCACGAGAGCCTCTCATTGAGCTGCCAAGTACCTGAAGATGTTTGAGTACTTTATCCCAGGCCCTTTGAAGACTAAGAAGGCCAGAAAAACAACCGTGCATCACATTCTGGCAAAAGGGTCTGCATGAACGAGCTCCACTGATTCCCTCGCAAAGCGAGCAGTACTCGAGTCGAGTGAGCGCATGTGAGCACTGCTTCTCAAATGGATAAGCTGCCGTAATGTTCATCATCTCAGCTCCAAGGACCAGAGTGCTGAGGAGCATCTGAGCTGCCCTCAGTGACTCTGCAAGTCCATGTCCCAGTCTCAACGGTGCATCCCCAAATGGCTGCGGACTCAAGTCCTGACGTATTTCCATCAGACACTCTCTGTACGCCAAGTCAAGCTCCACCACAGACGGGTCGTTTAAAACATGCTGGAAAATGACAGGGAAAAGCTGGTTATAGAATTTTACAAGACTCTCCATCACATCTCCTTTCTGATTCTGAAGGAACATCGACAGATCGATGAAAAGTTCATCAAGACAGCTTTTCCAGTCCTTTTGATCAATTTTATAGAATGTCTTCAGGACATCTTGAGTGTTATTTTCAGCCACTCTTAACATCCCAAGAAACTGACCTAAAAAAAATTCATACCAAAAAATCACAAGCTCATGTAAATATAATCAATGATGCAAATTAATTATCTAGTCATATTAGCATAATTCATATTTTCACATAGCAGTGCACGTGCCAGTCAATTTTGTTCAGCATCTCTTGACTAATACATATTAGCAAGTTAGCAACACTGCAATTTGCTAATAGCATGTCAGAACAAATGTCACAACAAACTCACTGTAATAAAATAAACCATAAGCATTGAATGAACAAATGCATGCCACTATGGTCATAGAACATCAGCACACCACATGAAACTATGCATTTATTTAATAATGGTATAGTAGGGTCGCCCATCCTCATTGCCAAGGGTCAGAGGCTAAGCAGACAAAACATTAATAATACATATACAAAAATAATCCCATAATGCATATGCATATTTCCAGCATGAAGAAATTGATGCTTTGGAAGCTAGATTAGAAGAAATCACAAAAGTCCAAACAACAAAAGAATGTCAAGGTGGCTGCAAGCAATGGCTTCCCACATGTATGAGTTACTCAAACACCAAGGAGAAAACTCAAAACAATGACCAACCTATGCAGTATGCAATGTAATGCAGAAATATGAATTCTTCCAAGTGATGGAAATGGCATAATAAAACCTCTGCCAAGATGGAGATCTTACAAGATGAATAGCACTGCTGACAGGGTTAGGAAAGGTATTTGCAAGTATTCTTATTGAACATCTTAACCCTTAAACCGCCAAATACTTTGTAATTATATGAAATTTGACCGAGTATACTCAGTTCCGGCAGTTTAAGGGTTAAAGAGGCAACAGATACATCATGAAACAGCAACAAGCAGCGACCATGGACCATCATTATGGCAAACCATCAGAAGCACAATGGCATATTAGAAAAGAATGTCAGAATAATGCAGAATTTCTAAAGCATTAGAACGTGTGAGTTTGATCTGAAGACCAACCTGGTGAATGGTTTAGAACATCACTGGGGTCAGGGAAGGTCAAATACAGTCACCACTACAATTCCTCATAATTGTGAACTCAAACACGAAAAGAACAACCAGTAATAATCAATATGGAATTACACATTAAATGAAGACACAAATTATCAGGTCTTGCATATGGTGTTGCTTCAAAAGAGTATTTGTTTCAAAGGAAAAGAATTATAAAACCCAACAGGAATTGAAAAAGAGGAAAACAAAATCAGTCCCCTCACCAATGCAGAAAAAAAACAAGATCATTAAAGTCAAAATAAAGGACATGACTCAAAACTAGTGAGTGCGGGAAAAGAAATCAAGACAGTGGAATAATGCTGTTGCCTAGGAAACATGACACAGGATGGTAGCAATTGTTGGGAAGGTAAGCTCAGTTTTCAGGCCCTCCACAAGACTTAGAATTCCATAAACTTGGCCGAACCACCAAAGTAAGAACAGAAATCTCTGGTTTACCCACCCTACTATATGCACCTGAAACATGGTCCACAAAAAGACACATATATGAGACTGGAAGCTTTTCACTGATGCAAAGAACAATGCTGGAAATCTCCTAGACAGAGAAAGAGACAAATCAGGAAGAAAGACACCGAAGAGGACTTGAAACCATGAAAAAAACAATTAAGTTGCAACAGTCAAAAGATACTGGACAGTGGACACGTGGAGCAAAAGAACAAGACATAATTGGATTCGAGGAAACAGAAGAAGAGAGGACAACAGAGATTAAAGTGGATTCAGAAAATCCAAAATGACTATGAACGTATATAAGAGGTGGTCCCATGTTCAAGCGAGTGTAGAGTCTGGCACTGATCTCTGTGTCCTTGGCAAGCAATGGCTTTCTCTAGACCTGCGTTCTACGTTCACAGCTTAATGCTGTTACCAATTGAACGATGCCTAAGCAATGAACAGCTTCTGGAATGGACAGTTGGTCACCCACCCAAGTGCAAGACGTGCTTGATGTTGCTTAACTTTGGTATTCTGACGGGAACCAATCACACAATGCCAAGTAGGCAGATTATATATTATGAACGTATGTATGAAGCTCATTTAGGAAGACGTGGAGAAAACTGCATGTGACAGAAAATTGTGGAGAAGCTGAGCTGCCCAATGTGTTGATGGCATGTAAAGGCAAATAAAAGAAGATAATCAACATGCATACACACACCACACACACTTGTGGAATGTGTATCAATTTTTTTATAAATTCAAATGCCACAATAGACGACACACTTGAAATAAAGCTGAACAAACCAAAAATAAACTTGTGCAGAGAAGCAAGCATAACTCAATTAACTTTCAAGTCAACTTTCAGTTCAGTTTCATATCCAAAATGTTGCTAAAACATAATTAAAGACTACATGAAAAACATATTTAAATCCAACAAGCCACATGTAAAGATTTTCAATTCTGTTAAAGAATTGCTTAGAAGTTAATCTAAATTCATTACTGAATTCTGACAGATTTCACTGGAATTTGAAATTAGGACTAAGCATTGCATTTAGGCAATAATTTCTATTTTTAAAAAAATATACTCAAAGCAGCAAGGCACAATGCTGCATCATATATCTTATGAGCATATATAAATATAATAAACACACATATATAACATATGTGTTAGCCACAATTATTTTTCAGGCAAGCCATAATTTGATTTGAACGGAACTTTATATAAGTTATAAATCATTTAATTATAAATTACTGTCTGTCTGTCTCTCTCACACACACACACACACACACACGTGCAATAATGGATAAATGGAAAATAATGGATAAATGAAATGAATGTCAATTGCAACCTTAATTTTTGGTAATTACCAGGCATTCCAATTGAGGTTGAGCTCAAAAATAGCATCTACATACATCTTTTGGGCATCTTAATGTGTTTGCCTGACAATTTCCTTTGTAATTAACTAACCGCTTAAGTGGTTCCAAACCCTTCTGATTCACTTAACTAAACAAAAACAAAGGAGTTTTCATGATCTCAATTATGACATCAGAAGTCTCATAACAATGACTCCCACTACATATTCCATCTAAACTATTAGGAGAATAGGAAGTGTGAGCGATTATTGTGGATGCATTCTCACTTTCAAGCAAAATCAGCCTAGTCAGACTAAAATGCAGATACTTACTTACTAGAATCTATAGACATTTACTACAAGGGGCCGTCCATAAATGACGTAACGTGATTTTGGCACTTTTTTGACCCCCTCACCCCTACGTAACACGACATAACAAAAAGCCAGACCCACCTAAAATATGACGTAACAACGGGCCGACCCCCATTTTCGTCTTCTGAAAAGTCTTGACAAGCAAACAAAAGGTCATTCATCCTTCTATTTTTTCCCTCTTCAAACATACTGACAAGCAAAAAAGGTCATCCTTGTATTGTTCCCTCTCCAAATACCCTGACAAGCAAAAAAAGAAAAAAGGTCGTCACATAAAAATTTTGTGTTGCATTACGTCACATTTATGGAATTAAGGTTGTTAACGGTTAACCGTAATTTCAATTTGAAGACATCAAAATGCTTAGTTGTAGCCGAGCATGACGCTGGCATAGGCTCTGGTGGCATCAAAGTGCTTTGATGTAGCCGCACAGGATGCCGGCATTGATGCCGGCAGCATAAAAGCGCTTTGATGTTGGCACAACACCAGACTGCCGCTAACGAGCGGTTAACTGGTTAACTGGTCTTTTTTGAATGGTTAACCGGTCCTTCAAAACCAGCGGTCTTAACAACCTTAGTTACCAACAATTCTTTGGTCATGAAATGAGGCCAATGATCGCAACTGCAAAAAAACATCACCCATGTAATCTGGTTATGTCCTAATTTTTCAAAAATATGTCCTATGTACACTGTACAGCTGGACATCAAATTCAGAAGTTAGAATGTAACTAATATGAAAGCGACCCTTAATGAATGAGAAATCCAGAAGAGAATGTATCTGTCTCACACGAGCAGTAAAACACCAACATTTTATTTTATTTCAATAGACTATTTGACTTTTTCAAAACCTGAAATTTAAAAGAAATTATTTACTCCCAACAAGTTACCACACCCCACAATGCCCATTATTTGATTGACATCTGCTTAGCCAGAATACAGATTAGCAGGTATTTTATGAATCTGTCATGATGGATCATAACAGGGGAAGAAAGGAATTTCAAGACAACTATCAAATCATTAGAGCCAACCTTTCATAAACTTTGGAATCAATAAAGGCTGAATCAATTTTTCTGGCTTTACATCTCTATAATGCTAAATACACTTTGAGTTCTCAGCACATGCATTTTAGCTTTCTTGGTTTTGCATCATAAGGTATTTTCAGGAATTATTTTACAGACAAAACTCAGAACACATGGCCCCAACAACTTTCCATTGGTGGTGTCCCACTTGGCATGGAATGACCCTATTGTCCTCCCTAGCAAAAACAAAACAAGAGATGCACACACATCACTCAAACAAGGAAAAATCTATTACCACTTATCAACATTAAATACAAACACATATAAACATAACACACATAAAAACCATCACTTGGTTCCAGGTTATTTGCAGTGTCAGGAACACAGAAACAAACAATCTACTGATATCCATGAAATCATCCAGTTCTCTGTTATCTTTCAAGAAAATTCTAAAGACGCCTGTTCAGAAAATCATATTCTTTTCTGCCCTAGATTGTAATTATTTCAGTTTTATTTATACATGATGACTGCTATTTAATTTACTTTTATTGCTGGACTCATAATGTACCCCTGCCCCAGACATTTGGTAATATGGCACATAAGAAATTGTCAGTTTAATAATAATAATAATAATAATAATAATAATAATAATAATAATAATAATAATAATAATAATAATAATAATAACAACAACAACAATAGTATATAAAATATTTACACACTGATTTAAAATTTTTTAACTAGCTAACTCTGTAACATTTCATATGATCAATAAATGCTGCTAGGCTGAAACAGAAGGAAAAGACAGCGAGAGAATATAAAGAATCATGTGACAAATGGAATCAAAGCAAATGAAGCATCTATATATCCTAAGCAAACAGAACAGAAATCTTTTGGACATCTGCCCTTGAATGGCACATTCAATATCTTATCTGCCCTGTCAACATCACAAAATAAAAAATAGGCAAAATTACTCAATTACGGACAACACTTAAAATGCAGAAATGCACATGCTCTGAAACTCAGCACATCATACTGATTCACAGAATTTCATGACAAGACTGCAACAATAAACTGTGCAAATGTGCAAATATGGCTATACATGATCAAAAATTTACACTCCTTTTTTGTTCATCAATTCATCAAATGCACTGTTTCACTTTTGTTAGGCATTATACAATATAAATTGCCAAGAACAAGACAAGAAGTGGATAGGGCTTGTTCTGAGAGAAGGATCATGTCTATTAAGAGAAGTACTAGAAGGAAAGATGAAAGGGAAAGCAGTGTGGTTTCAGTTCTTGATTATTTTTCAGTTTCAGTTACAGTTAAAGTTATTTGATTTATTATTCAGTTATAGTTTCAGTTCAAGTTCTTGCCATTTTTCAGTTTCAGTTTCAGTTATTTTTCAGTTATTTTCAGTTAATTGCCATTGAACACATTAATGAAATTTTGATGATTTTTCTTATTATGCAATAACTCTACTTTTTAATTTTAAGCTCTCGTTGCATGGTGTTATCGCTACAACATTGCAAAAATCCCGCATCCCTAGTTAAACTGCGCAGATTACCTATAATTTTGGAAGATCGAGAGCTTCAACGTGTTCACTAGAAGATCTTTTCTTTGGGTGTTTGACTTCTTAAGTTTGTCATTTATTTTTCAGTTATTTTAACTATTTCAGTTCTTTATTTTTCAGTTCCAGTTCCAATTATAGTTATTGGTATTTTTCAGTTTCAGTTTCAGTTAACTGATTGGTTATTTTTCAGTTAACTAATATTTCAGTTTCAGTTACAGTTAACTGAAACCACACTGAGGGAAAGTTCAGAAAGGGTGACCAAGAACACCAATGCTGGAGTGGATGTTCTGCTGGAGTGGACATTTAACATCATGGAAATAAACAAGTATTCAACCCTGAAGATAAAAGCTCAAGAGAGAGAGAGAGAGAGAGAGAGAGAGAGAGAGAGAGAGAGGAGTGGTGATGCTGGAGTATGGAACCTATTTTTGGACAACACCTGAAGAAGAAGAGTTGCCAAATGAGTGACTTATTGGGTATGTTATGCTGTACATCAATGACCAACTAAAGATAAGTTAAACTAACTGCCCAAAGCTTTGACTACCATATTTTCATGAATATAAATGGCACATAACACTACCCATAAACCAAACACAGCTTCTACTGCTATACAGTCTATAGTCACATGTTAAAACACATGCACACATTATATTCATCTGATTGTTAGATGAGCAAAAATAGAAAACACCAAAGTCAAAATAACATATCAGTCAAGATTTGCTTCATTCAGATAAGAGTCACATGCGGATCATAAAGTAATTTACTGGATCTTTACACCATGAGATAGAAAGTGCATCTCTTGATCACCATAAATATAAGATGATATTCATAAACATTCCAGTATGAACTAAGTAGTGACGCGCACAATAATAAAATATGCCTGCCAGTTAGAAAATTATACACAAAAGTTAAATTCAATCTTCAAATACTTTAAATTGGAAAAATGCACAATGAACAAAATAATAATTAAGGATAAAATGTTATAAGAAAAGAATTCAGAGCATATCAAGTACTTTCCATTTAATCTCTTAGTCAAAATGAGCAAAATACAATGAAAATGACCAAGGTACTTTATTTACTTTGATAAAGCAAGTGATTTACCTTGATAAAGTAAATGATTGTCTGTCAGAAACTGGCTAAGATAAGCTGTAGATGAACTTAAAGCCGCATGGCTTGTCTTAACTGCAGCGACCTGCAAAGTCTGCTCCAGCCGTCTTGTGCAGCACGACATGTCTCTGTTATTACATATCTCTAAATCTGACACTAAAAGCAAAAATAGTCTTGTAATAATGTTAAAATAAAATACTATGTTGTCATATATATATATTTTTATATATATACCGTATTATCTCGCATATAAGATGCACTTTTATCCCTTAAAAAATTGCTACAAAGTGTGGGTGCGTATTATACATAGAAATAAATTTTATGTACCTACAATTTTATGTACATAACATACAAAATTTTAATTTAGCCATATTTGTATGCATATAACACACATGTTATATGGGTTTTTACCTACATGATCGGTGGTGAAGAAAAACTTTGTTTGCACATCAATTTTCAAAAAGAATTTGTCAGAAAATTGTGATTGTCTAGCTTACTCAATAGACATTCTGTCATTGACAGCTAAAAAATTATGTAGTCTTATAGTTTTATGGCATAATGATGGCCACCGGCGGGAGGAATCTGTCTACTCTTCCAATTTTAAGCAGAATTTGAAAGACAATTGTGATTATCCAAGTTAATTAATAGAGATTCCCATAGAAAATTTTAAGTGTGTATTATACATAGGTATTAAAATTTTTACATTATAACTCTAGAAACTAAGGGTGCGTATTATACATAGGTGTGTATTATACCCAAGATAATACGATATATATATATACTATATATATATATATCATATATATATATATATATATATATTATATATATATATGACAATTATGTTACTTCTGGCAGGAATAAATTCTAATTAATCACAAGACATACCCCACATGATGAAGTGTTGAAGCACTATTTCTGACAGTTACTCTAATCATTAGGTTGTTTTATATTTATTCCAAATAAAAATTATTCTATGTTGAGAATGTTGTGAAATTAACAATAAAACTAGCGTTTTCTGAAAACATAATGACTTGTGATGAGCTATGTGAATTGCAAATGCAATCACCAATTATATCAGGAATTACACTGCAGGAATATTTCACAATGAAAGTTCAATAGGAGCAACATTTTTATACATAATAAGCACTAATTGTGTAAAGCATTTCACACAACTTCACATCACCCTGTGGTTTGATTATTTTATTGGTCCTGGATAGAGTCACGGAAGCCGTGACTTTATCCACAGGGTTAGAGTCACGTGAGTGCTCCCATTGGCTAAATCCTTGTAAGTGAGCACGTGAAAAGTGTCGTGACTTTATCAGCATAGATATAGTCACGGCTTCCGTGACTTTATCCACGGGCACAGGGTTAGAGTCACGTGAGTGCTCCCATTGGCTAATACTTTAAGTGAGTACGTCTTGGTCTTTGCCTAGCGGCAGTCGTGTTAGCCAGTGAGTTGGTCTTGGTCTTTGCCTCGCGGCAGGGTTTTCGAAGCCTTGACCTTTGTCTTGAAGTCTAATGTCTTGGCCTCGTGGGTTAGTGCCTTGGACTTGGTCTCGCAAGTCATTGCCATTGTCACAGCACAATTAAGGTACTCCACGTCCGTGAAATCTCGCGAGACTAAAATCGGCCTATCAGTGCACTCATGGGACTCTAGCTATATGGATAGAGTCATGGCATCCGTGACTCTATCCACAACGTATTTTATTCACTTTCAAATGAAAAACGGATGGAATCTGTAAGCATCAATGCTCGGCCATCATCGTTTTCAGTGCCAAAATCGGGTTAAACGCATCATCTCGACAAGTACAGTGGCGCTATAAAAGCTGCAAAAATAATATTATGGTCGAAGCACTGGTATGAAAATATACCAAATATCTTGTGCTGTGGTAGATCAGAAGCCGAACTGTTGACGACGTCCAGTCGCTCCAGAGTTCTGACCACGGCGTCGCAGTTTCTCGCCGTCGAAGCCGAGGCCGATACACGGCGCCCGTCATCTCCCACCGACGACGACAACGACGACGACGACGCCCAGGTCACTGCTGGCCGGTCGCCTCCTACGACCGCCGCTGCCGCCGTCCACTGGCAGAGCGCCATCGAGGAGAACGTCCAGAAGAGGACGATGCACTTCGGCGACAAAGACATATTCCGACGTCAAAATCAGTCGATCGTCTTCAACAGAAACAACGAATCTGGTGAATGGAGGGACGATCTGACTCAGTCGATTCCCATTAATAAGACCTCCACTCCTCCAGCCACCACCACAGACCAACGATAATCGGCTTCTCTCAGGCGGCCGCTGCGGCGCTATTCTCCCAGATCCTCTTTCAAGTGTTTGCACTCGTCTCCTACATGTAATTGTTTTTGGCTAATACTAGATTGCGTGTCGTCCTATTTCCCTGAGTAGTTCTAACATCTGTTGTTGCAATTCAGCTATTTTGGTTGGTCAATTTTTACAAAATCTACTATTTTCTACTTGTGAAATATCAACACTAATCAGGCACGTTGGAACGAATTTTCAGCAGAGGGTGCAGATTTTCTCAAGATAAAAGTTGTGTCAAGGGGAAAATTGAAAAAATTCGTCTATGAAAAATACCTGACGAGCAAAAAGGTCTCGTCACTAACTTTGGGCCTATGCCTACCAGCCCTACCTTATCCTCCTAAAAAAAAAGACTTGACAAGCAAAAAAAGAAAAAGGTCGTCACTAACTTTACTTCATCCTCCAAAAGCCTTGACAAGCAAAAAAAGAGGTCGCTACTATTTCTTCTAGACCTATTTAAAAATCCTCACAAGCAAAAAATGAAAAATGGCCTTATCTTCCAAGGGGTGCGCTGCACCCCCTGATTTTTGACAGGGATGCAGCTGCACCCTCTGCACTTCCACTTCCTTCGGATCTGACACTAATGTATGGATAAATCAACACTAATATATGGATGCGAGTCATGTGACTCTTGGAACAGAAAAAAGAATTAGAGAAAAAAATAGCAACAGAAAATAAATGGCTTAGAATAGTACTAAGTTGTTTGGATACATTAGAGGACTTTGCGATCAAATTTAAGACTTATCTATTTAACATCTCTCCCTCTGACTGATCTCTGGAATGACCTGGATCTTTTGCGGATTGATTTTGAAGTACCATCGATTGATACCTTGGGTATTAGAACTGGTGCTATAGAAGTGCATAATTATTATTATTATTATCTCGTTTCCACGTTTCTTGTAAAGCGCCTTTGACGTTGGCCCTTGCTATTTACGGCGCTATATAAATTGTCATGAACATACAGTAACCTTGACAGTAACATAATTCCACATTAACAACCTCGACCTACTACTACTAGATCTTCTCAAGTTCTCATCTAACTCTCCTTCGACCTCTGAGTCAACCATCTCTCAAAATTTGCAATCGTGCCTTTTCATACGTACGATGCACCAGAGCTTTGGAACTCAATTCCAATATCTCTCCGCTGTCTACATCAAAGCCAAATAACAAACTCTGAGTCACAATTTTCTCCCCTTCTTGCAACATCTCATGTTTTTCTTTCTAAACTAAAATCATTTCTCTTCAAAAAATCATTTCCTCCATAGCTGCAGCGTCCTGCCCACTCGCCCTTTTGATTAAATGGCCTAGCATAAATGACCACACCTTTGGCTATAGCTACTTTATTTTCGAGATTAAGCGCATAGGAATAAGGAGCTACTTCGGTGCATCTTTTGAAAGCGCTATAGAAGTTAACGAGATTTTACTTACTTACTTACTTAACATCATAGATATATCTACGGTTTGTGCCTTACATGCTCCCGTGATTTCATTGGCTGATGGCAACGAGGCTGGCCAATGACGTGCTGCGCCGTTATTTAAAACTTAAATACGAGACTTTAATGGAGGAATCGTTGCTCTGAGATTCGCATTTAAACAGATTTTAATCATATCCTTCGAGAAACTGTTCTGTCAAAAATCCGAAGGTTTGAAAAATCATGACGTGATCTGTTTTGATGATTTGGTCGATGCAAAACTAAAAGCATGGGTGCAAATGATTATCGTATTTGGGTGCATGAAAATAACATTAATTTATATAGGGCAAAGTTACCAGCGATATCTTGAAAGCAAGAAGGTCGCCTGAGTAGTCCGAGCAAACGACTACCCGTTGTTTGCATAGTAGATAAAGTGGACAAAAGGCCGACACAATTGACTATTTATATATATATATATATATATATATATATATATATATATATATATATATATATGTATGTATATATATATAAGTAAGTAAGTAAAATCTCGTTAATTTCTAAAGCGCTTCCAAAAGATGCACTGAAGTAGCTCCTTATTCCTATGCGCTCAATCTCAAAATGAAGTAGCTATAGCCAAAGGTGGGTCGTTCATGCCGGGTCATATATATGGTATGATATATATATATATATGATATATGGTATGATATAAATATGATATATATATATATATATATATATATATATATATATATATATATATATATATATATATGGGGGCTCTCCATTAATTACGTCAAAAATTTTGGGCAACCAATTTTTGACTCCCTTGTCAAAAACCGTCAGACTATCAGTGACTCCATAAAATTATGTCAAAAACGTTGGACCCCCTACAAGCCAAAAATATTTCTTATTTTTAGTTTATAAGCAGATTTGAAAATTACTATAACACTTTTAATTCTAGCTTCTATCATCTTGCCACGGTGAAACCAAATGTTCCTCAATTGTTATAAGAGGCATAGTCCCTGAGTCGTTAATTTCTTGTGAAACCGATACACCCGAAAAGTCAACAATTTCCTCTTTTTTTATTTATTGTAAAAAATAAAATTGTTAATGTCAAATTATCTTGACCTCATGTCAACAATTGTCAAACTTTCTCAAACCCCTCCTCTATTTTGTTGACTTACTTAATGGTTAATGGACAGCCCATATATTATGTATGGGAGAGGCTATTGTTATAAGGTACCGTATTTTCACGCAGACTGCCTGTGGGTTATACATTTTTAACAAGCAAAAAAGCCAGGTGCGGGCTATGCGGAGGCGCGGGCAATCTGAATCAAATTCTACAGAGATCGTGTCAACAGACAGCAGCTCTTTCCACTGCATCTCCTCGTACCCTTCCCACCGAGAATGCCATGAAGGTATCGGCTTATCTGATGCCAGCTGTATCAAGTTAGGTTGGTTTGCCGAGGCTGTCAGGAATGTCTGCAGCTGTCCACAGCCTTGTACCAGCATGACTCAGTGGCGTAGCGTTAGTTGGCGCCGCCCGGGGCGGAAGAGCCCTGTGAGGAGCAAAGCAAGCGGTCATATTCACTAGCATTTCTCCTGCATACCTTTGACTTGTCAATGCAATGGGAGGAGGCTATTTCTCTTTCATCCACTTAGTATGCCGCCCCTCCCTGCCCCATTCGTATGCCACTGGCATGACCCTGCTCAGACTCTACTGGTAATTGGGTAAAATCTCCAAAACCTTAAACATGCAGTGGCCTAACTACCAGGTAGAGCCAGCACAGCCCAGTAGATGACCAACCCCAGGCAGCCTGTCACTGTGAATGGGAGGGTGCGGGCAATGGAATGGGTGCGGGCAAGCCAAGGGTGTGGGCTTTCTGATTCAAATGTTACAGGATATATATTTTTATGGGCTATACGTGGGTGTGGACTATCCGGGTCGTGCAGGCAGTCTGTGCAAAAATACAGTAATAAAGGCGAATTATTATCTTAAAAGAAGGTAGCTTTATTACTTTCTCAATCACACAATGACCTTATTCATTGTATCGACAGGAAAGTAAATCATTCCTATTCCTTTTGTGCATGATGTTTATTAATCTTTGATTAAAATATCAGATTAGTATATCGAGTAAAACATTTTAATACTAATTTGACCTAGAGAAATTGGAGTGCTAATGTTGATGACCAGTTACTGAAATATGATAATAATACAGTGAGAAACTTCAGCATTGACAATTTTATTTAGTTAATTGCAGTTTGTTTTTTGTGGAATTCTATTCTCTTTAGAATCTGTTTGGCAGAATTTTTTCTTATCTTCATTTCAAAGAAGCTAAAAGGAAATGGAGGCACAGCATATTTCAAATAAAAAACTGGTTAAAGTAAGCATTTGAATTGTTTTGATGAAAATACCTCAATGAATATTAAAGATTTCCTATTTTCTTGAAATCTGAACTTATTCTTATGAAGGTTAAAAGTGAGATCTTTAATGCTGCACTTTTTTTAATGAACTCAAGATGTTCTTCTTTGAATTCTCTACTCTTTAAAAGCATTTCAGTCATTAATTTTATTAAATTGAATTTTTGTTCATTATCCATTAATTTTTGTGCAATTGTCTGCATGCATCAAAAATCATGGATCAGGTTGTCAAAAATATGAGTTGCTTTTGGTGTTTATATCAGAAATGGTTATAGCTAAATTCATTGTAATTTGAACTTTGTTTCCATACTTGAAGTTTATTTATTATATACTTAGAGTTTATTCTTCTTTAAACTGGTTTCCTGATTATTTAGCCCTTTATTGTCCAAATTCGTCCATGCCCTTTAGCCCCCAAAGCACCCAAACACGCCCATGTGCAATGACTTAGTTTCTAATGGCTTATCTAGCTTACTATAACATCTATGGAGTTGCCGTTGGAGGTCCATGTGTAGAAGGGTTAGAACTCGAGATTCACACAGTTATCTGGCCCGAAAAATCAGATTTATGCAAAAAATTGTCCCTTTAAATCCAGGTATTTAAAATGAACTTTGATGTCAGATGTAGCGTCTGTCTTGGAGTCTTGGAACTATTGATTGTACGGATAACTGTAGGCAAAGCCCTGGAATTCCACGTGTATTTAAAATCGATGACGACATAGTTAAAAATAGCGACCATTTAAATTGGTCCTTTTAAATTCACTGCCTGCGTAAACAACCAAGTATAAACGTGCGTATCTTTGAAGGAATTAAACCGCCTCAGCATAGAAACGTCAATAAACTTGACAGCAATAGGAATGAGACTTCACTTCATTTAGCTCCTTTTTCTATGAAAACAAGCTTCCTTTGTAACTTCAAAATGTTGAAACGAAAGATAGGTGCCCCGCTGCCAAATATAGTCCCATTTACAAAATTCTTGGTTTATTTTATTCCAAATACATTTCTCTACACTGTTGCCTCTATCCAGAGATAGCTTGCCATTCAAAAATGTTAGCTGCCAATCTTTAAAACAATTCTGAGGGGGCTGTTTTAGGCCAGGGAGTGGCCCCCTTGCAAATTCTATATAATTTTGCACAGGTGGTTAGAAAGAAGAATTAAAATGCAAAATAATGGTGTTTACCTATCTGTTTAACTTTTATTTAGCCTGGAATATATATATATATATATATATATATATATATATATATATGCTAAAAATAAAATACACAGAGCATAAGACAAACGAGGAAGTTGTGAAGGAGATAGAGGAAGACAGAAGCCTGATAGATACAATCCGGAAAAGGCAGAGAAATTGGATGGGACATGTCCTCCGGCATGACTCTCTACTAAGAACAATAATTGAAAGAAAAATGGAGGGAAAGACAGTGAGAGGTAGACCGAGAAAGATGATGTTGGAGTGGATGATGAATAAAGGATATCAGGAACTCAAAGAAGAAGCAAGCAATCGATCGGAGTGGGAAAACTGGATACCTGGACCTGTCGAAAGACAGAAACACATGATGATGATGATGATGATATACCAAATTTTTAAAAAGAATCCAAGCATTGTTTTAAACTGATCGAAGCAACAACTTATCCAACAGGGTGCTCGGGCTAGGGAGACTATATCTCAACCGAATATGGTCTGAATTTTAACATTTTTGTTTTATTTTGTTTCAATTACATTCCCCTCATCTTTGCCATTCACCAAAGTTAGGTTACCACTCAAATTTTAGCTGCACAGGTTGGACCCAAAAAATTCTTCTTTTGGAGGGGTACTGTTTCAGGCCAGATAGTGGACCCTCTTCTCAACTTTTTAAATTTTGCATGGATGGTTTGAAAAAAGAATAAAAATGCAAAGCATGATTTGCACCTCATCTTTTTAGCTTTCAAAGAATCCAAGTAATTGCAAGTTGAAAATCCAAAATTACTTGAAATGCTAGTTGCCAGGGGCTTTTCTGTTTGGTGGTACCTGACCGACGGTGAGGGTTAAGTTTGAATATCAAATGTAGGCCTGAATGATTGATTATTTATTTTGTCAGAGTCTTGATGATAATGTCATTAGTGCCAATCCCAAGAAGAGAAGGGCTGCCTTTGAAGATATTACAAATGTAAGAATTAAAAATTTTCTTTAAGAGATCACTCTGTTCATCGGTGAAAGACAGCTGATGATGTATAGATGATTTTATTGCTTTTTTGTAAATTTGCATCATAATTTGTCAGGTCTATCTTGTTTTATATTTATAAGTGTTTTACTTTAGAAAAATAAGAGTTTTTTATGATTTTGCAAGTTGGAATTTTTGTAATATTGCTTTGTTCAAATATTTAAGAGATTAAGCCATGTTATTATAGGACTGTGTTTTAGTCAGACATGGTTACAATGTAATATAAAGTAACATACACGAGTGACAAAAATATTAAGCATTTAACTTATATGCATGCTGTCCACAAAGAATATTTTATAGATAAATTGCCAAATCTTAAGTCAGTGTAAGGCAATATTGTGTAAATGGTGTGTGGCATCTCTTTCTTTATGATGGAAACAGTTTTTTTAACAAATAGTAGACTGAGCTGTATCTCATTGGAGACAAATTAATGGAATTTTTGCTAGTAAGTCATTTAGTTCCATTTAAAATGCTAGGTATTAGAGACGGATTTTTAGTGTAAAAAGAACAAATGTTTAAGACTGCGAGGCTGTACTAAAATATAATCACACTTGCAAGTGTGTTGTGTCAAAATCTATGCTGCAAACTTTGAGCAACCTGAATAAGTTGAAGATCATTGGCCTGTGCAGTTCATTAAAAAATTTTCTTCGTTCCGCCTGAATTTGATGTTATTCAATAAACAAATTGTTGTTTTTCTTGTTAGGATGGCTACTCACTTGCTGGTAGTAAGAAGAAATTGGTTAAGAAAGACTTGGATGTGCTGAAGAAATCCAGTCAAAGTAGAGACGATGTGGCACGCACTTTACATGCAGACATTACAAATGAAACTAAAACAGAGCAACTTATATTGAATCCAGCACCAACACTGAAGCTTTCAGAAGGCGAGTCTCCAGTTAAGGAAGTTGTCATAGACATAGACGAGAGAGAGCCAGGTTCAGCAGATAGAAGAATGGACGTCGACGCTTCTGTAAGGTGACTTGAACCTTGACATTATAATTAGATCATATGTCTCATGCTCATATGCAGCACATGTTTCACCATAAAAACAATATATTCATATGGAAAATTTTTTTCCAAAAGAATCTTTAAATCTTGTCTATTTCAGACTTGAATTGTATCGGATTTCATATGCTGGTCTTGTGATGATGGCTTGTGTGGTGATTTGGATGTTTCTTAAAGAAACTTTTATGCTTTATTTCAGTGAACTTAATTGTTTTGAGGGAGATCCAGATGAGCCAAAAAAGACAGACATCGAAGATCAGGTTGACTTGTGATTTCTTTGACATTTCACAACATTTATTTACAACTTAGCTGACTTGTAAATCATTTTCATATAATTTTGCCCATTGCTGGTCATAAATATTCTGTGAAATTATTGTTAGCTGATAATTTGTATGTTTTCATAAGCAAGGCATAGGCAAACGTTTTAATTATACCATTAATTTAATGAGATGAATAAGTTACATTACTGAAAATCTTCCTCTTCACAATCTCACCAATATGAACTGGAATGAATATGAGTTTCTTATTAGATCAACTCCACTCTATTGGCAGTGAGAAAAGAAAATATACATAACCTGTAGCTATACTGTATATGCAACTTTATATTTGGATGAAGTTTTGAAATCTAGGCCATTGATGTAATTGTTGATGTAGGTCTTATATACATTGCCACAGAGCTTAGGTGTTGTTCGAATGGTATTGCTTCTGTGTTGTTTTAAAGATTTATTTGTCAGAACTTGACTTTCAAAGATTGAAAATTTAATAGACAAAACTTTCCTTTTATTTCAGTCATCTTTTTGTAAGACTTTTTTGTCATGTCCTTATGTATCAACCTTGTCCAGACACGAGTTTGATTTTCCCTGTGAGGCATTTTTGCTTTCTTTGTAGTTCCTACACAAATTAACTTTTTGTGATGCAATATTGTATTTTTGATTAGATAACAATGTATTTTGACATCTATCTAATTAATTTGCTAGATAATGGATTTGTGTGAGCAGCTGGATTGGATTGATGTTGACAAAGAAAATGAAAATGTGTTATTCTATGTAACGGAATATGTAAATGACATCTTTTCTTATTACAAAGAAAGAGAGGTTGGTTATGATTTTTAATTATTTTATCTATAAGAAAGACATTGAAATTTGTATTTTGGAAATATTTGAGGAATTATACTTAACTTATGTAATTATAATTATTTCATGGCTTATATTTTAATTTTAAAAATTTAAAATCAGGTAAATATAATTTCTCAGATTTTTCTAATAGTTTATTGAAAATATCTGCTGTATTTCTATGATGACTGTGTTGGTGATCATTGCCATTATTTTGACCGTTAACAAAAAGAAATTTAAATGATATAATTTTGTAACTTTCAAAGCCACTATCACATACAGTAAAACCTCTTTAGCTTGCCACCATTCATCCGACATCAAACTTTGCAAGAGGCGAATTGGCGGCTTAACAAATACAATGCTCACTGCTGAAACTAGGATGGCCCCCCTCAATGGGGTTGGATGAGAATTCCGGGTGCCTCACAGGTCTTGTTATTGTACTGGACAACTTCTATAGCACCATAGCATAGCAAAAGACCAAAGTCAAAGGTGCTGTCGACAATGTTGACAAATCAACACAGAATGGAAGATGTTGGTAGGAAAAAGACCACTCAGATAGTTAGAAAGGGTTTGTTGCCATGGCAAAATTGGGCGGTGAATCTACGATCTTCCACAAGACGTTCCATTGAAGAGTAAGCAAAACGCAGAAGAAAGGATGTTGAAGGACAGCATAGGTGTTGAGAAATAATCCATGTCTCGAAATCAGAAGGCACATTTCTGAGGGTGGTCTTCAGTGAGACGGTGATCCTTCGCCGAACTTGACAGACTTGACCAAAGATGGAACTCCAAGCAAGGACCGGAACAGTCATTGTCCAACGTAACCTGTGAAAACTACGTTGACGTGCTGGTGGCTTAGATAAAATGGCAGACCAATGATGCCAACACTGAGCGACAAGAATTCAATCTGTTCAGTGTAGAGAAAACGCAAAGACAATGGCCGCCTCTTCGAAAACGACAAGTAGGCAAAAATCTGCACGATTAGCACAAGAAGTCGATAAAGCTGCCAAGAAAATGCGATATTCTGAAGCACGTACAAACACGTTCAAGCAGCCAAAATGGCGCTACCGGTGAAAATGGTGTGGGGACTAAAATAGTGTTGAGACTCCTCCACAGGTACCTGTGGGGACAGGGTCAGCTCATAAACAAATGGCAGGTTGCTGCATTTCGTTTCACGTAGCCGGCCGATTGACCACAAGAAGCTGTAAAAGGAATGTCTCTGAGCTAGTTGGCTGCGCCTGTGTTTCGTAATGTTTACGTGCAGATCAGAGTACATGCTGCTGCTGTAATACAGCAAAAGCTGCGTGGTTGACTGGCGGGCATGGGAGGATTCTTGCACCCTATGTACTGACCTCTACCACAGTCTCTTCATCAGTCATTAGCTGACAGGTTGATAGCTGTTTATTAGCACGGGCATATTCATTTGGGGGTTATTAATTGTGTTGTGTGAAGGTAGTTTGAGAGTTTGATGAAGTTGCGATGGTGAGCTAAAGAGATAAAATACATAGACATGGAAATCTGAAAGTTGTGGCGAGCAGCAAGTCTGGTGGTTTAAAAGGAGGTAAATTACATGGGTGGAAGCCCATTCTTAATCCATCCATGGCGAGAAGGGAGTTTGGCGAACTAAAGAGGTTTTACTGTACATACTTGAGCACACCAATTAGCTTTATTGATTATCATGGTATATGCTTCTATAATATTAAATAGTTATTAACACAAAAGGGTTTGATCATGTAAGATTTGACCCAGAAATTGTGGCTCAGAAAATGTGACTGATCTTCTGGATGCAAATCTGGGTAGGATCAATGGTAATAGTTGTTGGTCATTAGCAGCATCAGAATGCTGTGTGCCTGTGTAATGTTTTACAGCAATAGATGTCAAGGGAATTGGAATTTAGGAACATACTTTAGTTCTTATAAACTTGAAATTTATGTCTTTAGATAATGTTCCTATGATTTAATTAAGCTTCACCTTAAGTAGTTTGCTTGAGCGAAATAATTAAATCTGTTGTTGATAAGAGAAACAGAATTCAATGCTTAACTTAACAATTTTAACTTAATCAATAATACCATAACATAGGTAAAGGTTATATCACTTGACATTAAGTGAATTGGACAACTAGAGTGAAGTGGAGTTAGTGTTTAATGTATCCTGTAGTATTCCATATCAGCATCTGCTTCATTTCTATTTTTGTTTCTAGGCAATGTTTGTGGTTTCCAACTACTTATCAAAACAATCCGAGATGACAGTTAACATGAGGGCAATCCTTGTTGACTGGATGGACGAAGTGCAGCAGAACTTTGAGCTCAGCCATGAGACTTTGTATCTGGGTGTGAAGCTGGTCGACCTATACCTTAGTGTAGAAGATGTTGCCAAGTCTCGTCTTCAGTTGGTAGGGGCAACTGCCCTTAACGTAGCCAGTAAATTTGAGGTGTGTAATTTTTCATATTTTAGAAACAAAGGTTTTCATTTGCTGATATGAATTCTTGATAAGTTGCTTTCTTATCAGATGCAGAATTGTAAATAATTTTAATGGGGGATGTGTATATATGCATTATTGAGCACATCGTTACTAGGATAATAGATATTATTTGGTTGTTATGGTCTTTTTTCTCATGTTATTAGTGTGAATTTAAGCTGCATTTATAAATTAAGGCTAATTCTCTTTTAGTAAAATTAAGATATTCATTGTGATTTGTACACATGGACATACTGCGGTTGCAAGCACCTGGCATACGCATAGTCGCACATGGTACTGACAACTTTTCATACAAAAGCATTGCCTTTCTCAGTTTATTTCTGTGGCTTATACTTATATATTTGTTATTTATTGTCATAAAAATCAAGCAATGCATGTCTTTGTAGGTTGCTTCTGATTCTTGGTAACTAATTATAGAAATATTGTGGCCAAAAATTAAAGTATTGATAGAATTTGCTGACTATCTCAAAGACATTACAGATTGCTTATTATAGTTACATGCATGGGACTACAAAATATTTAAAACTAGTTTGGATCCATTAGTAGTGCATATTACGAGTTATGTTTTTAGAACATTGATTTTCTTTCATTCAACTGCTGCTTCTGTATTAACTCTTTTGAGGCGGAATTATTTCAACATTATGGCTTAGAAGTTGACATACGTCCTGAAAGAGTTGCTTTGGATTCATACAAAAATCGTTTAGAGGCATTCACCTGGCAATCTTATCTCAGTCTTTCTAATATCAGTGCAGTGTTTGTATGCTGACTTGTGTCTGTTGAATGCAGGAAAGATGTCCGCCTGTTCTTGACGATTATATCTTTATATGTGATGATGCTTACACAAGAGAAGAGATCCTTGAAATGGAAAGGAACCTTTTGGTGGCAGTTGGTTTCGATATTGGATTTCCTCTTTCCTACACTTTCCTACGCAGATATGCACAGGTAAGACCGCTGTTTCATTTGTTTTTCTTTTTACTATCTATGCATAGGATTCTGTGCATTGTTCAGAGTTTCTTCATTCTGAGGTTTGCTGTTACATAGCTTTGCTTGGCAATATTACTTGTTGTTTATTTGGCGATGAATGTTATTTGAAATTTTCTTTTAGAACTACGTTGTTCTTATCTGTTTTTAGTGTGCGAGAGTTTCAATTAAGACTCTGACATGTGCACGGTATATTCTTGAGATGTCTTTGATGGAATTCTGCTACATTGAACACCGTGAATCAGAAATGGCCGCTGCATGTCTGTTATTAGCCATGAAGATGACAAATGAAGGGCAGTGGGTTAGTTCTTATTGTCATAATTGTCATTGTGATGATAAAATTACAGATGAATTTAAATTTTGAACCAGATTGTAACTTGTACAACTTATTTTAATTATATATTTCTGTTTGGTTTTGTTGCATAAAGGCAGTGATGAGTCACATGAATTCTGCATGTGCTGTTTATACTTTCCTATACTTTACAGGATGGGACTATGATCCACTACACCGACTATAACGTTGATAAACTCGCTGCACTTGCTCGTAGTCTTAACTCGATGCTCATTTCACCTCCTCAAAAGACCCTGACAACAATAAAGAACAAATATTTACACGAGTATGTGCTGAATTTTTTTTTTGATGTTATTAAATTTTGTGTACACTTCCAGCTATAATTATGATTATGACAAGCTGTATCACTAACTAATTCAAAGAGCAAGTTTTCCTTTGCTCCATTTTCCTGTAACAAAAAACAAATTTATGAGAAAGATGTTAATGCAATACCATAATTTATACTGTTACACAGCCTTTTGCACTTGTGTTGTGTGTTAGTGTATTTAAATGTTCTGTTGCAAATGCATACTGAACTGTCAGGTTTAAAAAGCTATGTGATTTGTGTTGAAAAATGAACTAAATTAATATAATTTTTAAGAAAAAACTACCGTAATATACATTTGTTTAAGTTGTGTAATAAGTTTGCTTGAGAAATTAGACACTGATAATCTATCTTAGGTTTAATCTCCTCTTACATAATTGAATATAATTGCATAATTATATTGTTTGATTCTGTTGGTTTTTAGCACTTGGTTAATGTGACGTATTATTTCTTTTTTTTAGAGTGTTTCACGAAGTAGCCATCCTTCCACCGGTCAATGATGTTGATCTGAATGAACTTTTGGGCAGCGGCGTCTGCTAGGTTATTTGATTGTAAGATTTTGTCTTCTTTAAAAGAACACTTCATAAGACTTTGCCAATTGATGATTTGTATGTAGCTTGGTTTCTACAATGTCTGTCTCCCTTTGATAACAAATATTTTTTTGATAGCTGTTTTTATTTGAGTACATTTGAGATGCCATTTTATTGATTGAACTCAATGGTTGAAGTATGCTGTTCAGGAATCTTAACAGGCCTTTGACTTAGGAATATTTTGGATATACTGTCTACTCCCGTTATCTCGCCCTCGTTTTCTCGTCAATGAAAGGCCCAGAACAGATTTTCTCCCATATTAGTTCCCTCCTTATGTCACTCCCGTTTGTCGCCAAACCTGAAATGTAACAAGTGTGTTTCCACCCATGCAATCTAACACTCACTCGCCAATGGGCACAAATGGAGGAAATCTGTCCATACCATCACACTACCCTGGAGTTGTTGGATGTCAGTGGTTCTGCAAAAGGTCAATTGCCCGTAACTAAAGGGCAAGAGACAGGAGGGAGAGAGAAAGACATAGACTAAGGTAGGGAGAGAAAGAGAGGTACCGTCTGTGCAATTGATCAACGTTGTTGTACTGAGGGAGAGAAAAGAGAGACAGAGACGAAGGAAGGGAGAGATGGGAACAAAGGGAGGGGAGAGAGAACTTTATCCAGTTATCATGGAAAATACCTGCAAAGAACGTTAGCCTATTTCCACTGCTTGCTCATAAACACATCGGTTAGATGTACTCGATTGACTTGCCCTCGTTATGTCGCCACCCTCGCCCCTCACTAAAATAGAACGCCAGACGGATATTGGCAGGATAACGGGAGTAAGACTGTACTTTATCTGCTGCTTCTGTTTGGATGTGTCTGTGATTAATGTAATTTCAAATTTAAAATCCCACTTTTATATTTTACCTTTGTCAACAGGCTTTGACTGTTTGCCTTGCAATTTTTCAGTATGTCTATATTTTAACAGATCTACAAAAATTAAAGTTGTGACAAATACTTTCAATTTTTAGTTTTATCCTAAGATTTTCTAATTGAGAAATAGCAGTGCTGCAAGTTGCTTTCCAATATCTACATAATGCTTGCAACTGTCACTATAATCTTTTTTTAAAATCGAATGAACAATCCAGCAAATAAGGAATTGTTGTGAGTGTGAACTTCAATTAACAGATGTAGCAGATGTTTTAATAATGTTGAATTAAAGGAAATTTTCAAAATTCACTTCTTCATCAAATGTATATTGTATGAAATGTTTATTTATAAAAAAATTTTGCTGATCATTAATTTCAAAGTGAAAACTTGACATTCATGTATGTTTTTGGTCATATGCAAAGTTATAGGTTTTACACAGCAGATGGCCTTGTACAGTACTTGATGTGTTTTGTGTTGGGAAAAGAATTTCAACCCCAAACAAGTTCTTTTGTATTGCTTTGTCTAAATGTATGTTTTACTGGTTTAGGGTTTGGACTTGCTGAAGCAAACATCAGACAAAAAGCAGTCCCCTTGTGCAAATTCATGTATCTGAAATTCAACTTGCTACCAATGTGATTTTGACATGCAAAAATCATTTGCTCACAGACTGCAGATTTGATGACAACTAAAGTCACTAGGCTGTTAAATTGTTGATCCCTTGGTTCATTCAGAGATGTGAACTGACAAATGGGTACTGTACTGTAAATACCTCTTGGGTACATTGCCCACTCACATTGCCCAGGCCATACTTTTTGGGTACAGTACATTTTCCAGTTGTAAATAGGACTTTCCCTCTAAATGGCCACAGATGCATTTCCAGAAAACTTAATGATTTCTTTCTCCTTCCAAACTGTTCTATTCTTGCCCTATTTGCCTACTGCTATGTATGATTTTTAAGGTACTGGACTCTAAGACCTACCTCTGATGGTGGACAGATCAAGACCCTGGAAAATTAAAGAACCTTTACACCATAAGGGACAGTTAACCTACAGTAGACAACAATGTCAGGATTAGGTGTAATCAAGCAAAACAGTTGCAGTGTTGAATGCAGACCCTTTGGGTTTGGAGAGGAATTCTAAATTAGCAGGGTTAATTGAACGTTTAGCTTGTTTTACACATTTGCTTGTGAGGAAAAGACACCAGTTCCTAAGGCACTAAAAGTTAATGCCTGGTATTTCAGTTGATTATCAATTCACACAATAGTGATTTGTTTTGCTCCAGCAATTTTTACCAACCAATTTTGGATTGAAATTTCGAGCTCTGACAACTATTCCTATTGAGAGCCTGTATTATTACAGTATTATCCCATTATAACGGACTTGAAAGATCTGTCAAAAGAGTCCATTATATTGAGAGTTGTTATATCCAAAACACAGTTATAGGGCACCATTTATTCATGTTGCACAGTCAAGCCCCATTAGGAGTACTTGTGTGAGTGCAATAATTCCGCATTATCTGACTTCTTGTCTGCCTGTCAGTGGTGTAGTAGCCAGGATTTCCGGAAGTGGAGGGGGTTGGTTTTGATCATAACCAACTTATAAAAATTTTGACAAGCAAAAAAATGGTCACACTTATCTTTCCTCTTGTACTTTTTCCTTTGCAAATGTCCTGACAAGCAAAAAAAGGTCGTCAACTTACACGTACATCTTTACATTCAATATTGCTTACAAATTATTTTGGGTCAGTAGCCAAGGGAGGTTTGACCCCCAAAACGGCGTCCGAAATTGAAAAATGTATGGAACCATTAAAATTTCGTCGGCAGCCAAGTGGGGGCTGGCCCCTTCGGCCACGCCACTGCTGCCTGTACAGTGCAATTGGTTATACCGACTACGGTATCTGCGCCAGATGTCACCGGCACACCTCGTAGTCGGACCCTGCATGTCCGTTATTTCTGAACAAACCACGGCTAAAAGCGGCTCTGAGGACCAAATCGTTTGTTTGTTATATGCGCAATGTGCAAGTCCGCTTTATCCGATGATTTTTCTCCATGTTCGTTTAGGGGCACGCCCGCGACCAGTGGACCTCGCCCACTATAGGCCTATCCGATTTTCCGTTAGGCTTATAACGGAATTATGCTGTGAAACACATAACATAAATGCCCTCGGCAGTGGCGTAGCGTGGGGGCCAGAGGCGATCGCTCCGGGCGAAAAATTCTTGGGGCGCAAAATTCCAAGTGAAAAATAAAGGACCTTTTAATAATAAATCATAAAGTAATCTGGCATATGTCATTCACAGAGACGAACTGTAAGTAGGCCTACATTTTGTGAATCTACTATTGGAATGTTGGAATACCTTGCGAGGACTTTTTGCTTGTCAAGACATTTTGGAGAGAAGTTGGAGGCGCGATCCTCTTTCGCCATGGTGCTTACAAGCAGGGCGCGATTTGGAAGGGGGAATCTTCCCCAACTGCATCCCCCTACTGCTACATACCTCCACCACTACATCCCCCACTGCTACATTTCCCAACAACTGCATCCCCCAAGCTTGACATATCCCCCCCCCCCCACTGCTCCAGGTCACAAATCGCACCCTGCTTACAAGTTGCAATCCACGCTACGGCACTTTCCTGAGAAACTTGGAGAAAAATATCCAAGGGGCTGTCCATTAATTACGTCAACAATTTGGGGGGAGGGGTTTGAAAAAGTTTGACAGTTGTTGACAGGATAGGGGGTCAAGAGAAGTTGACGTCAATTTAACTTTTTACAAATAATCAAAAACTAGAAAATGTCATGGAATACTATTTATTACAATGGAAAAAGCATGACAAAAAGGTCATCATCACCACATTTTGACACTCGATGAGCAAAAAAGGGAAAATGGTCATCACCGCAAAAAATAATAACCTTGCGCCAAAATCTGGTATTTGGGTTAGTGAAATGCATAATAAATAAAAGAAACATGTGCGACGACCTTTTTTGCTCGTCAGCAGTATAAGGGGTAGGCCCCCCTACACTTTGCCCTCGGGCGCCGGATACCCTCTCTACGACACTGCGTTTATGTTAAGCTGAGTAATTCAAATCACAAATCAAATCATTATCTTGGGGATGCTAATGGATTTTGTAAATGATAGCACAATTAGGAGAATCCGAAGATGAAAAAGCAAAATTTCTCCATGCATATGCCTATTAGGCTATTTATTAACTGTGAAGTCAATGGCGATACAATAACACCGGAATGAGTCGGCGCTTCACAATAAAGCAAAGATGGAAAATTCAACGAACATCCAAACGGTAATTTTGAAAACTAAGAAATCAGGCATTTTTAGCAGGGGTGCAGATTTTATCTTCTTCTGAAAGCCCTGACAAGCAAAAAAGGTAATCACCCTTTGTCCTTTAGGCCTATCTTTTCAACTTTTCAAAAATCCTGACAGCCTCATCTTCCAGATGGTGCGGAGCACCCCTAGTTTTTCCAGGGGGTGCGGCTTCACCCCTGCACCCCCATTTCCTAAGGGGATGAAAGAAATAATCGGGTGTCGCTTCTAATTTACATTTTTAACAAATCTCTGGCGGTTCTAGGTCCTCTAGCGGCTGCGCGAATACTAGTCAGCGATATGCCTCTATTGGCCATTGACGTATTAGCCTTTTGTGATCAACCTCACAGGTGTTGCTTAGGTCAGTAACCATGGATACATCCAAACACCAGAGCTCATTGGATAAGATCCTGCGGTGTTGTCGTTCGTCTTAGCCTTTGGCTTTCATTTCGCATAGCTGATTATACACATTGGAAGATAATAATTTTGGCAAAGAGAAAACGTAAGAACATTTATTCAATTTCACCGATTGATTATGTTAGCTAGATTGTAGCCATCGATTTGCTGTTTTGTCACGGAATCAGCTGAATTGCTGGCTGACATTCTACAACAATATTGCGATTACATTTCTATTTTGTTATTATATTATCGGATAGTAGGTACAGTATCTTACAGTACATACCATTCATTAGCGTAGTCACGAGGGTCCGGATCCATATAATATAGTAATATAATAATATAATAATATAATAATATAATAATATAATAATATAATAATATAATAATATAATAATATAATAATATAATAATATAATATAACAAGGTTTAAAGTGGTTCAGTAGAGACTGCCCTGTGTGAGAACCACTGTTGTTCCCATCCAATCTAATATCCTAGACTACTGAGGTTTATTTTGAACTCGTTCACAGATGTGGCCGTTATTATCCTCTCATCCTGTTCATTCCATCTGTCCACCACTCTTGCACTAAAAAGTGCTGTTTATGTATCCCAACCCGCTTCTTGAACAGTTTCATGCGGTGTCATCTGGCTCGATCATCCTGCTTCATTGTAAAAAAAACCTTTCTCCTGGCATTTCCACCTTGTTTGTCAATATTTTCTATGTCTCAATCAAATCCCCTCTCTCTTTCACTCCTTTTTTCCAGGGGGTTGTCAGTCCACAGTGTTTTAGCCTTTCCTCATAGGTTAGTTTATGATATCCCTTGATCATCTTTGTTGCTCGTGGTTAGACTGGTCATGAGATTTGAGCAAAACCGATGAGAAAATTTATCCGTTCGGGTAGGGTGATTGCCGACACGCTGTCATGTAGGGCCTAGTCTGAAACGATGCGTAAAATTTCTAGATTTGAATATAATTTTGCCAACGGTGCGGAAGGCCGGGTTCCAGCACAGTTGGGACAGTTCACTGAGCTTCGTTAACCCCGTAGTCGAATCTGACAAGATTACCCGAGGAACGTATCACGCACGTCTTAGCATAAGGTGTCGGCAGAAATCTTGGCGACGGATCTTATCAGAAAAGAGATTACGATCTCGGTTATTTGAGGTCGTGATGTATTAAAGGCAACGAGGAACGACGCGAGAATTGATGAGCATAAATCTTGAGCTTCGGAACAATAATTTACAAGTACAGTGTACTATGAGACCGTTCATCGCAGTCAATCAGTGTTACTTCTTCACCCGATAACATTTCTCATCCATTTTGCCTACAGTTCACGACCAGTCTTAAATAGATCCTTTGTTCAAAGTCATATAATTTTGCAGCAATAAAAATTATTATTTCAATACGATGCATCAAATTCGTTGGTAATAATTAATTCGATAAACATGAAATTTTTGGACCTCGCCGCGGTTGCCGGTTGGCCTTGTGGTGCTTTGCTTGTTTGGCCTTCGAATGCTTTAATTAAGGGTTTCTTTGTGTACAGAGTAGTTGCAAGATGGCGTCGAATGCTGACTATCGATTACTGTTGGCCGGAGGACGAAATTATCCTGAGCAGATCACAGACGAGTTCCTAACATGCTTCGTTTGCAAGGTACCGGGATTCCGCAGCAAACCGAAGCTGTTGTCCTGCGGACACAGCTTTTGCCAGCCGTGTCTGGAGCCTCGCGTCGAGGACGGCGCGTGGCTGCGCTGCCCAAGATGCTGCTCGGTGACGACCCTGAGAGTCGGAGGAGTGGCCGCACTTCGGACGAACCTCTTCTTCGACACGCAGATCGATCGGCTGCTGAGACGCCACAACAAGGAACGCGGCAGAGACGACACCTGGTACGACATCAGCTGCTACAACCAATACATCGACGGCCATGCTCACTTCAAATAACACTCGAAATCGAGCAGAATAGCGATTTTGCTGCGTTTTGTTTAATCGGATGTCGTCAACTAGATCGTAGTTTTAATTTATCTGCTGATCCAAATTTTCGTAATGTTTAATGCTAAATGCTAAAAACAGAGTAGGCCTAGTCTGAGTAGATCATGAAAAATAATCGGACATAGGGCCTAGACCTATATGTCTAATAATGTTATTTTCAACAACAACAGCGATGCTAATAATAATAATAATAATAATAATAATAATAATAATAATAATAATAATAATAATAATAATAATAATAATAATAATAATAATAACTCATGTAACGATGCCTTCATTTTCGTTGCTTTGAACAAGAAGTTGTAAGACGGGAAATTTTAGCTTAGCGCAGAACCTGTAGGCCTAATGGTCGCACTAACTTGGGGGCTTATGCCAACCGCCTGGTGTCCCCAGCGACACCAGGCGGTTAGGCCATCGTTGCTATTAGTTATATCACGTGGATAAGAAAAACATCCCAATATAGTTTTGTGCCAACTGCTATAGGTGGTTAGGCCGAGGTTGATCACCGGGTCCATAGCCTGGGTTTTGTTCTGGTGGTCGGTGGATGTAAATTGTGCCAAAGAACCAAGAATTGTTAGAGCTTCACATGCTCTTAGAGCAAGAAACTTCTTCAAGAAAATGCTTTTAGATAAGACGAATATTTACCCAACGGAGGTTTTATTTATTTTTATCCTGCAGACAAACAGCCATGGGTCAGCAGGGGCGAACTATGGGGCTCGTTGGTGCCCTAAGCACTGACTGACTTGGTGCCCCTTCTTTTCCTACTGACCCACCGTCCATTTTAGTTGTTGACCTGTGTGACCAGATATACAGTACAGGTTGTAGCAGTACAATGTCAACTATTCATATGATTAAGATAACCTTATAATGCACAACAGTGGTCCGCGATCTTTTCGCACAATGGGGTGACAATGGGCCAAAATTTGTAACAATTTCTTTTCACGGTCAAAAATTCTGATTAAATAGACCGTTATGTAGGCTTAATTAAATGTTTAAGTATAAAGTAGGCCTACCTTTATAGCGATTACGCACCTAGGACCTACGTGCAATATTTCACAATTAGCATGTTACAAAGCGCCATTGGAGTATAGGCCTATATATCCAGCGTTAAAATAGGGACACCATCAAGACATACACGAATAGAATTTAGAGTAATGCTGTACCAATACTAGATCCAAATCTTGAACTGTGAAGCAAATGTGTAAACTATATGACAGCTATTCGACCCCATAGATAAAATTTTCTTAAAGCTTCTGCAAGAATCACCTATCAAGTCTTGGCCAGAATAAAGGGGGCCCGAACCCATGCGCCCCTCTTGTGGCTGCGTTAATGGACATCAAGACAGACAGACACTCACATCCCATTTAGTCCCGCTAGGAAATTTGGGGAGCGTCGCGAGCTCCCCAGCGGGGTCTTGGGCCGAGCACCAGAAGCAGAAATTTATAGGAATAGTATAGTTAGATCGTGAGTTCTCGTGCATAGGCCCCCACTATTTATTTTATTTATTATAGAGCGGCAAATGCTGCAATACAACTACAGTGTAAGTATATCGATTTTGTAGACAATTGCCATACACCCATCCGAAACTCTCTCTCACGGGGTTTTGAGTAAATCCGACAACTGATCCCAGCCTTAAAAGGGGGCCGTACCCGGGGCCTCTCTTGTGGCGCGCGACAGACTTTAATCAAACGCTATATAAATTGAATGTGTTCTCTTCCATTTTCACTTTCTCTTGAGTTTTTCACTGATTGCATTTACTGCAATTCCATTGGAGACCTGCTAAATAATGTAACCAAAACTCATCTCGGATCTCAATCTGGAAGTAGGAAGATCAGTTTAAATCTGTTAGCGAATGACTTGATGTTGTACAGATGAAACCGGGACAAGGAAGTATCAACGCTAAAAAACACGTTTAGGCCAACTTTAGGTTAAACTGGTGAAAATCCCGACACATTTCAATGAAAAGGTGTAAAGAGCAGTAAAGAGCCAGTTATTCAAAGTAAAGCAGGAAGTTTGCCTCTAATATCTCGGGTCGTTGGACATGGTTTAGAGATTTGAACATTCTGATATTAGAATTTTGCGAATCCAACAGTTTCTGGTCTGCGCAAAAATAGTAGAATAAGGTTGATGAACACAGATGGAGAGCAGTCCAATGGACTTTATTAGAACAAGTGAAGAGTTCTTTTTACTTGGAATCAAACATCACAGAAAATGCTGAGTGTGAACCAGAAATTCGATTAAGTTGCATGACACTACAGAATATGTAGGAAGGCATTATGAGTAATGACATATCAATGGCCACAAAAACAGTAAGATTATTTTCCTACACCCCAGGGAAGGGGTTAAACCCCCGGTTTGTGACAGACACCCCTACCCCTACGCCCTTCCCAAGGGTGGTGTTGGCTATCACCAAAACAGACTGATGCTAAAGCTGTTCATTGAAAATTCTAAAGGGAGAAATTGACCTCTGGGAATTTAAACTTGAGCCTCTATAACTGACTCTACAAAAATTCGAATGGACCGTATGAAAACGGAAGAGATGACAACGGAAATCATATTATTGTCACTTGTATTATCCTTTTTCGGGGGGGGTGGCGAAGCATCGGACCTTCGCCACCTCCCCCGCCCATTTCTATTCCCCCTGGGTTCAAGGAGTCTAGATGAAACACTGGACATTGACACACCCTGCGATTTCCTTTGGAAAAACGATGCAAACTGTTGGCTTTAGTTCATTCAATGGGTTTCGGTGAGTTTTTCGGCTGAAATCTCTCGCAGGCTTTAAGTCCAAACGCCTGGGTTCTGATCTCTGCTCTGTTACTCATTTGACCGACGTATTGCTCAACAAAGGCCTCTGCTGCTGTCACGCTTTTCGGGATCAGCCTAATGCCGTATAGTGTAGGCCTATACGACGTACTTCAGAACGCTATAAAGGAGGAGGTGGGAGTGAAGGCGAGGAGGTAGAAGAGGTAGAGGGGCGCCTAAATGAAATGGCGACCAGACAGACAGAGACAGAAACCAGTTCTACAGAGTCCTTTGTCAACGCTCAGCAGCGCTGGTCATCGAAGCGTATCGACGACTGGGGCGACAGACCCCTCTGCTGCCTTAAGAGACTCAGGTGCCCTGCCTAAAAGACACCTCTACCCATTTACTTGTACAACTTCTCTCTCTCTATCAGCATATTAAGAGCAAACGAAAGCATGCGTCATGCGGATCTACCCTCACCCCACCCCTAACACACAAACACACGCACACACGCATACTCAGAGAGGCGTTGAGACTAGCATTTCTAAACGTCTGATGATTTACCAGATCAAAATGAAGTGACTCTAAAGATTCGTTGAATTCGTGAGTTTTTCTCCACCCGTTTGAAACACGGAGTTTCTGCGTTTACGGAGATCAGCAGCAGAGTTCGTTTTCAGTAATTTTACACTTTTGACTTCAAGCGAATTATAATTGGAAAAATGACGAAATAAGTTCATCTGTTGGATTCAGTTGTCGTTCAAAATTCTGCTCAGAAGACATCGCGTGGAAAATCTTAGTTTGGATGATCTTCTGGTTTCCTACGTTCTTCCGACGACAACATACAGCTATGGTTCACATTCGCTTCTGCTGAATGTGAACCGTTCAATAGGCTTAAGTGTTCGGATTCAGTGAGAACTGCGATCGTCACCGTTTAGTACAATCATTCAACGAGTACATACCGTGTCTGTCTGTCGCTAAGAGCCACGGGAGGATGTTCCAGACAGGAGCTGGAGCAATGGGTCGCGGTCGTCTGTGGAGGCAGAGTCCCTGGTCGAGTGGTTCGAATTTCGCAAAGCCTTGGCTGTGCGACACAGTTGGAAAAGAGGCCGATCTCTGGAATAACACCAGTTATCCACCGCTGAACGCCGATTGGAGGCCGCCGCAGCCCATCGAGATGGGAGGAGGAGGAGGAGAAGAAGAGGAAGAGCCAGAGTAAGCGATGATCTGACGTCGACTCAAATGAGTATAAAGTCATCGCAGTCATGGCTATCAGTGTTTTATACAGGCCTGATGGGGGGGGCAGTGGCGGCTCCAGCACTGGGGCAAAATTTTGCATTGCCTGTGCCCCCACTCCATTGAGAGCCTGGCCCCAGTCCCCAGTTGGGACCCTGATACTTAATGCTACATACATTAAACAACAAATGGTTGATATTCAAAGGTGATTAGAAGTTTGCCATCCCCAACGGCCCCCACTTGCCAGAAATCCGATAGAGCCGCCGCTGGGGAATTCACAAAACCAACACAGAGATGAAAATCCCCAAATCCCAGCACTGACACAAAATTTTGCATTGAACTGTGTCTCTTCCCCTCCAGCCAAATCAATTTCCCCCCAAGGCCTCGGGTCTGGATAAAACATTGATGACAAATATATCGTTAAGTGACCTTAGAACTGAAAGTTCATAGGAGAAATTCAGATATTCAAAGGTTTAATGCGTTTGCACATCGGATGGGTTCTGTCCGATTAGCCGGAGTCTACTGTCCAGAAATTCCGGACGATCACAAAAACCGACCGCTGGTCACTCTGCCAAATTCACAAAACGTAGCAACACAGAGATGAAAATGGCTGACAAAATGGGGGCGGGGGGCTACGTCGAAATAGCGGCTTCATCTAATCGTATTGATACTCTCTCTCTCCCTCTCTCTCCCTCCCTCCCTCTCTCTCTCTCTCTCTCTCTCTCTCTCCTGCTATTGCAGGTCTGGGATTGAACTGTGTGTTCAAGGACTATATTCCATCCGGCTATAAACGCCGGGAAATTCCGGTCCCGACTCCCCCGAGTTTAAAGATCCTCTGCCGAGAAGCTGAATTCCGGACAAGAGTCTTCCATAGTACACACCAGAGGCGGAGCTAGGGTTTTCGGCGCCCGGGAACAAGAAGACATACTATGATACTGAATTACTTATGGCGCCTACCCTCCGCTTCACGAAAACCCTGACAATCAAAAAGGGCTCTATAGAAGTTTAGGACTAGAATAGAATGATGCTGAAAATCGTTTTCTTAGATTGGAGGGTTTTCTGTTGAATTTTAAGACCGATCGACGACGTAGAAGAGTCCCTGAACTTCCTAAACGGAGTCCTCGATCAGTTCGACGACGGAGACGATCTCGACGGAATCGAGGAAGAACTCGGAATTGGATACGACGAAAGGAATCCCTACAAACGGAAGAGCGGACTGGATTTCGACGGAAGTCCGGAGGTTGCTTCCAAAGCGATCGGTGCAATGACCAGAGCCGCTGAAAAGAACTACCAACTGCGGAGAATATCCAGTGAGAGAACGCTTCAATGATTATTCATCATCACTTTAGTGCATTAGTGTCATACATGTGTGTATATGTACACACACACACACACACACACACACACACACACACACACATATATATATATATATATATATATATATATATATATAGGGGCCGCCAGACGAATGAGAGGGAGGCACTGGGGCAACTGCACAGGAATCGGCGGTCTGGGAATCGGACCCATGCTGAATACGTATAATTAACAATAATATGAATAATAGCATTAAATTAGATGGGACCCGGTGTGAAAAAAAGGTTGACAAACCAAAAAGGTCATCAGCTAATTTTAAGATGTGAAAAAGAGGCTGAGAAGCAAAAAAGGTCAAGAAATTTTATTCTGCTTCCTGAACGGGCCCGGAATTTCGACTCGGAGACGATCTCGGGCCTCGTATATTACGGATATATATATATATATATATATATATATATATATATATATATATATAACTATTATTATTACATGGTTGTTAACGAACTTAACGCACGTTTAGTCAATAACAAAAATTGAAGATTAGAAAGTGCTGAGCAAGTGAGAGAAGGATGAACAACTACCCAAGATTACTAATTAGCAATGTCTACGGTCAGATTCCAACCCGCTCAGTGGCGTAGCGTGACTTTTGGGGCCCGGGGCATCTTTGCCACGGGGGCCCTAAAGTTCCAAAAGTTTCGTGCTGACGAGCATGAAAAAAAAAAAAACGTCATCACCTACATTTCCTTTTTATCCTGACAAGCAAAAAAAAAAAAAAAAAAAAACGTCATCACCTACTTTTAAGATTTTATCCTGACAAGCAAAAAAGGTCAAGAACTTTTTATTCTTTTTATCCTGACGATATATAAAAAAAAAAAAAAAAAAAAAAAAGTCGTCAGCACGTTCATTTCTATTATTATTAGGTTAACCCTAACTTAACCCCTAGCTTAGAGTCATTTTTGAAGATTAGAAAGGGCTGAGGGGGCAGATCAACAAAGTGATTACCCGCCCCCCACGTTACGCCACTGAACCCGCTATCCTCCGATTGAATGGCAAGAGTCCTACCACCACTACTCTCTCTCTCTCTCTCTCTCTCTCTCCTCTCTATCTCTCTCTCTCTCTCTCTCTCTCTCTCTATATATATATATATATATATATATATATATATGCTGTGTGTGTAGTATTGATAGTGACTGCTATATATTCATATATAGTATGACATTAATAAAAATATCATTAAACGAGTTCATCCGTATATTAAAGTTTTTCTGCTGATTTTTGATGTAAAACTGAGTGATGACACTATTTACTAAAATGCATTTAATGATTTTTAAAAATAGCAATTGTTGAAGAGAATCACCAGGGAATCGAATTACGTAATCACCGGAATCAGAATCACACACAGGTGAGGAGCCGCAGGAGCGAACCTCTTAGAACTAATTAACTCAGGAGTGGCTAACCTTTTGCTACAAGACTGCCATAATAAATGTTTATCAGCGTGCGCAGTGTTTTATCTAGACTCTGGATTACGGGGGGGTGGACTGACAAGGCCGGGGGCAGTCAGCGAGGGGGCTGCTGTTAGTTAATGTAGTATGCCAAAATTTCCGAGAGAATTTGACATTTCCGGGGGGAAAGGGCAATTTTACCCCCGGAAACGGCCTAGGTTTAACCCTGAGCGTGCGGAGGGACGCATTTTCAACAGTAGTACAGTCACTGCAGTCATGTACCAGTAACAGTTACAATTAAAGAGCAGTTTGCATAAGTTATTATTTTGCTAAATTATGCACAGGAACTAGAATTCTTACTCATGACTAAATATTTGTATGCATAAATAGGACCAACAAAATTTATTTGAAAAGCTGTCCTGAGTGCCGCCAATCAGCAGGCGGCGGGCCACCGGTTGGCCACCCCTGAATTAAGTAGTTGCCTTCGACTGACAATCATACGCAACCGCGTTGTCCTGTTTCGAACAGTTTTGAAGTCGTCTTAAGTCACGAATCGCAAAATGGCGTTCAGAATAGCAATGGCTAGAGACTTCTTCTTCAGGTGCTCTGTCCAAAGACAGGTTTCATGCTCCAGCGTCGCCACTCCTCTCCAGTGGCGCGGCCACGGGGTTGAACACCCCTACTTGCCATCAGGACCATCGTGAGATTCGTGCAAAATTGCAAAGAAATTTTTTGGTGAGGGGGAGGGGTGCAGGGGATGGTTGAGGGTCGGCTCCGCTAGTCTAAGTATCAAGCATTCTCTATATATCTATATAACAAGTTCTCTCTCTCTCTCTCTCTCTCTCTCTCTCTCTCTCTATATATATATATATATATATATATATATATATATATATATATATATATATATATATATATATATATATATATATATATATAACAAGCAGTCGTGCGTCAGACGGACTGGGATCCGCCATGGCCGTCCATGTTACTATTTGCAAGAAATTTTATCGGATAGATAAAAATATTGTTTAAAATTTATTTAATGCACTCATTACGCGTGGAATAGTAATTCTAGCAAATTCTAATGTTGTAAAAGTAAAAGTTGGCCCCTGGACACCACTGGGGCCCCTGCCCCAGACCCCCTCAGCACCCTCGCCATGCTCCCCCCACTCTCAAACGTCTGGCGTCGCCACTACTCCTCTCTATCTTGAGCTTTTATCTTCAGGGCTGAATACTTGTTTTTTCCCGTAGTGTCGAACATCCACTCCAGCATCGATGTCCTTGGTCGCCCTTTCTGTGCTTTCCCATTCATTCATCTTACTTCTCTTAGTAGTTTGATTCTTCTCTCAGAGTAGGTTTGATTCTTTTGTCTTCAGAACACGGCCCATCCACTTCTTCGTTTTGGTCAGATATTTCAGTGTTGTGATCCAATTTGAATGCCTCTAATTTTTAGATTTGAGCGTCCAAGTTTTGATCCAAATTCACTGGTCTCAGTGTTTTGATCAATCGTTTCTTCAGTTCGTTAAAATTCTTCCTCAGTAGGCCTTTCTCTTCCATGACAATTCTTTCTCTTCTTATTTCTTTATGACACTTGGCGTTTTCATCAAGCAGGCTTCCAAGATGGCAGAATCTTCTACCTGTTCTACTTCGACTCCACCAATGATTATTTTCATTTCTTCACCCTGTCTGCTGATTTTCGTTAAATTGATTTTCATTCCGTATAATCTTTTGATGTTGCGTTAAGAGAGTTCATCAACCTCTGCAATCCATGGTTGGTGTTTGCCATAATTGCCTGGTCATCAGCAAATCTTATGTCCCTTATCTTTTTCCCACCCACCACTACTCCATCTTCTATCTTCTCAAAGGCTTCTCTTATGAGTTCTTCTGTGTAGATATTGAACAGCAACGGTGAGAGAGGGCATCCTTGTCTTACGTCCCTTCCCAGCGTTCCAGGTTCAGAGTTTTTTCCATTCACACGGACAAGTATTGATTGAATCATCTACAGGTTTTCGACGAGTCTTCTGTCTCTACAGTATAGTCTATTCCCATTCTTCTGAATGTCCTCATCAGTTTTGTCCAGTCCACTCGATCAAATGCTTTTTCATAGTCCACATGCAAAGAAGATGTAGATGGCTAGAGACTGTCTAAGCATTTTGACGCTTTTTCTAAACGAGAAAATGGATGCCTATTATGTTGGTTGGATCAAGTTAGCATCGGCTATATGCACAGAACACAAATAGACATTTTGTTATTAGAATTTCTGGATATAACAAGTCTCGTAACGAAAAGAGATTCAACAAAAAGACTACACAAGATCACAGTTCTTGGATTTTATGGTCATTGTTACGTGTAGACGCAGTCGGTCCATTTACCCTGTCAATCCCCACTCCATCCTCTACCTCCATATCGGTCTCTTTATGTTGGTCGACCTTCCCTTCGCAATAATTGCCTCTGACTTATCTCAACACCTGTTCCTTCTATTGTCCATTTTAATGCAGTATTTGAACGATCCGAATCGATCGAATTTTCCAGGTTCTGACTCATAACCAGTTAAATTCAACACATTATATATACACCTATATATATGGCTTATATTTTACTCGTGTAGAGTAACTATAGTATGATCAATATATAGACTTGCTATATGCTTTGGCCACATGATGCAGTAGACTGCATGTGCCGTAGTTTCTCAGTATTTCCTGTTTTCTCAATCGTCGTCAGTCATTGTGTTGTCAAGGCCGTTGGCCAATGGCAAAGGCGCATCGATTGAGGAGCTCAGCCGTTCCTCTTCTCACTCCGCCACTCGTCTTCTTCGTCTTCTTCTTCTTCTTCTTCTTCTTCTTCTTCTTCTTCTTCTTCTTCGCTGAATGAAGTCTTATCACTTGAGGCGCTCGCGAGTATTAGGAGAGCAGAGTTACTCTTTAATTTAAAAAGCTGCGAGTGATATTCGTGATTCAACAGTTGAGAACCTCTTTTGACCGCAGAAGTCGGACGACCCATAAGCAAATTCAGGCCGACATACGACGCGGGCGGTTTGGCCTCCAATCGAAGAAGCTATTTATGAGATATTGTTAAATTAAATTAAATTAAATAATAAATACAGGCTACACCTAAAAGAATCGACGCAAATATCGAGTTTAATGGAGTGAGAGAAAGAGAGACTGAGAGGAACAAGGTCGAGAGTCTTTAGAGTGACAGAGTCTAAACATGATGAAATTTGTGATATCGCGATCTCATTGCGGAGTGGAATCCAGCGAATGCAGAGAGAGACTGCGACGAAAGCACAGACGCCGAAACTCACCGACAGATGTCGGCTGCGTCTGTCGTCTGCAGGTGAGACTGAAATGCCAACAGACCAGGTGTCGTCGCTACCATCTCAGAAGTGGAATTACCGTTTCCGCGTCTTCCACCTCAGCATGGCATCGCATGGAACCTTCGTATTCTGATCTCGCAGATTTCGCCCAGAGTAAAAGGGAAGCTAGTTCAGAATTGAGACGCCCGGCGGCGGCGGCTCCTCCTCCACA